>CM059228.1:72500-162500 GCA_030347435.1 Clarias fuscus
ATGTCTATCTCAAATGGAGAACCGTCCCTCTGCATAGATACACAACATTACTGTGTAGTGAACAAAATAATCTCAAACTAAGTCTCTCTGTGCGTGTGTGTGTGTGTGTGTGTGCGCGTGTGTTTAAAATGTAGTGGCAGTGACTATAATGTGGTGTGTATTTAGAGGTGTGTATCTACAGCATGCAGCATTGTTGTGTGTGTGTGTCTGTTTGTGGGTGTGTGTATGACTTTGTGCACGTGCAAGTGTGTTTGTATGCATGTTTTAGATTTTATGTGTGATGAGGTGACGCCCTCTGGTGGTCAGTGGCAGTTTACGGAGTTGCCATGGAGACGTTACCACGTACTCAATAACCACAGTTACGCCTCTATCTCTGTCTCTCTTTCTCTCTCTCACACACGCACACACACATGCGCACACGCACACAGTGACACACAGATGAGCCCTGAACTTCAGCGTGTGTGTTCAGCTGAAAAACGCTGAAACAGTTAAAACTCCTGCAGTAGAAAAGATCTGAGGGCACGAAGCCCACTACAGTCTGGAGTGCACTTAGTAGTGAGCATTAAGAGCCCAGCCCTCCCCACATCGCCTTACAGGAGGGATGCGTCCCTGCATCCTGTCCCCTGCAGCGGGGGCCCTCGTGTTCAGTAAGACAGAGCGTAAAGGAACAAACAACAAATAAGCAAAACAAAACAATAAACAAAGGTCACATGACCACTGCTGTCACATGATCATTATTCATCCCATAAACTTATTCATTATTTTATCTATTATTATTATTATTATTATTGACAGAAAAGAAAAACAAGATAAACAATGTCCCGCTGTGGTGAAGCTCCTCCTCCTGAGCACCAAATCAGCAGGATCAGAGAAAATGAGAGAATTTCCTCTAATTAAAATAAAAACAGATCCATGGCCACTCCGCGACTCTCAGTTCAACTGTTGGGTTTTGTTGATGTTTTTTTTTAACCAATCATGCAGGTTTCCTTCAGGTCCTCTGAGTCTGAAAGGAGGAAATAAAGCAACAGAACAGCACGTGCTCCTCAAACGTCCACAAAGAAGAAGAATTTTATTTAAGACTAAAGATGAAGATCAGTCTCTCGTCCACTGCGCTGCACTTTCATTCACATGCTCGTGAAGGGTGCGTAGAGGGCATGGCTCTGTCCTCGTCAGTGCCCCGCCCCTCACCAGGTACCCATGCTCTAAATTATGAGGTCACTCAGCATGTTGAGTAAACATAGATGATAAAACTCATCAGTAGCAGGCTGCGACGCCATTGGCTAGTTTTGCAGTAGGAAGAGCTCTCGGTTGCAAGAGCATGCTGCGTTTATTGTTTAGTTTTCTTCTATGCTTTTCTTCTTTCTTCCTTTCCTTTATTTTTTCTTTAGTTCTTTTTTCTCCAGCTTGTTTTTCATCCTTGTTAGTTTGAGAGGAGACACACTGGAGACAACCATGCTGATTATAGCCCCGGTCACACCCCAGCCCCTCCCACACTCCCTCCAACACACAGCCTACTGGGTAATGCAGTCCAGAAGTCAGAGAGTGATGCAAAAGAGAAAGAGAGCAGGTAGCAAGACCACTCACTTTGCATTTTGCTGTGTTGCTTAAATTCCTAAAGTCTTACACACATATACACACAAATGCACAAACACACACACATGCACACACGTGTACACAACACTGGACCATCCGTGTGTGTTTGTGTGTGCAGTTACACACATCTTTTCCATCCCTCTCTGATTGCAGTGTGTATTAAGAGCAGGGTTTTAGCACCAGTCATCCTCATCTGTCTCACTGTACGGTTCATGGAGACTCTTTCGAGGTGGGCGGGGCTGTGGAGCACGTTGCATGCCGTGGTGGGCTGGGCCTCGGCGGTGTGGAGATGGAGAGGAGGAGGAGCGGTAGCCATTGGGCACACGTCGGTGATGAGAGGCAGGACTACGGTGAGAAGGACTGTGGTGGGTGGATCCATGATGGGGCGTATGGGTGTGTCCTTGCATCACACTTTGCTCGTAGTTCGGTGGCTCGTATTCAAAACGACGGTCATAGAATGGGGCACGACGGGGGGAAGGTCGGCGAGAAGGCGGGCCAATAGGTGGAGGCTCACGGCGCGGAGTGGGTGGTGGGAGGGGTTTCCTGGGTGCAGGTGAATACGTCACATGCGGACGAGGTGTGGGTGGAGTCGGGGGAAGCTGACGTCGAGTGCGGCGTGGTGTACTGGTTCCTGATGTTGAGGGAACTGGGCTGACGCTCACAGAACTGCTTCCCTAAAAATAAACATGTTAAAAATGAAAAATGCACAATTATAATAGTGCAGATTGTATGTAAAATAATCTGTGTGCGTACCTGTCTGCGTCCTCTGCCATCTCGGCCTTCGCTGGGTGAACGTGACCAGTGTGTGTCGTGTCTACTGTGAGGATGATGATGGTACTCTCGCTCTCTCTCATAGCGCTCTTTCTCCACTGAGCTGTGGTGATGATGATGATGATGGTGGTGGTGGTGGTGATGATGTCGTCTGTCTTTGGCTCTTCCTCTCTCTCGCTCACGTTCTTTAGGAGGAAGTTCACCTGACTGTGTGGTGGTGCTGAGATCAGTACCCAGACCTGACAGAAAAAAGAGTAAACATCATCTCTCTTAAGGAGCAAAGGTGTGTATGTGTGTCGGTGTGTGAGAGAGACCTGTATCAGCATCTGTGTAGCGAGTCAATGATCTCTCAGAAGTGCAGTGATTTCGATCCCTCTCTCGTTCTCTTTCTCTTCTCCTTCTGCCGTGTCTAGGCCCCTCCTCTGACTCCACCCTCTCCAGAGAGTAATCGTCCAATCGCATTCCTCGACCTGAACGCCCATGAACCAATGAGGATGTAGAACGCCTCAATGGACTTACATCAGAAATGGTCTACAGAAGGACATGAGAAAAGGAGTAGAGGTGGGGGGGGGGGGGGGGGTTAGGTGTTTGTGTGAAAGCAGTCAAGAGTCTGCGTGTTTTAAGATGGACACACTCTTTCCTTGTTGTTTCTCTTTGTCTCTCTCTCTCTCTCTCTCACACACACACACACACACACACACACACACCTCAAAAATAAGGACACTCACAGGTAGCTTAATACCATGCTATAACATACATCAAGAGAAAGGGAAGGAGAGACAGGTACAAACAGAGAGAGAGAGAGAGAGAGAGAGAGAGGTTACTTCCTTGAAGTTTGTTTTTCCGTTTCTGAAGAACAATGTTGGGTAGAACACACACACACACACATGCAGACAGCAAAAAACAGAGGGAGGTAGAGAAGAAAGAGAGATTCTTGGAGGACAAACCTGTATACATTTTACATGGCAGGGAAGAAAAGGGGTTTCACACATACACACACACACACACAGTCACAAATAATACCAATAGATATACACCAGTATATACAAGTTTTTTGTCTTTTGACCACAGGTAAATGGATGTTATGTGGAGTGTATTGGGGAGGTGGGTTCTGAGTAGGTTATTTTGCTCTAATAAGGGTATTGGGAAGATGGAGGGGTTTTAGAGGAGCTGCTTCTTTGTCCTTTGATCCCTAGATAGTGGCTAGTGGAGGGGGCTGGCCTTTAGTTAGTACACTTCTGTGGGTACCACTGGATTTAGAAATTTATGCAGGGCATGATTCCATTTAAGCGGGTCAGTAGCTAAGATCTTTTATGTCATTTATGTTGAGACGACTGTTTTCCATTTTCCCCTGCATGTTCCACTGTAGTCTGTTTCCGGGAGAAAAGAAGGTAAAATTTCTTGGTTTGTCTCTCCTTCCTTTTGTGATGTTCGGTCATCACCATCCGCCTGCAGATTAAGGAAAATGCGTCTTCTTGAATACAGCAGATTATTACAACAAAGTCACCAAACTTCTAGAGGCCCATCACACCTACGAAAAACTGAAAAGAGACCTCACTAACATTTATAAGAAAAAGGCAATAGCTTGCTTAAAAAAAACAGGAAAAGGACTGCGCCATTGGCAGGGTAACTTACTACCATCTGCACCCTGGTTGAGCCACTCCGTGCCTAGATGGACTTCCCAAAGTACAAAAAGAACCAGTCCCCCTCAGACCAATAGTCAGCGATATTAATTCCATAACTTACAACATTACTAAATCCTTGGCAACCATTCTGGCACCACTAGTGGGACACACAAGTGGAATTCAGAACAATTTGTTTCCAAGAACAATTTGTTTCCAAGTGGATCCTGAGGAAACCATGGTTTTCTTTGCCATTACATCGCTTTTTACCAGTATCCATGCCTTGAAAGCCATTAGAAAGATGGTGGAAGAGGACAGCACCCTCAACACTAGAAGCAGTCTCAACCCTGACTAGATCTGTCCTCTCCTGGGCCTATGTCTCAACACCACCTTCTTCCCTTACACAGGTAACTTCTACAGACAGAAAATTTCATCCAATTGTCATTAATCTGTATATGGAGGAGTTTGAGAAGAAAGCACTCAACTCCTTTCCGGGGACCCATTGGTTCAGATATATAGATGACACCTGGGTGAAGATTAAGAGTCAGGAAGTACACAGAGCATATTAATTCTATTGTCACGCATATTAAGTTCACCAGGGAAGACACTAAGGACAATAGTTTGGTCTTCCTTGACTATGCAGTTCTCATAGAGAAAGATGGGAAATAAAGAAAGTCTACAGGTAAGCCACACACACAGACCAATACTTTAAATCCCATCACCCATTGCAGCACAAATTAAGGACATCAGGACACTGTACCACAGGGAAGAGAACATCCCAACCTCCACTGAAGCTAAACAGAAGGAACACAAGCATCTGTGGATATTCTGAGTGGGCCTTAAATAATTTACCAAAAAAAAGAATGACTATGAGAGTTGCATACATATGCATACACATACATACACATACATATGTGGCTGGAGTGTCAGAAAAGCTAAAAAGGAGTTTTGGAAAGCATAACATAACAGTTCACTTCACTTACATTGCTTTCATTTTCTTTGTGTTCATTTTGAAGCCGTAGGACTGCATGATATGGGAAATGTCACTGTCATGATATTGCACTATCATCAGTTACAAATTGATACTCATTAAACTGAACTCCTCACTGCCCCGTAAATGCCTTTCCCATGATTGCATCGACTATGTAAGGGACCACCCCTAGAGGTCACTGTGTGCACGATTAGTTTTAGTTTGTGTAGTTTTGTTTGTAGACTCAGTTTCCCAGAAGGCACCTCGGTCAGGTGATGACGGAGCTTACCTGAACCGAGGTAGCTCATTAGATCTGTTATAAAAAGCTGTCAGTTCTGGGAAACTGGGTCGAGCATTGATAATGTCTAGTGGGCGTTGTTTTTGTTTTGTTTTGTTCTGTTCTGTTCTGGTTTGATTTAACTTTAATTGGTATTTGTTTTAAGTTGGCTCTAAATGGTTATAATTAGGATGATTGTGTCTGGTTAAGTGTGTCTTTGAGTATGCCCTTTTGTCTTTGTGTAAGTATTGTTCAGTGTGTTTCTAGCTCCTCTCGTTTCTAGTTGCTCATGTTTTTAGTTTTTCCCTTAGTCTCTAGGTTTTCCCCTGTCTGTAGTGTCTCCCCTCTCTCTAGTGTCTCCCCTGTCTCTAGGTTCTCCCCTGTTTCTAGTGTCTAAGTTCTCCCCTGTTTCTAGTCTCTATAGTCTCCCCTGTCTCTAGTGTCTCCCCTGTCTCAAGTTCAGTCTGTGGTTCTGTTTAGTCTCCTGTGTAAAGCTCTAAGCCTGTGTGTCACTATAGAGCCTGTGTGTCGCTAAAGAGCCTGTGTGTCGCTAAAGAGCGGGTGTGTTTAGTTCAAGAACCAACATGTAGATCTCGTCCTGTGTTAAGAGTTTGAGTTTGGTTTGTTTAGTTTCTTTATTATGGTTTGTTTTATTTTAATAAAAGACTATTTTGGTTTAAAGAACCCTCTGCGCTTGTGCCTGCCCTTTTTAAGCCCGCACTGTCATCACCATCATGACAGACTACGACAATGAAGAGCAATGGAGAGACCATATTCCCTTGGCACACTCTTGGAAAATCTGCACATAGCCATTATAGGTTGCCTAGAGGGGTCTAATGACTTGGGGTAGGTGCTCGATCTCCATTGTTTTCCAAAGGGCAGTCCAATGAAGGAAAATAAATGCTTGAAATAAATGAAAGCAATACCAATTTGTTTCAATTGTTCAATTTGTTTCTTCCTGGCTGGTCTGTTCACGATGTTTCTGTAGCCTTGACAGGATAACTTTTATGAATACCTTGCTGATGATATAAAGCAAGAAAATATTGCGGTATTTCTTTCAACTGCTGCTGTCGCCTTTCTTATAAATTGGCACCTGTCAATTATTTCCAGGTGGCTGGGATTTGTTTGGACCAGACTTGGACCAGAAATGCATAAAGTCGATGGAGCAGGATTTCAACCTTCTTCAATGATCTTATCACTGTTCATTGACCGTTTTTATAATATCACACATGGGGTTGTGTGGGATTTCAATCGGCCATGGCTTCGCAGGTTGTCCCTGCGGCAGGTTGTCCCTGCGGCAGGTCATTGTTGTAAAGCTCATTGAAGAATTTTTTCCACCACTGGAGATGTTACTCAGTTGATTGCACAATTGTCTTGTCCACTTTTCTGACATTGTCATTGGTTGATTTGTTTTTTTTCTGCTCAGACACTTGACAGTGTGATACAGTGTATGGTATTAATGTTTGAATAAGGCTTCTTCGAGTTCTCCTGCAACCTTCCAAAAAGCTTGTGCTGCTTTCATCTCTTTGTGGTTGAGTTGCTGATATTTACCACAGTTGAGCAGTTTAACACTGTTTCCTTGGTCCACTAGGTGTAGGCATTTGTTAGATATCTGATAGCAGATGGTAGGGCACAGCAGTTGGCACATTACATGGTATCTGAAATCTGCTTTTCTTGTTTGTCCAAACCTTTCTTCTCGGTCCGCATAGCAAATCGATTTGAAAGGGCAGTCTGAAATTCTTGCTTGCAAGCATGAGTCATCAGATAGAATGAATCAACCCTGGCCTTGCGTTTTTGCCCGCAGTAACTGAAGCTGACCACAGCACACTCAGTCGCGAGTTATTAAAAATATTTTCTTCTTATTTACTTCTGCCACTTCGGTTGGTGTCGCAGAGGGTATATGGAAAGAGGCTGTAACCAACTACCAAGTAGTTGACACAATTGAAGATAACTGCCAGACAACTGGAAACTGGCTGAACGGTGACCACGCTGTGAATGACTTGGCTGTCCACCAGGAATCTCATGTCGTCTTGGGGCTTATTGTGCCCAGAATAGTATGATGTCATTGTTTCATTGGAGGTACTGGAGTGCACTGGTGGTGTAATTGACGTATTAGCATGTATTGAAGAGATACTAGGGGTACTGGAATGTGCTGGGGTGTACCTGCAGCACTAGAGTGTACTGAAGTGAATTATGGTATATGTCGGTTTACTGGGGTTACTTGAGTGTATTGGGGAGTATTGGAGTGTATTGGCTTGCCTGTTGGATGTATTGGAGTGTAGGGGGAGTGACTATTAGTTATGCTGTTATAGTTAGTCCTGCCGGAGTCCCTGCTTGCACTTTGCACTAAATATACATTCACCTTATACATGTTGACTGTGACCATACCTAACTGCCATCTCTCCTTATTTTCTGTTCTCTCCTTTTCTGCTCTCTCCTCTCTCTCTCTCCCTCTCTTCTTTCCCTCTCTCTGTCTCTCTGTCGAGCTATACATGTTTCGCTCCTGAGTTGCCAGTGATCCAGACCCCTCTGCCCTCTGGAGCCGTCTAACCCGTCCTGGAGTCCTGCTTCTGGTTGGAGATCTCGTCGCATGGATGCCCCGTGTGGTCTGCCTGGATTCGTGTGGACTGTCCTGTCATCGATTGATGCTCTGGGGACCTGTGACTTCAGTTGTTCGATAACTCAGGACCGGAATCCCCTACAGTCTACCTGAGCCTCCGTGAACAAACTGGACTCCTTTTAATTTTAATTTTAAACACATCTCCTGTTATACTGAACTTCCAGTACACATTATTATGCTGATCAATCCCTGCTATCCATTATCACCCAGATGAGGATGGGTTCCCTGTTGAGTCTGGTTCCTCTCAAGGTTTCTTCCTATTACCATCTCAGGGAGTTTTTCCTTGCCACCGTCGCCCTCGGCTTGCTCATCAGGGACAATCTTATCATTTTGATTCATACGCATTCACATTTCATACAAACTTACTTCTTTTGATTGTGTAAAGCTGCTTTGCGACAATGTCAACTGTTAAAAGCGCTATATAAATAAAATTGAATTGAATTGAATTGAACTATTGGGGGTATTGTGGTATACTAGGGTGCATTAGGGTATATTGGTGTGTTTTGTGGGGAATTGGGGTATATTACTATCCTACTATATATTATTCCTATTAGATTTAGGGGTATTGCTGTACAATAATATAAATCTCTACTGATTTCCACTCGGTGGCACGGTGGTGAAGTGATTAGCATTGTCGCCTTGCACCTCCAGGGTCCCGGCCAGGCTCGATTCCCGTCCCTGTGTGCATGAAGTTTGCATGTTCTCCCTGTGCTTGTGGGTTTCCTCCGGGTACTCCGGTTTCCTCCCACAGTCCAACGGCATGCACATTAGGCTGATTGGCATTACCAAATTGCCCGTAGTGTGTGAGTGAGTATGTGTGTGTGCCATGTGATGGATTGGCACCCTGTCCAGGGTGTACCCCGCCTTGTGCCGAGAAGTCTCCTGGGATAGGCTCCAGACCCCCCGTGACCCTGAATACAGGATAAGTGGTATAGACGATGAGTGAGTGAGTGAGTGATTTCTACTCTAATATCTACTGTTTATGACGAAGTTCCCCAAAATAATATCAGTAATATTAATAAACAGTGTGTGAGTGTGTTACATATGTAGTGCATGCTTGTTACTGTGTTAATATATGTGTGTTACTGAATGTTAAATGTTGTAGCATGTGAGTTTATAGAGAATGTATTAGTGTTTATTAGTCCTTTAGCTTTGTTAATAGCAAGCAAATTAGTGTGGCAACACACACACACACGGATGCACACGCACGCACACGTACACACATGCACACACACTTCTTTAGGTTGAAAAAAATATCCAATTCCCCTTGCGATGAACATGACACACAAGCAGAGAAAGATGCACTGAGAATAGTAGTACATCAAACATATATGAAGGGTTTGGTGTTAATGTAAAGAGCTGGCTAAAGGAAAAATGGAGTGATAGAGGAATGGAAGAATGAAAGGATGGGTGAAGGATGGAATGATGCTCACTTGGTGAATGTAGTGGGAGGCGAGGCATGGAGACAGTCCTCCCTTCCAGTGGTAGTGATGTGTCAGTGTCGGAGTGAACAGGCATCATTCTCATTTCTACTGTCTGAAAAACAAAAGAGTGAAAAAATGTGGAACACACACACACACAGTCTAATCTATGGAGTCAGATCATTGTCGCATTTCATAAATAAATGTCACCTGCTTGACTAATAGATTTGTGATTCCCATATAAATGTCAACTCGACAAATATATTTTCTGGAAATATTTCATAATTTCCTCTTTATTTACAGAATCACAAACCTGCGTTTACAAATGGCTGAACTTTGTGGGCAGTGGTAGCGCAAATGTTTTAAGCTGTGGGTTACTGAGTTACTGATTGGAAGGTCGGGGGTTCTAGCCCAAACACTGTCAAATTGCCACTGTTAAGGCCATAACCATATCTCCTTCAGGCACGCTGTAACCTGGCTGACCCTGTACTCTGAACCCAGCTTCCTAATAAAAAAAATTTTTAAAAACACTTTTACTGTGTTGTAAGGTATATGTAACAAATAATTAAATATTATTATTTTTAGTACATCCCTGATTAGATTCTCTGCAGCCTATCAGATTTCTCTTATAATTTTAGCCAATCACTTTAAGGGAAATTTGAGGGTATGACCAAAGGCAGACCATACTGTGTTACATTTGTGTGCAAGTCAGACATACTAAACCTCCCGTCAAGGGGTTGCTACAGTGGACCACTCAAACCGCAAACAACTTTAACACTTCATTTAAATCTCAAAAGAGGCCATGTCATATCCACGGTGCATTTCTCCTTGACATAAAAAGAATTACATTAATCGTCCTTAGTGACAGGGTTGAGGAATGGCATGACGGCTGCTCTTAATCAGGTCAAGGAACAAGATGGGCTCCTGGCTGAGATTGTGTTCCTGGCCCAGTCGACCTGCGGGTTATGGCAGGTTAACCAAGGCAGGCCCAGGACGACCGTGGCGTGGGATCGTTCCATGATAAATAGTGAAGTTTGCTCAGAATGATTGTCTGAGTCCCTCAGGCCTATAAAAACTTCTGTGGGTGATTGATGTAAGGGGACTCTCGTCGATGGCTTGGACTTTGAGAGGGGTCTCCAAGGGAAATGGGGGAATTCCCAGCGCCTTGGGTGAGGCTACATTGATGAAGTCAATTAGAGCCCGCACAAGGTGGGCCTGCTGTTTATGGACGAGGAAGACAGGGAGGCACATGTCTGGGAGTCTTTTTGAAGTTGAGGTCCTGTCCAATTGCATAAGTCTCTCCTGTTCGCATATTCTTGGTGAAGGAGATGTGATCTTGAGTGGTGAAATTCCCTATCTGGCCTTCGGAGGTGAAGACGCAAATCCACCCGGACAACCAAATCCATGAGCTCTTGGAGCAAGGAGGTATGTTCCCGGGAGACTAGTTCATCCTGCAGCACCTCTGATAGACCCTTGAAGAACCTGTTGCCTAATGCTTGATTGTTCCACCCACTCGAGAGAGCGAATATCCGAAACTCTATTGCGAAGTTGTCTCTATGCAGAGCGAGAACCTTGGCAGAGCTTCAGTAGCTTGTGTCCTGCCTCTCTGCCGTGACATGACTGGTCAAACACCCTCCTCATCTCCTTAGAAAAGTCCTCAGAGTTGGAGCTGCAAGGATAATGGGCATCCCAGAATGCAGTGCTCCTCTCCGAGTCCTGTCCCGAGAGGAGCGTGATCATGTAAGCCACCTTGAAGCGTTCTGTGTTGAAGGTGGAGGTCTGCAGCTGAAAGATCAACAAGCATTGAGAGAGGAAGAAGCGACATGTGCCTGGATCCCTTTCATATGTATCCCCTCTGCCCTCTGGACCTGCCTAACCCATCCTGGAGTCCTGCTTCTGGTTGGAGATCTCATCGCATGGATGCCCCGTGTGGTCTGCCTGTGATGCATGTGGTGGCTGGGGATGGTTTCCACGAAGACTGTCCTGTTCTCAACTGATGCAGACAGCTGTTCTCTGGGGACCTGTGACTTCGATAGCTCAGGACTGGAATTTCCTACAGTCTACCTCCAGGAACAAACTTGCCACCGTCGCCCTCGGCTTGCTCATCAGGGACAATCTTATCATTTTGATTCATACACATTCACATTTCATACAAACTTAATTCTTTTGATTGTGTAAAGCTGCTTTGCGACAATGTCAATTATAAAAATGGGTTTTGACATCAGCAAAGGTTTGTTTGATGCTAAGCAGCTCCTGCTGGTGTGCTCAGAGAAGAGCACTTTGCCCCTCCAGTGCCTCTCATGCGGTCAAACTCTGGATACATTTCGATGGCTGGATTATTCTGTAATGAAGCAATGCTGATTGAGAGGAATCCAACACAGATTAGCATCATTAGGCGAGAATGTGGTCAAAAAGCAGACGAGAGGATCAAAAACTGGGGCATCAATCAGCGAAGTGACGGAGCCAAATCACAACACAAAAGCCATGAAAACGCGCAACCTGAAAAACAATCAGCGAGGTAACAAATCCGAAAACATAAAACAAAAGGTCATAGTCAAAAAGTAAGCACAATATCAAAACTGGGGAATCAAAAGAGCGATTGCAAAAAAATAAGGAAACAAACAAAATTGAAACTTTCAACGTGAAAGCTATTCGATGACAGAATTGGGTGAGAAGACAAACAAACCAGCACCGAAGCTGTGCTTAAATGCTGAAGTAATCAGCATGAGATGCGAGGCTGGTGTGCAGATGGGGCAGAAATGGGTGACAGGCTAGGAAAAACATGAGCATGTGGAGGAAAGTGACAGCGCGGGAAAAAGTGGCAGTCAGGTCATGAAACATGACAACCTAACATGCAAACTCCATGTGGGAAATGAACCCGGACCCTAAAGGAGCAAGGCGACAGTGCTAACCACTAAGCTATTGTGCTACCACACCTAAAACAAAAACACAAAAATTCAGTTCAGAAAACCCTTAATCCTGTAAACAAAGCATGCTGGAATATCCAGGAGAAATAAGTTAAATGGCCTCACTGCGTTTCTGCCACAGTCCAGTAAGAAGAGACTGTCCATAATAGTGTTTTGCTGCAATGGGATAATTTACTCGCCCCATTTTTTTTATTTGTATTTTAGCTGGTCTCTCCCACTTAGACGCTAGCCTCACAGGGAATTCTTGCGAGGCAGAAGAAATTGGGAGAGCATGCAACCATACTAAATCATCTGGTAAAAATTGCACATACATCCTCCGGGCATTGTTACATCTAGCCTGTTTGGCCTCCTGGCTACTCATTTAATCTTTTATTTCCTATGCTAGCCTAATTTTCCTTTCTATCAAGGTATAAACATGTAGATCTGGGGTTGGCGCTTTAATCTAAACAGTGGGTCCTTGAATTGGTGACCCACCTTGTTCTCCACTGGCATTTTTACCATAGTCTCATGTTGGGCTGTGTTAATGGCAAAACAAAACTAATGGCCCCAGGCTTGGTGATACTGTCCCACATATGAAGCTACCATTATCTTTAGGACCCAATTATCTCTTTCGGTTAGATTTGCTAATTAATTTGCTAATGATCTGGTAACTAGTCTTAAGTCTCTGAATGTACCCCCTAGTTTTACATAGTTCTCATAGACTCCCCAATGTGTAAAGACGACTTCTTTGAGTTTTTGCATCCCTTATTGGAAACATCTCTACCTATTTGGTGTAGTAGTCCACATTACCAACGCTTAGTTTAGTCTTGTCTACTTTATAATGCTGAGAGAATTGAAATCTTTTGACATATAGCCTGACATCCACCAGACCAGTCAGGCCACCAGACAACATCCAGCGCCCTTAACAGAGTCTTTAGACTGCCCAGATGACCTCCAGTGGCAGTGGCGGCCGGTCAATACGGGGCACAGGGGTTAACCCAAAAGAAGAATGCTACTTTAACATGTAATTATTTAACATAATAATTATTTATTTTAATAATGAAATAAAGTGAAATAAAGTAATTTAGTCACAATATTCCACTGTATTTCTTAATATAATTTTTACAATAAAAAAAATCTAAACTGTATGACGTTCATTTGTGTTTGTGTACGCTGGGCGCCGGACAAACGAGTGTCTATGTAGGCATGTAAATTTTTGAAAAGCATGTGATTGAGGCTGAGCTCTGATTGGATCTTTTCAAATCATCCTTGGGGCGCAGCACTGTGCGCCCTGAACCCTCCCACTTTTGTTCTTAGCGAATAAATATTGTTTTTAAATATTTGGGCTCATGTGATTGGACCATTCTCAACGAGTCAGCAGATTGTTAGTTGATGTATTGAATCATGATTGACATGGAAGCAGCTAAATAAACGAGGAAATAAAATACCCCTTCGCAAGGTGATCGGATGAAGAAAGAAAAAAAGTTAAAGCGCTTGGACCAGATCAGATCTTCTAATTAAGCAGCAGTCACGTGATCACGACCGAGCGTACACTTTTCAAGAACTTCTTATGGCACGCGGAGCTGCTGACTGGATGCGATGTGAGTCAGGCCTTTATTTTATACTAGTAGTAATGATGTTTAGCCACCTGATGAATAGCTATTTACAGGCAATTATTAAAAGTTTAATTTTAATTTTGTTTGCGCCCTCCCCCCAAATTTTTTTGCACCAGCCGCCACTGCCCAGGGTTCTCATGATAATAGTGTAAAGCTTCCTCTATAAGCTCTTGAAGGACCACTACCTGAACCAGGACAGGTAGAGCAGGACATGTAAATTCTGTTTTATCACTTCCATGCTTGCCTGCTGAGGTCCTTTCCCATTTCTCCCATTTTTTTCTTGAGGTGCTTCAGATGTTTTCCTGGTGGCCCGCTGGGCAATGTGGGAAAAAGACGGAAACTATAATATTGATAATATCTTTTTTATGCAGATGGATGAGTGTGTCGATCGCTTGAGTGCCGTCATGTTTGTGTGCACCTGGTCTTGGGTATGTCCATAGTAAAACAACCAAATGTATAACAATCGGAAAAAAACAATTTGTTTGGGGTATCTGCATACATGTTTATCAGCCTTTTGATCAAGACTCTACCTTTTGTAAAGTGAAAGTGAGCGCAGCGGGGTCACACACACCAACGAGCAGCTTTATTTCGGTCATAAATTCACAACCACATTCCAGCCATTATTTCAAATGATGCAGTGGTTAAATAATGGATGAAATAATTATTCGGTGTTGGACACAAACAGCAAAAAAGCATGATGATTGCTATTATAAAATGCCCGAAGCACTTCGCGTTGTTTAAGGTGATGAGTAATTTTCTCGAAGAAAGATTCTTATGTGCATATAAGAATATTTACTTGAAAATGTAGATTTCTCATGTGGTGCTCAATGTCGACACATATTTATGTTTTAACGCAGATATGTTGTTTTTGACATATTCATGAATCATGACATGTATAGTTAACATTATCAGCCTACTATCGGGAAATGAAGTTAATTTAAAGGCAATTTAAACCGAGGCATTGCCATGTCTTTTATTGTTTTGTCCTTGTTAAGACAAAAACTATATAACAGATTTTTTATTGTGAATTTAAAGCATGACTTATAAAGTCCTTCCCTGCATGCCATTTGGCTGATATGCTATGAAGACATTTATTTAAATTCTAAAACTGTGCTCGCAGGACTTAGCGGCACTCTACGAGACAACTTGCGGCCTTCTGAAATGTGGAATGAACTTATAGTACCACCCTGCCAGTCCCAGGAAGTGCTGAAGTGCTTTAACCTCTATTCAGATGTAAGAAAATGCTAATTGCTATGGCTTGAATAAAGAAAAATCTTCAATATCAACATAAGACATTTGTGCCGAGAAAATGGCTCATTGCATAAATCCACTGGATGAGCTTCACTTTTGTTTTTTTCAATAATAGTTATCATCTTTTTTTTCTGTTTGTGTCCAGCATTGATAATTTTTTGACAGCTTGAATGTAGTTGTGAATTTAGGACTGAAATAAAGCTGCTCACATGGGTGCAGGCTTTCACTTTGCAAAAGACAGTGTTTATCTAGTGAGTTTATATATATGTATCTTGTTTTTCTGGGGTATGATTATTGATTTTACAATTTGTCTGCTTTGCAAGTTGCCACTCTTTGTGAACTGAGTATATTATGACTGAAATAAAGCTGCTCACATTGGCACATGCTTTCACATTGCAGGAGGCAGCATTTTGATCAAAAGCAGATGAAAGTGCTCTTCTCCTTGTTGTTCAAATTATCCACCTGCCCATAGAGCCTACTTTTACCAGTAGTTCTACATTTAATACTGTTCCCCTTAAACAGCCTGCGAATCTTGGGTTGATATTGAGATTAGAAATCTGGATAAATGATGCTAGAGAACTGGCGCCATCACCCTGTTGCCCTGACTTGATGAAGGATTTTGAGAGGCTGGTCAAGAGACTTCATCATCTCTTCACTACCTGACATACTTGACCCTTTACAGTTTGCTTACCGTCCAAACTGACACCACCTTAAAGTCTGGCGACAGGGCTCTTTATAGCACAGCCCGAGGCAACCTAAAGAGAGGCATCAGAGAGGTTGACCTGCAGTGGTTCAGCGCTCTTCTTAAATTTATGTAAATTTAAAATCTTTACCAATATAGTAGCTAAAACATTTTCCCTTATTTACATAGAGCACAAACTGGTCTTTCATAATGTTGCTGATCTAAATATGTCAGATTCATGTGCAACTTTTAAACTTATGTCAAATTGCACACACAAAAAAAAATACAATTTCAAACTTTAGCAGAAAAGCAGAAAAAAAGGACAATAAACAGACCTGGCAGATTGTTTTGAACACAGAAATGAGTTCATGAAAGTGTTGGGTGTGTGTCCATAGCAAAACAGCTAAGTTATAACACTCAGAAAGACCTTTTACTTGGGGTAAAGTGACTGATGTGTTAAACATGTTTCAGCAGAACCTCTGTGTCACTGAATAATCTATGACTTTTCATGCATATGTAAGAGCCATTCACACCTGGCTCAGGTAACATCAGGTTTCACCAGGTCTCCCATTGTCTCAGCTGTTCACACCAACACACTCAGATTCCTCACACAAACAGGGCTTCTTTTGAGATAAAAAAAATAAAGCATGGTTTCTGAAACATTAATTGAAATAAAATTTTTTATGTACACACACACACACACACACACACACACACACACAAAAAACTACACAGCAAAAATATGTTATAGTATATTATGACTGAAATAAAGCGCTTCAAATCGGCGCAGGTTTTGCGCAGCGGCGCAAAGGCAGCGCATTTTTAGCGAGTATAAATCTGTCTTTCTAGGGGATTATGAGAAGAGAAACTGAATTTTTTAAAAATCTCTTATAAATCTATATATCGGCGCACGAGCGTTCATCTGGCTTTCGATCAAAACTCTGCAAAGTACTTGCTAAAAGCAGCAAAAGATGGTGGCACACACTGTTGCAGCGGTACAGTGCTACGCTAGATGCTTTTGTGTTTTGTGTTTTTATTTTCGTCCTGAGTACATCCTGTTGGGCAAGTAACATCTATAGCCGGCATGATCTTTTCAAGATAGGAGTCTGTTGCGAACGGAATATTACCATGCGTTCACACCGAACGCAGTGAGAGCGTCAAAGCAGGTGGAAGTCATTCATTTTCAATGTGAGCCAGCGGCGAAGGGTGGCACGGCGAGGGCGGCGAAGGGAGTTGAAATCAGCTCAACTTTAGGGTAATGAGCTATGACGCGGTTGAGCGGCAACCAATTAAAAGTAGAGATCCTCCACTTGAGAGGATTCCGAGGAACGCAGTCCTGTAACTTTTGTTCCAGCTACATTAGTTCCCAAGCGAAATGGAGAAGAGGTTAATTATTGTGGTAGCAGGTGTTTATTAATTATTAATGTTATTTTAATTAAAGACAAAGTCTAGTAAGTGATTCTAATAATGTTATCATAATAAGAAATATAATAATAAAAATATATTAAATTAGACTAGCAATTCATAATGAACAGAAGCCACACCATACAAATGACTTAGAACTTTATTGTAGAAATAAACAAATTATTTCTATCAATCAATTTCTTGTTTTTTTTCGACATTTTGGTCTCCACAAGATCAACAAGCTTGATTGCTTTGCGGCCCCTTTAAATACAAGAAATCTACATCAGTGCGATGACAGACGTCAGCGGCAGGGCGGCAAGAGTGACATTTCATGCTCTCTCCATGTTCGGTGTGAATGCAGGGTTACAGCCGAGTTTCCCGGTTGACATAGCGAGAAGCCCCAGCTCTCCGGAAATTACCATCCCTGTGGTAAAGCCGGCGCAGGGAGAGGAAGTGGAAGCGAGGCTGCAGGGCTGGCGCACTAGTTAGGCTTCGGAGCCAGTCACACAGACCACCACTTCCCAGCCTCTTTATGCCAGATCACTTACCAACAAGATGGATGAACTGATGCTACAGGTGGTGTTTAATACCATCGTGAAGGACAGCTGTATTTTGTTAATCACAGAGACCTGGCTTCATTCACTCATCCCGGACTCTGCTATCGAGCTAGCAGGCTATATAACACGGCGTCATGACAGAACAAGGGACTCCGGTAAGAGCAGAGGAGAGGGGCTCTGTGTTTATGTCAATAATGGCTGGTGTACTAAATCATGATGATGATTTAGTTTCTATTATTGTTTTACCAGCATGCTCATGTTTTTCCCCCCAAATAGTGTAAACAGCTACTGCTCCCCAGACCTGGAGTATGTGACTGTTAAATGCAGGCCCATTTACTTACCGAGTAAGTTTAATGTGGTCATGATAACTGCTGTTATCGTTGTACATTTACATAGTAGCGTTAGCACATGGCAGAGCATGTATCCTGATGCTGTACACATCATAGCAGGGGACTTTAATCAGGCAGACCTAAAGTTAGTGCTCCCCAAATTTCACCAGCATGTAAAATGTGCTACTAGGGGACACACTGGACAAGGTGTACTCAAACATCAAGCTAGGCTACAGGGCAAGACCACTACCACATCTGGGCCAGTCTGACCACATGTCCTTACTTTTAGACCCTGCATATGCTCCCCTCAGAAAAACTGCTCCTATAAATCAAAAAGACTGTAACAACATGGCCTGATGGAGCCTCTCAGCAGCTACAGGACTGTTTTGACAGGACGAATTGCGATGTCTTTGAAGATCCAGACCTGGAGGTGTTCACGGACATTGTTCTCTGTTACATTAAGAACTGCATAAACAGTGTCACAGTGGACAAACGCATACGGATCTATCCGTACCCTGCGGACCATAAACACCAGGAAGGCTGCGGGACCGGATGGCATCTCTGGAAGTGTGCTGAAGAACTGTGCGGACCGGCTGGCTGGAGTCCTCACCTGGATTTTTAATCAGTCCTTGTCTCGGTCCACTGTTCCACTCTGCCTAAAATCTTCACTATAGTCCCCCTGCCTAAAAAATAACAAATTAACAGTTTCAGTGATTACCGGCCAGTTGCTCTCACCCCTGTGGTGATGAAGTGCTTCGAAAAGCTGGTACGGAGTTACATAATTTCATTCCTCCCACCAAATTTTGACACACACCAGTTTGCATACAGGGCGAACAGATCCATAGAGGACGCCATATCAATTAAAACACTTAGGAGACGGCTAAGCTAATGTCTCATGGATTTTACAGATGTTTGTATATGTTCTAATGTATTTCACCTCGTTTTGGATAGCTTTAGATTATAGTTCAGGATGCTCTCCTTCCAAGCTATTTTGAATACCATCAATTTAGTTTGGCGCCATTTACGTTCGAATTTTCGAGCGGTTTGATTTAAAGCACGTGTGTGGTCATTATATCAAGGAGCGAGTTTCTTATCTCTAATCATTTTCCTTTTAACTGGAGCTACATTATCTAAGCTATAACGAAGTGCTGACTCTAGATATTCATTCGCCTGTTCGAGTTCTGTGAAGTCAGATGGCGATCCAATCAAAGTTGATAATTCTGGAAGATTATTGATAAAGCTCTGTGCGGTATTTGATGTAAATGTACGTTTAAGGTGGAAGCGCGTTGCTGTGCTGCATACATTATTACTATAACACGCTTTAATCGAG
This sequence comes from Clarias fuscus, assembly GCA_030347435.1. Lineage (NCBI taxonomy): Eukaryota > Metazoa > Chordata > Actinopteri > Siluriformes > Clariidae > Clarias > Clarias fuscus. The sequence continues at coordinate 91,850 of CM059228.1, forward strand.
ACAAGATAGTGATCCGAGATAACTTCAGACTGTGGAATTGTGGTTATATTTCCTATACTTAATCCGAAGGATAATATTAAATCTAAAGTGTGACCTGCTTTATGAGTGGGTCCTACTACACACTGATTTACTCCTACTGAGTCCAGTAAGGACATAAACGCTGTTCTCAGAGGGTCTTCTGGATTCTCAAAATGAATATTAAAGTCTCCAGCAATTAACGCTTTGTCTACAGAAACAACAAGGTTTGAGAGGAAATCTGCAAATTCGCAGAGAAACTCCGAGTACGGCCCTGGGGGTCTGTAAATGATGATTAGCGGGATCGACTGAGCTGACTTTATGTTACTATAGAGAACTTCAAATGCATTAGATTTAAAACCGTGTTTTTGTACGAGAGACAGATTATCATTATAAATAACTGCGACTCCTCCTCCTCTACCAGTTAGCCGAGGCTGGTGTATGTAGCTGTATCCAGGAGGGCTAGCTTCATTTAGAGCTACATACTCGTCCTGTTTAATCCAGGTTTCTGTTAAACATAAGATATCAAACTCCTGATCTGTGATAATTTCATTAACAATAACTGCTTTAGATGCGAGAGATCTAATATTTAACAGTCCTAGCTTCAGATCAGAGGTGCCGGCTGCGCATTCAGTGTGATCTGAGTTTGTGGTATCTATGTTAATTAAATTACTAAAACAGACTTTCTGAGTCTTTCTAAATTTATGTTTAGCTCGGGGAACAGACACAGTCTCAATATGATGAACCCTGAGTGACGACTCTCTGCAGCTAGCAGACGGTTGGTTTAGCCTGTCTGTCTGCTCCCTGGCCTGTGCTCTGGATTGTCACCGATTAACTAGGCCTCTTCTGAGACTATGTGCTATACTGCAAGAAATGAGAGCAGCACCTTCCCGAGTGGGATGGACACCGTCCCACCCTAACAGGCCAGTTTTGCCCTCAAAGGTCTTCCAGTTGTCTATGAAGCCCACGTTGTTTTCGGAGCACCACCTGGACATCCAGCGGTTCAGCGACCATAACCTGCTGTAAGCTATGTCACCACGTCTCATTGGGATGGGACCAGAGCAAACTACTTCTTCGGACATCGCCTTCGCTATTTTAAACACCTCTGTAAAGTTACTCTTACTAACCTCTGACTGACGAAGGCGTATATCATTAGCTCCAGCATGTACCACTATCTTAGAGAACCTATGCTGTCCTAGAGCCCTAAGATTACCTGCTATGTCCGGTGCTCTGGCTCCCGGGATACACCTGACCACTGCCGCTGGCGCCCCTAAAGGCCTGGCTAATTTCACATGTCTCAGTATAGAGTCTCCTATAACCAGAGCTCTTTCAGGTTTCTCAGCGGGTGCATCACTGAGGAGAGCGAACCTGTTGGACACGTGAAGCGCAGAAGAGGTGTGCTCCGGTGGGCTAGCCTTAGCGTTAGCTTTGGCTGAACGAGTATGCCGCCGAGTCGTCACCCACTCGCCCCGCTGTGAGGCTCTACTGCCGGAGTCGGGGGATGATTATCTCCGCCTGTGGCACCCAGACTTTCCGCTACAGGATTAACGCTGCTCTCGCGCTCTCTAACCCTCTCTAAAGTCTGGATGCGCTCCTCTAATGCTACTATCTTCTCCGTCAGGGTGCTAACTAACACACACCTATCACAAATAAAATTATCACTAAAGATGGAGGAAGAATGTCTTAACATCCTGCACTCCACACACTGAGTGAGCTGAATGGTAGACATGATAACGTACCGGAGTTGTGATTATTTGCTGATGGATTCGCTTGTTGTTGGTCAGATGATACGCTCGTTCTCCCAAAAAGCGCAAAAATCTGATAAAGTCCAGTAGTATTAAAGCGTAAAAACGGGAAAAATATATAATTATAAAAAACTAAACAAAATATAATCTAAAACGCTGTTCCAAACAGACGAGGAACTTTCGCGGGAACAATACGAAAAACAGGAAGCTACGTCACCCACGTCAAGAGCGTCACCCACGTTGCAACTCTTTTCAGCTACTGAAAGGATCTCAGTGATGCTAGATCAACGTATCTCTCCACTCTTATAGAAAATAACAAAAACAACCCGAGATTTTTATTTAATACCGTAGCTAACTTAACTAAAAACAAGACCACTGCAGAAATCTCCACAACAACATCATGCAGTAGTGAGGATTTCATGAACTTTTTCAATAATAAAATCATAAATATTAGGCAAAAAATTCAGGCTTTGAAACCAGACAATTTAAATAATTCAGATGAACTAACCACATCACATCAGAACTTAGAACACTTTACTCCCCTTGAAGCGAGGGAACTAATTTCACTCATCTCTTCTTCAAAATCGTCAACCTGTATATTAGATCCTATACCGACACATTTTCTCAAACAGATAGTACCAGCTATAATAGAACCCCTGTTGAAAGTAATTAACTGTTCACTCAGTAATGGGTATGTCCCCAAATCCTTTAAATTAGCCGTTATTAAACCGCTAATCAAGAAACCTGACCTTGACCCCTGTCTGCTTTCTAATTACAGGCCGATATCAAACCTTCCCTTTATCTCCAAGATTTTGGAAAAGGTAGTATCACAGCAGCTATGTTCACATCTACACAGAAATAGCATAAATGAACTGTATCAGTCAGGATTTAGGCCTCATCACAGCACAGAGACAGCACTTGTTAAAGTAGTAAACGACCTTCTATTGACCTCTGATCAGGGTTGCGTCACTATACTTGTGTTACTGGACCTCAGTGCAGCTTTTGACACCATTGATCATAGTATTCTCCTTCACAGATTAGAAAAGGTAGTAGGAATTAAGGGAACTGCCCTCTTGTGGCTCAGATCCTATTTGACTGATCGTTATCAGTTTGTAGATTTAGATGGTGACCATTCCTCATGTTCTCAAGTGGAGTTTGGTGTTCCACAGGGCTCAGTTTTAGGCCCACTGCTTTTTTCCCTTTACATACTTCCTCTGGGCAACATAATTCGTAAACATGGTATTAGTTTTCATTGTTATGCTGATGACACACAATTATATGTCTCAGCAAAACCAGATGAGAAAAACCAGTTTGCTAAAATCGAACAGTGTGTGCAGGATATACGAGATTGGATGTTAATTAATTTTCTTCTGCTTAATCCTGATAAGACAGAAGTTCTGGTCATAGGACCACAAGTAGCTAGAAGTAAGCTTTCTGATCACACTGTAACTTTAGATGGCCTTTCTGTTCCATCAAGTGCAACAGTAAAAGACCTCGGTGTGATTATAGATTCCAGCCTTTCGTTTGAAGCTCATGTAGATAATATCACCAGGATAGCTTTCTTTCACCTTAGAAATATTGCCAAGATAAGAAACATATTGTCACTAAATGATGCAGAAAAACTAGTTCATGCTTTTATCACCTCTAGGTTGGACTATTGTAACGCCTTACTGTCTGGTTGTTCAATTAGGTGTATAAACAAGCTTCAGTTAGTACAGAATGCAGCAGCGAGAGTCCTCACTAAAACCAGAAGATACGAGCACATCACCCCTATCTTATCTACACTGCATTGGCTCCCTGTGAAATTTCACATCGATTTTAAGATACTACTTCTGACATTTAAAGCACTAAATGGTCTCGCGCCACAGTATTTGAGTGAACTGTTAGTGTCTTACGATCCGCCACGTCTACTTCGATCAAAGAATGCAGGCTGCCTGTCAGTACCACGTATTATTAAAACTACAGCAGGGGGCAGAGCTTTTTCAAACAAAGCCCCGAAGTTATGGAATAGTCTTCCTATTAATGTTCGGGACTCGGACACAGTCTCAGTGTTTAAGTCTAGACTAAAAACCTATTTATTTAGCCAAGCATTTTTGTAAATAGATTAACCTGATCTGGGGGGCTCATGACGTAGAGTATTCTGGTGAACTGGTATGTTTAGATGCTGTCCTCCCCACACTCATTGTTCACTCAGGTTTGTTGACGGTGAGGTGATTGGTTGCTTTACATCTCAGTTCCCCCTCATGTCTGTGTTTCCTTCTGGCTCCTCCCTTTTAGTTATGCTGTTATAGTTAGTCCTGCCGGAGTCCCTGCTTGCACTTTGCACTAAATATACATTCACCTTATACATGTTGACTGTGACCATACCTAACTGCCATCTCTCCTTATTTTCTGTTCTCTCCTTTTCTGCTCTCTCCTCTCTCTCTCTCCCTCTTCTTTCCCTCTCTCTGTCTCTCTGTCGAGCTATACATGTTTCGCTCCTGAGTTGCCAGTGATCCAGACCCCTCTGCCCTCTGGACCCGTCTAACCCGTCCTGGAGTCCTGCTTCTGGTTGGAGATCTCGTCGCATGAATGCCCCGTGTGGTCTGCCTGGATTCGTATGGTGGCTGGGGATGGTTCCATGAAGACTGTCCTGTCATCGAGTGATGCTCTGGGGACCTGTGACTTCAGTTGTTCGATAACTCAGGACCGGAATCCCCTACAGTCTACCTGAGCCTCCGGGAACAAACTGGACTCCTTTTAATTTTAACACATCTCCTGTTATACTGAACTTCCAGTCTTACACATTATTATGCTGAGCAATTCCTGCTATCCGTTATCACCCAGATGAGGATGGGTTCCCTGTTGAGTCTGGTTCCTCTCAAGGTTTCTTCCTATTACCATCTCAGGGAGTTTTTCCTTGCCACCATCGCCCTCGGCTTGCTCATCAGGGACAATCTTATCATTTTGATTCATACACATTGTATACAAACTTACTTCTTTTTATTGTGTAAAGCTGCCTTGCGACAATGTCAATTGTTAAAAGCGCTATATAAATAAAATTGACTTGACTTGACTTGACTTTAGATTATGGTTGCTAATATATATTTGGCTCAGTTTTAGTTAGCTTATGACACTGCTATCGGTAATGTTATGTAGCACAAGCAGCTACAGCTGGCTAAAATAATGCCTTATGCAGCTAAGAGATGTTTATGAATATTTTCTATGGTGTAAATCTTCACAATAGCTTTAGTTTAGCAGATATTTACAATATCTGCTCAGGTGTAAATGTTTATAATGTGTTAAATGTGTATGTGAAAAAGTCCCGGTGCATGGCATCATGCTAATGTCTCAGGTGTAAATGTTTGAGATGCACTACATTGTCTGTGGTCCATCAACAGATATTTGTCCAGCCTATTGCCCATCAACACATACAGAGGGGCACAAAAGTGTATACACACTGACAGTTGTTATCTATGCTCTTTTTAAAACTTGACTGAATTATGTCAGCAGAGTAGTGTTATGTTTCCTCCAAAGATATCAGTATGCATTTTTTGGGGCCTCTCTGTATAATTTTGTTTGTTTACTTGGAACAATACAGGATAACAATTTTTTATTTATTATTTTTTTTATGAATGTGTCTGCATCACCTTTGCCTTCACCAGCACCTCGCACCAGGACACACAAGTGACATTCAGTTTTGAAGGCAATCGAGAATCATACTGAGTAAGTGCACATACATGTGTGTGTGTGTGTGTGTGTATATATAATGATGATGATTTAGTTTCTATTATTGTTTTACCAGCATGCTCATGTTTTTTTCCACCAAATAGTTGTGACAATGAAAATGATCAGCCACCTGTTCCCAAAAAAAGCAGAGGCAAACATGTAGACAAGATGCAGACAAAGTCATGGAAAACGCAGACTGATGACGACACGGTTCCACAGACTCTGCGATTCCTGTCCGCGTGGGAACCTGGACCTCACCTGCCGTCTGCTGACTCCTATTCTCCCATGAGTCTCTTCAAAATGTTTTTTTTTTTTTCAGAGAACGCTGTATCAACTCTTTGCCACAACACCAATGCTCAGGCTGCCAAGGCAACTAGGAAGGGACGCAAATATAAATGGACAGACGTCAATTTCTTGGAATGTGCACATGAGTCACCCAGATGCAGACAAGGAGAATGACAGGCAGACAAACATGATCAGGGTTAGACCTCTTATGGACACTATCCATCATGCTTGCAAAGCTATCTATCATCCCAGAAGAAATTTAGCTGTAGATGAGAGAAGGGTGGCCTGCAAAGCGCACACAGGAATGACGCAGTACATGAAAGCCAAGCCAACTAGGTGGGGCTTCAAGTTGTTTGTTCTTGCTGATTCTTCAAATGGATACACTATGGACTTTTCTGTGTACACAGGAAAGAACAAATTTCCCACAGGCCATGGACTATCATATGCTGCTGTGACGTCTCTCTTGGACTGTAAAGTTTTAGGTTCAGGGTACCATGTGTACATGGACAATTTCTACACAGTTCAAAGCTCCTAAAAGACTTGCTTACCATGAAGTTTGGTGCATGTGGGACTTACAGAGACAACAGGAAGGACTGCCCTCGGAATGCAGATAATTCACTCTCTAAAAAGTCTGCCAGGGGCTCCGTCAGGTGGATTCAAGATGGACCTCTTGTATTTGTGAAGTGGATGGACACCCGAGAAGTATCTGTCTGTTCTACCATCCATTCTGCATATACAGGAGACGCAGAGGAGGGTGAAATTACAAGGTACATGGACTACAAAGACATTTCCATGTCCTGCACCTGTGAGTGCATACAACCAGCACATGGGGGGCGTTGACCTGTCTGATCAGCTGTTACAGTACTACACCTTACTTTGTAGTACCGCACTTTAAAACGGTGGCCGAATCGATTCCTCTTCCCTCGGATAGTAACGCCTGTGCATGTGGCCTTGATGACGTATTTTTGACAGCGGTCTTCAACTGCCATGTGATTGGTTGATTAGATAATTGCATTAATGAGAAATTGAACAGGTGTTCTTAATATTCCTTTAGGTGAGTGTGTGTGTGTATATATATATATATATATATATATATATATATATATATATGTGTGTGTGTGTATGTGTGTATACGTACAGTCGTTGCCAAAAGTTTTGAGAATGACAGAAATATTAGTTTTTCACAAAGTTTGCTGCTAAACTGCTTTTAGATCTTTGTTTCAGTTGTTTCTGTGATGTACTGAAATATAATTATAAGCACTTCATATGTTTCAAAGGCTTTTATCGACACTTACATGACATTTATGCAAAGAGTCAGTATTTGCAGTGTTGGCCCTTCTTTTTCAGGACCTCTGCAATTCGACTGGGCTGCTCTCAATCAACTTCTGGGCCAAATCCTGACTGATAGCAACCCATTCTTTCAAAATCACTTCTTGGAGTTTGTCAGAATTAGTGGGTTTTTGTTTGTCCACCCGCCTCTTGAGGATTGACCACAAGTTCTCAATTGGATTAAGATCTGTGGAGTTTCCAGGCCATGGACCCAGAATTTCAACGTTTTGGTCTCAGAGCCACTTAGTTATCACTTTTGCCTTATGGCACGGTGCTCCATCGTGCTGGAAAATGCATTGTTCTTCACCAAACTGTTGTTGGATTGTTGGAAGAAGTTGCTGTTGGAGGGTGTTTTGGTATAATTCTTTATTCATGGCTGTATTTTTGGGCAAAATTGTGAGTGAGCCCACTCCCTTGGATGAGAAGCAACCCCACACATGAATGGTCTCAGGATGCTTTACTGTTGGCATGACACAGGACTGATGGTAGCGCTCACCTTTTCTTCTCCGGACAAGCCTTTTTCCAGATGCCCAAAACAATCGGAAAGAGGCTTCATCCGAGAATATGACTTTGCCTCAGTCCTCAGCAGTCCATTCGCCATACTTTTTGCAGAAGATCAATCTGTCCCTGATGTTTTTTTTTGGAGAGAAATGGCTTCTTTGCTGGCCTTCTTGACACCAGGCCATCTTTCAAAAGTCTCGGCCTCACTGTGCGTGCAGATGCGCTCACACCTGCCTGCTGCCATTCCTGAGCAGCTCTTCACTGGTGGCACTCCGATCCCGCAGCTGAATCCTCTTTAGGAGACGATCTGGCACTTGCTGGACTTTCTTGGATGCCCTGAAGCCTTCTTAACAAGAATTGAACCTCTTTCCTTGAAGTTCTTGATGATCCTATAAATTGTTGATTTAGGTGCAATCTTAGTAGCCACAATATCCTTGCCTGTGAAGCCATTTTTATGCAACGCAATGATGGCTGCACATGTTTCTTTGCATGTCACCATGGTTAACAATGAAAGAACAATGATTTCAAGCATCACCCTCCTTTTAACATGTCAAGTCTGCCATTCTAACCCAATCAGCCTGACATAATGATCTCCAGCCTTGTGCTCGTCAACATTCTCACCTGAGTTAACAAGATGATTACTGAAATGATCTCAGCAGGTCCTTTAATGACAGCAATGACATGCAGAGGAAAGTTTTTTGGGGGGATTAAGTTAATTTTCATGGCAAAGAAGGACTATGCAATTCATCTGATCACTCTTCAGAACATTCTGGAGTATATGCAAATTGCTATTATAAAAACTTATGTAGCAACTTTTCCAATTTCCAATATTTATGTAATTCTCAAAACTTTTGGCCACAATTGAACACACACACATATATATATATATATATATATATATATATATATATATATATATATATATATATAGTGGAACCTCGAATTGCGAGTAACATTTTAACTCTACCACATATTCATACACAGCGGAATCATTGCTGTAAGGTAAAAATAAAACAAATTAATCTGCACTTTACCTTTAAAAAGAATCACAACAGAGCAGTGTTTCCGTGAGAGTGTGTGTGTCTGTGTGTGTAGCCTAGCATACGCATAAGTCACCCCATAACCTCATACATCTAAATACACATTATCATCTAGTGCTGCTAATATCATGAATGGCAGCTATGCTAATTCCTTTCCACCTGTTCTTTCTTTTCCTACCCATCCTGAGGCATCTTCATTAGACAAAGGCCAACCATGCGAGGATCCTGAGGCATCCAGAGAAGGACCAGCTCCAGCAGGTTTCTGCTTCGTGATGATTTGGAGCTACACATGCTACTCCTGAGCTCCCAGTGATCCAGACCTCCTCTGAACCTGTCTGACCCGTCCTGGAGTCGATCTTCTGGTTGGAGATCTCGTCACAAGGAGCTGCTTAGTTTACATAGAAGTTTATGTGGGCTGCTTGGGATTCATGCGATGACTGGGTACGGTTCCACTTTCCACTTCACCATGAAGACGCTCCTGTCCTCGGCTGATGCAGACAGCTGTTCTCTGAGGACTCATGACTGCAGTCGCTGAAATCGATAGTTCAGGACTGGAGTTTTCTACAGTCTACCTGAGCCTCCAATAACGAACTGGACTCCATATGAACTTAAACACGTGTCCTGTTATCCTGAACTTCCAGCCTCCTAACACACAGTATGAGTGCAGATCAAATCCCTGCTCTCCGTTATCACCCAGATGAGGATGGGTTCCCTGTTGAGTCTGGTTCCTCTCAAGGTTTCTTCCTATTACCATCTCAGGGAGTTTTTTCCCTCAGCATTGTCGCCCTCGGCTCGTTCATCAGGGACCATCTGATCATTCTGATTTACACACATTTTCTCACATTTCATACAGATTTTCATCATTTTCTTTTAATTTTCTGAAGCTGCTTTGAGACAAGAGAGATTGAGTTGAATTAAAAAGGTTAATTAGGCAGGTTTCTGTACTCGACAGTTTGTGTATAAATCTAATAAGCCCATTACTTTTTTCAGGTTTGTATAGTCAATGATGTGCCACATATACACTAACCCTAACCCTCTTTTGTTTGTGTGAAGCTGCTTTGCGACAATGTCAATTGTTAAAAGCGCTATACAAATAAAATTGAATTGAATATACACTCATACACTGTGAAAATGTAAGCAAACGCAGGAATGTTCATGAAAATCAAACAGTTAATAAACACAGCTTCATCAGTCTGTAAATAAATGTAAAATAAAGAAATATAAATATATAATATAATATATATATATATAATATTTATATAATAATATATAATATATAATTTATATAATATATATAATATTCTGTGGCTGCTGAAAAACATATTTGTGGAGTCAGTTATATGTCAATCACAAAATACATCTGAGAATTGTGTGACATTTATTTGTAAAATAATAAACAAATAATCTGCCTTCATACTAACCAGATAACCAAGCTAAATATTATGACCGTTAAGAGTCTAGTGTGTGTGTGTGTGTGTGTGTATGCAGTCACTGCAGGTTTACGTGTGGACAGTGTATGCAGGGCAACAGCAACATGGCAACATAAGAGAATGGGGGTGAGAGAGACAACCAGACAGTAAGATAGTGAGGTCAGGCAAAGAGACAAAATATAAATAAGCAGACAAAGAAAGAGAACAGAAACTGAAAGAAGAAAAGATATAGGAGCACAAGTGAAGAGTGCAAGCCCACGCAGTAGGTGGAGTTAGGTTTTTGAAGTGTGAGGAGCTTTCAATGGAATTACCTGTGCATTTTGTCGGTTGTCCTGCTGATGGTACGGTGAGTCTGTGCTGCAGTTCTCATCAAAAGATTTCTGGAATATCTGAGACCGAGGAGTTACCCAGGATTCAACAGGACTGAAAACAACATAACACCACATCAGTGAGAAAGACAGAGAGAGACATAGAGAGTGAGACACACAGAGGACATTGAAAGAGAGGTTCAAAGGGAGAGACAATGAGGGAAAGAGAGAGAGACAAAGGGAGAGGGAGAGAGAGAGAGAGAGAGAGAAAGAACAAGGTATTTCTGACTCACTGACTGTCATGGTTTTCCTGTGGGGCCTCCTTAACCCCATGACCTCCATTAACCTCGTTGACCTCATGACTTTTGTCCTGGTCAGTGTTTGCCTCCATGCGCTGAAACATTAAGGGGGTTCGGTTCTGTGTGCGACATAACAGTGCTGACAGTCAGAGTGATACAGATCTGGCCATGTCCGCTTTTTCATGCGAAATCCCGCAATTCGGCGAGCGCCATACCGCGAGATCCCTCAAGCAACATTCGGGAATTCAAATAAATGTGCTGTGCTTCCGCCAGATGGTGCATGGAAGGAATTTATCTAAAAGCCAGACCAAGTACAACGAAGAACTGTGTATAATTAGTTAGCCTAAAACAATATTGTTTCCAATGCTTAAGTAAACATGAATTTTATTTTGTTTTACAATAGAGCATTTACGTGAATGTGTGTATATGTGCTTCATATTATTTTCATAATGATGAAATGAGATGCCCAAAATCGTAATCATAATAAAAACTTTCTTATATAGTTTTTGTAATGTCTTAATAGGGACCAAACAATGAAAGATACTGTGATGATCCATGCCTGTCAGCCCGTTTTTTACCAAGCTGTCACTTTCCACATGTACTCATGTTTTCCCTAGCCATCATGTGTCCTTTCCCACACCCCCGTTTCCACACCATCTACATACCGATTTATCATCCTCCACTGATTACTCCAGCATTAAAGCACGCGCTGTGCGCTGTTTAAATTGCTGGATTATTGAGTGTTTTTGCCTTGACTCGCTCGCGTTTTGTTTCATTGCTTTCACATTGCCAAGTTTATTTTGTTTTCTCCGTTTGTCATCTTTGGTCTCACGTTTCGGATTTGTTCGCCTCGCTGTTTGATCTCCCGGCTTTGATCTCGCGCTCCTTAGTTTGATCACGGCTTTTGTTTTACGTTTCTTTCCAGATTGTTGCTTCGCTGATTGATTTCCCGGTTACCGATCTCACGCTACTTCCTTTGACTACGGCTCTCATTGTGCGATTGTGTCTCCGCTGACTGATTCGCTGGCTTTTGACCCGTGTTTCCGCATTCCAACCACGATCCCATTTAATGTGCAGCGAATCGTCCAGAATAATCCAGCCAGCGTAATGAATCCAGCAGATGTTGACCGCATGAGAGCAGCACTGGAAAGAAGAGGCGCTCTTCTCAGAGCTCACCAGCACGAGCTGCTCAGCGTCAAGCAGACACTCGCTGACGTCATGACCCAGCTCCAACGACTCCAGCTCTCTCCTGTTCAGGATGGAGATTTCAACGTGAATCTCATCTACCTGCCCCTCCCACCTATGAAGAAGACCCAGGCACGTGTCATTCCTTCCTTTCCCAGTGCTCATTGATCTTTGAGCTGCCGCCCTCCACCTTCATCTCTGAATGTTCCAAGGTGGCTTACGTGATCACACTTCTTTCAGGACGCACCCGGGAGTGGGGCACTGCACTCTGGGATGCCCAAGATCCTTGTTGTTCCAACTTTGAGAACTTCTCTAGGGAGATGAGGTGGATTTTTGATCGTTCATGTGACGATAGAGAGGCTGGGCATAAATTCCTGAAGCTCCGCCAGGGTTCTCGTTCGGCTTATGATTTCACCATTGAGTTTCGGACACTGGCTATCTCCAGGCATTTGCGATGGGTTCTTCAGAGGCATTTCAGGATGAGCTAGTCTCCCGGGACCTTCACCCCTCGCTCCAGAACTCATGGATCTGGCGGGTCGGGTGGATTCACGGCTGCATCTCTGGAGACCAGCCATAATGCTCACGCCCTCCTCACCAAGAGAGGGTGAACAGGAGAGACCTGTACTACTAGACAGGACCCGTATCACACTAGAGGAGCGACGCCGACGCAGAGTGGAAGGAGCCTGTTTCTACTGTGGGAAATCGTGCCATCTACTTAGTAAAGAAGAGGGGCACTCAAGTTCAGCTAGGAGCACTCAAGGGCACAGCTCTAAGGAGTCTCCCAGACGAACGCCGACTGCTCCCCATCTTCCTCGTCCACGGACAATGGACCCACCTAGTACAGGCTTTAATTTACTCAGGTTCAGACCGCAATTTAATCAATACAGCCTCAGCCAAGGAATCCCTGCGCTGCTCTTCGGAGAACCTCACAAGGTTCATGCTCTTGATGGAAGTCCCCTTCCATCAATCACTCACAGGACTCCACTTTTCGGCCTGAGAGTCTCAGGTAACCACTTTGAGCGGACCTCACTATCATGGAGGGTTCTCATGCCACAGTCATCCTGGGTCTGCCATGGTTAACTCGCCACAACCCGCAGATCGACTGGGCCAGGAATTTGATCTTAGCCTGGAGTCCATCATGCTCCAAGACCTGCTTACGAGCTGCTGCCACGTAATGCCTCAGTCCTACCTCTGAGAAGGAACCACCAGATCTCACTCAAGTTCCTTCAGAGTACCACGGTCTCAGGGCGGTATTCAGCAAGTCCCGCACCATCTCTCTCTCCCCCCCACGACCTTACGACTGCTCCATTGATCTGCTCCCAGGCACCACCCCCCCTAAGAGCTGTCTCTATCACCCAAGGAACGTGAAGCAATGGACCGATACATCACTGAGTCCCTTGCGGCAGGGATCATTCGTCCTTCCTCCTCCCCTGTGAGGACGGACTTCTTCTTTGTGGGTAAAAAAGATGGTTCCCTTCGTCTAAATGATATCATGATTAAAAAACAATACCCTCTCCCGCTGATGTCCAGCGCATTTGAACTCCTCCAGGGGAAAGAGCTCTTTTCCAAACAGGATATGCAAAATGCATACCACCTCGTCCGCATTCGAGAAGGAGACTAGTGGAAGACCACTTTCAATACCCCAATGGGACATTATGAGTACCTAGTGGTCCTGTTTGGCCTGATGAATGCCCTGGCAGTCTTCCAAGCTCTTATCAACAATGTATTCAGGGACTTCATTAACTCGTCAGTCTTTGTCTACTTGGACGATATCCTGATTTTTTCATGAGACCTGGAGGAACACCAACATCATGTCCACCAAGTACTTCAGTGGCTCCTAGAGAACAACCTGTTTCTTAAGGCAGAGAAATGCGAATTTTGACCACGTTTCTCAGATTTGTCATTGGCCCTTCAGGCATCAAGATAGAGCCTGCCAAGCTCCAAGCAATGGCGAATTGGCCCACACACACCTCATAGCAGGAGCTTCAGAGGTTCTTGGGCTTCGCAAATTTCTACCATCGATTCATTCGAGGCTACAGCTCCATCGCTGCCCCACTCATGACCCTGACCTCGCCCAAAACCTGATTCAATTGGAACCAGGAATCTGAAAGCCTTCACCGAGCTCAAGAAGCAATTCATGTCTGCCCCTATCCTTACCATTTCAGACCCATCACGACAATTTATTGTGGAGGTCGACGCTTCCAGCACGGGGGTAGGGGGCGTGCTTTCCCAGAGGTCTGGAAATGACAATAAGCTGCCCCCCTGCTCCTTCTTTTCCCATCGTTTAACCCCTGCTGAAGCAAACTATGGCATTGGAGACAGGGAGCTCTTAGCCATCAAGCTGGTCCAGGAGGAATGGAGACATTGGCTAGAGGGGGCCGAGGTCCCATTCCTGGTCTGGACTGATCACAAGAACCTGGAGTAAACTCTCGTCAGGCTCGGTGGTCACTTTTTGTTCACCAGGTTCAAATTCATCCTCTCCTATCGTCCTGGGTCAAAAAACTCCAAGTCAGACGCTCTCTCCAGGCAGTTCACACCCACCCCAGACTCCACTGCCTGTAACACTATCCTCCCTTCTTCCTGCTTGCTTGCAGCAGCCGAATTAGGCATAGAGACCAAAGTCAAGCAGGTCCAGTTGTACGAACCAGGGACCAGTAATGTACCCCCTAATCGTCTCTTTGTTCCCTATTCCCTACGCTCTCAGGTCATGGAATGGGGGCACAGTTCCAAGCTTTCCTGCCACCCTGGGTCAGCTCGAACCCTGTCCCAAGTCCAGCAACATTTTTGGTGGCCATCATTGATGGAGGATGTCTCCAGCTTTGTGGCAGCATGTGATGTTTGCCTAAGGAATAAGCAATGTCAATACAGCCCCTGCAGGCCTGCTCAGACCCTTACCAATTCCACACCGCCCTTGGTCCAACATCGCACTGGACTTCGTCACAGGATTACCCTCTTCCAACAGCCACACCTGCATCATGACTGTAGTAGATCGTTTATTCAAGACAGCCCACTGCATCCCTCTGCCTAAATTCCCTTCTGCCAAAGAGACTGCGGAACTCATGATCCTCCATGTTTTCAAGCTCCATGGCCTCCCCAAGGATATAGTCTCAGACCGTGGTCCACAATTTACGTCACAATTCTGGAAGGCATTCTGTAAGCTTATCGGAGCCACACCCAGTCTGTCCTCAGGGTTCCACCCTCAGACCAATGGTCAGACCGAGAGGAGAGTATCGCCCTCAGATGCATGACAAGACATTCCTCTGAACACCATCTCCCGTGAACTCTCCCCTCACTATGTTAGCCCCTTCACCATTACCAAGATCGTCAACCTATGCGCCGTCAAACTCTTGCTTCCCTCAACCATGCGCTGGCTCAACCCCATGTTCCACGTGTCCCAGTTACGCCGTCTTGCCTCATGCCCATTTTGTTTTCTTGGTTTCTCGTCTTTCGCCTCATGTTTAGGATTTGTTCACCTCGCTGTTTGATCTCCCGGCTTTGATCTCGCGCTTCCTAGTTTGACCACCACTTTTATTTCACGTTTTTTTCTGGATTGCTGCTTTACTGATTGATTTCCTGTTTACCGATCTCACGCTACTTCCTTTGACTACGGCTCTCATTTTGCGATTTTGTTTATATGCTCCGCTGACTGATTCTCCGGCTTTTGACCCATGCTTCCACATTCCACATTCCACGCTCCCGTTTAACATTGCACTCATTGATCTGCGCCTGGATTCACCTCGTTCTGTGCCCACGCGTGACAGACATGGCAAAGCCTCGGTTTAAATGGTCTTAAAATTAATTTAACTTCCTGATAGTAGGCTATCTGATAGTGTTAACAATGCGAATGGCCTGATTCGTAAATATACCAACATATCTCTGTTAAAACGTAAAAATGTGTTGACATTGAGCACCCTCAGAAGACATGAATGAATGAATATATATATAAAAAAGTAAATATTCTTATATGAACACAAAGTGCTTCGGGCTTTTTATAAAAATCATTATGTTTTTTGGTGTTTGTGTCCAGCATTGAATAATTATTTCATCCATTATTTGACCATGGCTGGAAATAATAGCAGGAATGTGATTGTGAATTTATGACTGAATTATGTGCGGAAACCCGCGGCTAGTACTCAGTTTACAAAAGGCAGCGTTTTGATCAAAAGGCTGATAAAAGCGTGCGATTTGGAGTTGATAATGTTACATGGCACGGTATGGAGAGCCGCACCATGAGATGTTTTTAATGATAGGAGAACTTACGCAGGGCTTTAGAGGGGTTCAACAAAATAGGAGTATGTGAGAGTGCTTGTAATACGCAACTTTCCGTTTGGAGATAGCATGGGATTATTTAAACGGAAACAAAAGGATACTGAAAACACAAAATAAACAGAGCCCCGTCGGAACGGATGGGCTCTGGAAAATAAAGCAAAAACTTGTATCCTCTCGGGGCTTATGCCCTTACCGAGGATTTATTTGAGAGAGGGGGAGGGGTGTATTTTTGCACTAGTAAACTGAACACACACGCTGAAGTTTTGCATGCCGCTGTCTTTTGCTCTCTCTCGCGGCCGTTTTATACAGACAGAGGCTTGAGCTTTGCCTCTGTCTTTTAACAGCGCGCTTTGTCCCGCGTCATTACAGATACTTTGTGGAATTCACAAAATTACTGAATATGTTCAGATTTTGTCAAATAACGACAACCGTTTCCTTCCTAGACCTTTTGTATGAACTGAAGCTCAGCACGTCTTCTTGTTTTAATCTGTCATATTTAAGTGAAATATATTTAGCGTATACAGTATGCATAAATATTCCTTTTTAAGAACAGGTGTATTATGAAGTGAAGACCTGTTGTTCAGTTAGTGTTAACTATGCGAATGTCCTGATTCGTGAATATGCCAACATTTTCTTTAAAACGTAAAAATGTGTCGACATTGAGCACCATCAGAAGACATGAATAAACAAAAAATCAATAATTTTTTTGTAAATATTCTTATATGCACATGAAGTACTTCAGGCTTTTTATAATAATAAACATAATGTTTTCTTGCTCTTTGTGTCCAGCATTTCATCCATTATTTGACCACGGCTGGAAATAATAGCTGGAATGTGGTTGTGAATTTATGACTGAAATAAAGCTGTTCATCGGCGTGCGTGAACCCTGATTTGTGCGTAAACTTCCACTTTATAAAAGGCAGTGTTTTGATCAAAAGGCTGATAAACCCGTTCGATTTATCGATAAAAATGCCAGAAAGTTATCGCGTCTCACAATAATGTAGATCAAACATAATACACATGTCCATAAATAAAAAAAGAATATTTAAGCATATACGCGAAATACATTTCACTTATTATTTCACAATATTACAGATTAAAACAAGGAAAGAAGACGTGCTGAGCTCCAGTACATTGTGCTGGCAAAATATATTATATTTTAGGCAGAGACGTCTGCTCGGTCTTGTTAATTCTTTTTAAACCCCTGAATTCTGCCAATTCCCCCATCAGTGAAACCGGTTTGATAACTTCACACCTATTGTGAATGAAAGGTGAGAAGAGGAATTACAGTAACTGGGCGTCTGCATGTGTTCACCTCGGAACGCGCTGTCACATTGTATTGAGCGAATAGACTAAAACAAAAACAAAATCATGTTTGCTTCAGCATTAGAAACAATATTGTTTTAGGCCAACTTTAATGTTGCATGTGCATCTTTAAATTTGAACAGAAAATAATAGTGGGCTGGTAGGCACGTTATTTTTCATGTAACTAAATTCATGTAAATTTTCATGTGTACTGTTTTATTTATATTTTACAACATTATATGCAGTTTGTAATTTACTTCCGTTTAAAATGTCACCTACGTATCTACAGTATAAGCATATTTAACTGCACTTTTCTGCACTTTTAACGATAAATCGCACGCATTTATCAGCCTTTTGATCAAAATGCCTTTTGTAAAGTGCGAGCCGCGGGTTACACACACTGATTTTAAATGACTTTTAGATTAATTTGAATTATACACAGTATATGATATATGTATGTGGATTTTAAATTCAAATCCAACATTTTAACGTTAAGGATTTAAGTTCTTAAATCCTTGTGTTGCAGTGTTTATGCAGTAATTTGGTCATGTTTGCCCATGGGGTGACACTATGATTATTCATACTTACTTAGAGAGATTCCGTTTGATTTTGGTAATTTTTAATAATTTTCAAACGCAGATTGACCTGTATATCAACTTGATAACTAGCGAATGCTTTAGTGAAGGGCTCTAAAACAGCAGCAATATGAATGACAATGGAATATTACAGAACATGCGAATTGATGCCCATGCACCGATCACTAACCAAAATCAAATTTAATTGGTGCCATTAACAAATTCTGGTTTGAGATACTTACAGAAGAGGCATGTTATAAATACATAAATAGGCTGTTTAAAGTTCTTCCAGTCGTGACTAAAAATCAGGGTGGACACACTGGAATGTAACTAAACACTGCATTTATGAGCCAAAAAATAAAAGCTTTGAGATATATTTGTCATATGTTGTGTTTATTTGATTAAACTTAAGCCATTTTTAAGTTCCTTAATAATGAACACAAATATAAAAATGACATAGAAGCCATAAAAAATAAAAGCATAATGAGATGACCATTGTGTCGTATTTTTGTGTTAATTTTGTAGCACTGCCACATAAGGGGCAATTGTATATGGGGTGTAATAGGACGGCCAAAGGATAAAGAAGCTGCAGCCCCTTATTTATTTTGTGCCCAATAAGGTTTATTTGCCCGTATGTACTTTATGTGTATTGGTTCCCGCTCCCACTCCCGCGAGACTGCGTGACCGGTCGGCACGTGGTTATATGACCTGGACATAAAGCCGGCCCGGGAAAGCATGCAGGGAGGGAGTATGGAGACACATTGCGCTGTTATTGTTTGTTTTGATACGGAGTGTACAAAGAGACTGTCGAGGACTGTGCCTTGCGGGTTCGCGTTTCCATCAGGATTAACACCGTCTGGACTGCTTCGTCAGGACACTCTCACTCCGCTATCGGCCTCCCGGGATTTAGGGCATCTCATTTCATTATTATAAACATAATTTATGAATTACACTCGAACGGGCGGTAGAGCTCTGATTAGACTACGTAGGAAATAGGCTCAACATATCGGAGCCCAAGCCTCATTTAAATTACAAATTTAAATTAACAAATATTGTAAGTAAACAACAGTAGCACAAGTTTAGAAAAAAAATATTTAGACTCTAAAAAATTATTCGGCATCTATTTAAGGTGTGCCAGCTGGCACTGTTCTTATATTGGTCTTTGTCAGGGTAAATCGTTCAGTGACAACCCCGTAAAATTCCATGTACTGTAAATAGATACTGTACATCTGTATGAATAAACAGAGATGTCCACCCCTGTGAAAATGGAGAATTCAGGGAAAGTCTCCCTCATGAGAGGTTTTGTGCGACCACTGTGCTTCTACGGATTCTAAAATTGACATTGTTACTGTTTTTTAATACCCCCAGTGGAAGAGACTGAGAATTTATTTACCATAAGCTTTGTTGTATTGTTTTTAATCACTATACACAAACTATGATTTCACCGATTCTATTTTACAAATGGAATATTTTTTTACGTTACACTCTAAAAACTGCTGGTTAAATGTTAAAGTGCTGGGTTATTTTAACTGTCACTGGTTACTGTTTTAACCACTGCAGAGATCGTTAATCAGCGGTAGTTTTCACTACTACTATTTATGATAATAATATTGAATGGAGAAAGCGCAGTCAAATAAGAATCATCTTTGCAGGAGAGAATAAAATGAAGAATAAATACATATCAGTATTTAAAGTTTGAGCTTGACACGTTTATGAGCTCTGTCGCTTGCTGTCAATGGGCACCTAAGAGAGAGAACACATGTTCGGCTTCAGTAGACACACAATACTTCAGATTGAAACACGACTGCCCCCTACAGGTAATGAATGGCATTTTCACAGCTTCCCGCGATGTTGTGGAAGCACCTGAGATCCCTTTTCTCGAAATGTGCGCTCTTAATGGCCAGATTTGTACACACACCTCACCGGGAGCTTCTTCACCTACATCATCATCATCAGCGACACTGTTATATTAATGCTTCCACACTGACACCATTACGTGTTGATTAGTGTTACATAGAAATGTTGGTGATTGGTAATTGGCTGTTGGCAGGGCTCGATTTGGTGAGGGGGGGGATGCGGGGGATGGCATCTCCCCTGTTGAAAAAAAAGACCATGCCCTCTGTAAAACCATCATCCATCTTGCCATCTCCTTTAGATTAATAATGCTGTGTATTATCTAAAATTTGTCATGAAAATGAAATATTACATTATATTAAAACTCTCTACGTATGATAATCTACAAACTATGAATAACGGCAATAAACAAATCAGAATAATTGTTTTTTTTACAGAATTTCAATTGTAACACGCCGCTCGCGCTAGTCTGCATCATTTTTCATGCTGTTCGCATTTTCACAACACCCAACAGAACAGTTTAAGCACAGCTTTTGACATTTCAAAAAGAAGAAAACTTAAGGTATGATGCATACACACACAAATCCTCTCAGCGGAGACGCAATATAATATAAACAGGGGTTTACGAAATGACTGACAGGTTCTTTACCCAATTTGTGTTTCATTCTCAATTTCAAGAAGTTTTGACAGTTCCAACTTTATTCAATTAAGTTTACAGTTTGTTAATAAAACTCTTCTTAAAAATGTGACATATTTCACAATCATTTTGAATGGTTAGTTGTAACCCCCCCATACCAACTCCACCCCCCCATACCAACTCCACCCCCCCGCCCCCGCCCCTTGCTTGGTGCTGATGTCTGTATTCATGTTTGATTGCTTGTGTTCATGTTTAATGTTGGTGTTTGTCTTCATATTTGGTGTTTGGTGGTTGTAGTTGTGTTTATATTCAATGTTTGGAGACTTATCATACCTGTTCTTCTCGGAGCGCCTGCAGTTTCTTGGCTTTACTCTGTCTGTAATACTCCATGATCATCATGGCAGCATATATCTTCCCCACCGTCAGATCTGTAGCTGCTGAGAGGACGCAAAAGTTACCTGCACTATTAGAGTGGGTTGAAATGGACCCTGCGCCTGGGGGGTGGGGGTGGGGGTGGGTGGGTTGGGTGCAAGTGGAGTGGGGGGGCATGGGAGCGGGAGACAAAATACAACACAGCACAAAACACACATAACAACAAACAGTACACAACCTCACACACACTTAAACCTGGTCTTTAACTGTATGGTTGAGGGGCATGACCTTCAATCTGACATTGACAGTCCAAGACCAGGTTTAAGAATGATTTAAGCAGAGAAAAATTTGAATAACACAAAGAGACATAAACACACAAATGACAAATTATTAACTATTACACACTGTTACACATTTATAGCAACACATTATACAAAAGCATGAGGACACAGAGCCAACTGTCTTTTCACAGGCAGATGCTTTTAGAAACAGCCTTGAAATAACCTTTGATGTAATAAGAGTTCCACAGGAACCCTAAGCTGGAGAAGATGATTACTGTTTAGCACAAACTTATTAGTGCAGATAATGTTATTACAAAAAATCCATAATTGCTAAAATTAACTAGAAAAAAAGGTTATAAACAATCTAGTGCAAAGTAAAGTGTTCGACGTACACAATATAAAACAGGGACCTGTGCAGAGGTACACTTTTTCTGCACTAAAGGTGTAGGTAATTACAAAATACAAGATGTTTTACTGAAGTGAAAAGACTTCTATAGAGAATTCATTCATCTATAGTAAAACACCCACTGATAACAGACAGCAGAGAAAGAGAGAGAGACAGAGTGAGAGAGACAGAGTGAAAGAGAGAGACAGAGACAGAGTGAGAGAGACAGGGGGTCATGATTTGGATGCCCACCAGTAGGCAGCCAATGTCCAGAAGATCATTACAGCTGTAATGCACCTCTCCATAGTCACTGATGACCTGATAAACATTAAGGGTACCAAGAACCCATCACCAGTGATGTCCTACAGCCTCCTCTAGTTCCAGAAGCCCTTTGTGATTTTGTATTTTAATTTTAGTCCAGCAGTCATGTTCTTCTTTACCTTGTTGCTTGAACTGGCTGCTGTAATATTACAATTTCCCTTTGGGATAAGTACTCTCTCTCTTTCTATGTACATGTATGTATCTATGTATCTATGTATCTATCTATCTATCTATCTATCATATCCTCCCTCCTGTCCCTGAAGCCCTCATGTTATTTTGAGAAGACTGATTCTCTTGGTTTTGTGAACCCCTCGCTACTCTGCAGTTCTCCAGATTTCTTGTATTGTTGAGTCCATTCCCTGTCTGCCTGCAGGTGCGCTCATCTGCCCAATAGACAGAGGTTAATGGAAGGGAGTTTGTCTGATCAGTGGATGCAGAGCAGTGACTGGTCAGCTGAAAGAAGCTCCTCTGATGAGTTTTAATCTGATAAGTCGATTATGTACCAACCTACTATAACTTACACTTATGTGGTGTGACCAGCAGGTCCAGATGCTTCTGAGACAGATTTGGCCAAATTGCTATCATCTCCTTTCGCAATTCTGCATCCATCTGGTGCTTATCAGCTCCGCCTATGCAGACACACATGCACACGCACACACACACACGCACATGTACAGTTGAAGTCAGTCATTAAAAAGATTATTTTAACCACTCCCCAGATTTCAAGTAATTTTAACAGTTGTTTATGGATAGATTATTTTACTCATAATTAATTATATCACAATTCCAGTGGGTCATAGTTTGAAGACACTCAGTTGACTTGAAAATTTTCAGAAAAGTATGTCATGGTTTAGGTTCATGACGGGTTCTGAGTCAATTGGAGGTGTACGTGGGGATATATTTTAAGGCCTATCTTCAAACTCAGCCCCTCCTTGTTTGACATCATGGGAGAAGCAAAAGAAATCTGCTAAGCACACAGAAAAAAATACGGGCCTCAATAAGGCTGGTTCATCCTTTGGAATAATTTCCAAATGGCTGATGGTACCACCTTCATCTGTACAAACAATACTACGCAAGTATAAACAACACAAGACCACAGAGTCATCATACTGCTCAGGAAGATGTGAATTTTGGTACAAAAGTACAAATCAATCCCAGGACAACATCTAAGGAGCTTGTGAAGATACTGGAGGAAACGGGTATAAAAGTATCTACACATGTGGACAAAATTGTTGGTACCCTTTGGTCAATGAAAGAAAAACTCACAATGGTCACAGAAATAACTTTAATCTGACAAAAGTAATAATAAATAAAAATTCTATGAATGTTAACCAATGAAGGTCAGACATTGCTTTTCGACCATGCTTCAACGGAATTATTTAAAAAAAAAATGAACTCATGGAACAGGCCTGGACAAAAATGATGGTACCCCTAGAAAATACTGAAAATAATGTGACCAAAGGGACATGTTAATTCAAGGTGTGTCCACTAATTAGCATCACAGGTGTCTACAATCTTGTAATCAGTCAGTGGGCCTATATATAGGGCTCCAGGTAGTCACTGTGTTGTTTGATGACATGGTATGTACCACACTCAACATGGACCACAGGAAGCGAAGGAAAGAGTTGTCTCAGGAGATTCGAAAGAAAATTATAGACAAGCATGTTAAAGGTAAAGGCTATAAGACCATTTCCAAGCAGCTAGATGTTCCTGTGACTACAGTTGCACATATTATTCAGAAATTTAAGATCCATGGGACTGTAGCCGACCTCCCTGGACGTGGCTGCAGGAGGAAAATTGATAACAAATCAAAGAGACGGATAATCCGAATGGTAACAAAAGAGCCCAGAAAGACTTCTAAAGAGATCCAAGGTGAACTTCATGCTCAAGGAACATCAGTGTCGGGTCGCACCATCCGTCGTTGTTTGAGCCATAGGAGACGACCAAGGAGAACATCATTGTTAAAAACAAATCATAAAAATTCCAGACTGGAATATGCCAAACTACATGTTGACAAGCCACAAAGCTTCTTGGAGAATGTCCTATGGACAGATGAGACAAAAATGGAACTTTTTGCCAAGGCAAATCAGCTCTATGTTCACAGATGGAAAAATGAAGCATATCAAGAAAAGAACACTGTCCCTACTGTGAAACATGGAGGAGGCTCTGTTATGTTCTGGGGCTGCTTTGCTGCGTCTGGCACAGGGTGTCTTGAACCTGTGCAGGGTACAATGAAATCTCAAGACTATAAAGGGATTCTAGAGAGAAATGTGCAGGCCAGTGTCAGAAAGCTGGGTCTCAGTCGCAGGTCATGGGTCTTGCAACAGGACAATGACCCAAAACACACAGCTAAAAACACCCAAGAATGGCTAAGAGGAAAACATTGGACTATTCTAAAGTGGCCTTCTATGAGCCCTGACCTCAATCCTATTGAGCACCTTTGGAAGGAGCTGAAACATGCTGTCTGGAAAAGGCACCCTTCAAACCGGAAACAACTGGAGCAGCTTGCTCATGAGGAGTGGGCCAAAATACCTGCACTGAGGTGCAGAAGTCTCATTGACAGTTACAGGAATCGTTTGATTGCAGTGATTGCCTCAAAAGGTTGTGCAACAAACTATTAAATTAGGGGTACCATCATTTTTGTCCAGGCCTGTTCTATGAGTTCATTTTTTTAAATAATTAGGTTGAAGCATGGTTGAAAAGCAATGTCTGACTTTCATTGGTTAACATTCATAGAATTCTTATTTATTATGACTTTGTCAGATTAAAGTTATTTCTGTGACCATTGTGAGTTTTTCTTTCATTGACCGAAGGGTACCAACAATTTTGTCCACGTGTGTATATCCACATTAAAGTGAGATTGATATCAAGGTACTGTGAACGGCTGCTCAGCAAGGAAGAAGTCACTGCTCCAAAAGCACAAAAAAAATGTCCTATGGTCTGATGAAACAAAAATGGGAACCAGAGCTGGAGAAAAAAAGGAGGAGGATCTTTAGATCCCAACTGTGAAGCATCAAGGTGGGGCAGCATCATTTTGTGAGGGGCTTTACCCCAGGAGAGATTGGTGCACTTCACAAAATAAATAGATTATGACAACCTTTCCAAATCATCTGGTTATGTTCCTGCATTTATGAAACCAAGGGTTACATCCATCCTCAAGAAAATCTGCCTGGATCCAGTAACTATTGACTGGTATCACTTATCTCTTTTTTCCCAAAAAATCTTGAACACACTGTTTGCAATCAAATGTCTCTTTATCTCTCACAGAACATCCTCACTGATCCCAATCAATCTGGATCCACAGAGACTGCCATTCTGAGAAGCTCCATGCAGCTAAGTCAGCTAAACGGTCATCTGTCCTCCTCCTCCTGGAGCTCTTCAGCTGCATTTGACCCAGTGAACCACAAGATTCTCCTTTCTACCCTTAAAAGCATTGGAAACTTGGGCACATTACTGCAATGTGCAGCCTGGAAGGTCTGCATCTGCCAACCATCCATCCACTGCAGCTGATCCTGATGCTTGACTTGTTTTCAACCTTCTCAAGTTGTCCCACACCATCACACTTCCTCCACTGGCTTCCTGTAACTTCCCATATCAAATTCAAAACACTGATGCTCAGCTAGCCAAGCTAAAAATGGCCAGCACCCACTTACCTCTAAGCTCTAATCACACCTCGTTGCTTCTGATCTTCCAGCAATTCTCCAACCATCTCTCAGTGATCAAGGGAAACGTGCATATAGGCTATATTCTGTTCTGGCACCATGTGGTGGAATAAACTGCCTCTTGATGTCCTTTCAGCCGAGTCACTGGCAATCTTCAAGTCCAAAAGATCTGACGGGAGTTACCAAATTTATAGGCCAAAAAATATTGGCCAATACTAACTCTGTGTGTAAACTTTTGAGCCACTGGGAATGTGATAAAAGGAATAAAAGATGAAATAAATATATCTCTCTGTTATTATTTTTATTCTTAAAATAAAGCAGTGCTCCTCACTGACCTGAGGCAGGGAATGTGTATAAACGTCTGACATCAACAGTATATATAAATGTGAAGGCGAACAGGTATAACCAGAGGTGTATGTGAATGTTTCGTACCTTTAGCGATCTTGATATCAAGTGCTGTACGAATTAATGCCATCAGTGTGGAGTTGAAATGTACCGTGTTGTCATCAGCAACAGGCAAATCCATACGCAACAGTCTCTGTGGAGCCAATCAGGAAGGTTTAGAGTTTGTTCTAGAGCATTTTAACCTCCAATCAAATAGGTTCCAAAAGGTGGAGGGAGCTCCTCTGCTGAAAGAGCAAACATATTTGGCAACTGCCTAAAGATATTTCAATATATAATTAAAATTCTTTAGATGAGAAATGTTTTAACTTGTAACTGGTTTATAGAGATGGACTCCACAGAGAAACAGAAATGATTAACCGGAATCTGTGAGAGTGGAACCACCCAAAAGAAGCTCGTTTTCATTTTGGATAACTTGTATGACTATTCCAGCATGCATGCTCTTACAACAGTTGTGTCACTGGGACCAAGGCCACGTTCATGAGTACATTTTGGCCTAATCTGCTTTACTGATTCTCTGTTGACAGATCCTGATTGTTTTTTTATGCACCGCTTGACCAGAGTGTGACCCCCTGGAAAATGATAGACAGATGAGCCATGCTGTGGTTCCTGCTGGTTCCTCCACAGTAGGCTGTCAGCAAAACCAATGAAAACTCACCAATATGTCCCCATGAACATAGCCTAACTGTTGCTAACAATGCTAGCATGCTTGTCTAAGAAACATCACTCATTCTTGCTCTCAGCCAATGAGGTAACTGTTGAATAGAGAAATGATGGCATCTGGTTGGAGAAACCTGAACAGATCTTAAACTCAGACTATGTTGTGAAGGAAGGTTTTAATTCAGAGCTCTCACAGATCATACAAGGACAATAACGTTAATGTTAAATCAATGTAATAAAACTCAGCCCCTGCTGCTGCTCAGAGCTCCCCCTACCACTCAGAGGTGGTCATTACAAACTTAGCATTTAAACTGAACGAATGAAACAGGGTCGAAGAGCAAACATTTCCAGAACCTCAGTTTTCATTCGTTGAATTTACCTTTAAACATCAAAGTCGGGCGTTAAGTTACAAACCATGACACAGCGTTCATGAATGTGTTAGAAAAAGTGTGTGTGAGCGTGAATGTGTTCTTCTCTTCAAGATATTTCTTATTCATGGTCATTCCAGCACAAGCCGCAGCTCTTACACTCACCATGCAGTGGTTCATGCAGCGCCCCCCAGCAACCCCATGATCCTTTGTAACCCTGAACATGCAGCTTGCTCATGCATCCACAACAAACCAACCCCTCCCCGACACCCCGTCCTTACCCAACGACGCGGCGGACACGCCCCACGGCCCCGCCCCACAGCACAAGCAGCCACGCACAGAGAGGACCATTTATCACTTCATCTTTGTTCTTGTTGGCTGATCACTGGGTTTTATTGATCGTGCCTCAGTTTGATTCAGTCATTGATCACTTATTTATTGAAACTAATTTAGATTCTTTTATCATTTCCAGATTTTTCTGATCTCTCGATGCAGGACAGGTGCATTATTTTTTATTTTTTTTTGGTTTTGTTTTCTGTTTTTTTAAGTTGGTTCGGAGTTTGGTTAGAGCGGGAGAAGGAATGTGTTAGAGTTGTTAGTTCACTCCAGACTGGAAGGCCGTGAGATGGTTCACAGACAAAAACAATGAAGGAGCAAACAGGGCTTTGTGTTGAGCAAATAATGAAGGGAATGAACAGACCAGTGTGAGAGAGGGATGAGAGGGAAAAAGGCAAAAGATGATCAAGATATGAAACAGAGCAATGAGGCTGAGGATCTACCATCACACACCCATAACCTGCACGACGAACTACGAACACGTCTCATAAGCATTCATTTACACTAAACGACACTGAGACAAGCGGTAAGAGGCAGAGAGAGCGAGATAGAGGGAGAGAGACAGAGGGAGAGGCAGAAAGAGGGGGGAGAGACAGAGGGAGGGAGAGAGAGAGAGGGGGGGGGGGAGAGAGGGGGGAGAGAGAGAGAGACAAAGAGACAGAGGGAGGGAGAGAGAGAGAGGGGGGGGGAGAGGGGGGAGAGAGAGAGGGAGGGAGGGGGGAGAGGGAGGGAGAGAGAGAGAGACAAAGAGACAGAGGGAGGGAGAGAGAGAGAGGGGGGGGGAGAGGGGGGAGAGAGAGAGAGGGAGGGAGGGGGGGAGAGGGAGGGAGAGAGAGAGAGACAAAGAGACAGAGGGAGGGAGAGAGAGAGAGGGGGAGGGAGGGGGGAGAGACAGAGGGAGGGAGAGAGAGAGAGAGGGGGGGGGGAGAGAGAGAGAGAGAGAGGGGGGAGAGACAGAGGGAGGGAGAGAGAGAGAGGGGGGGGGGAGAGAGGGGGGGAGAGAGAGAGAGACAAAGAGACAGAGGGAGGGAGAGAGAGAGAGGGGGGGGGGAGAGGGGGGAGAGAGAGAGAGACAAAGAGACAGAGGGAGGGAGAGAGAGAGAGGGGGGGGGAGAGGGGGGAGAGAGAGAGAGGGAGGGAGGGGGGAGAGGGAGGGAGAGAGAGAGAGACAAAGAGACAGAGGGAGGGAGAGAGAGAGAGGGGGGGGAGAGAGGGGGGAGAGAGAGAGAGGGGGAGGGAGGGGGGAGAGACAGAGGGAGGGAGAGAGAGAGAGAGAGGGGGGGGAGAGAGAGAGAGAGAGAGGGGGGAGAGACAGAGGGAGGGAGAGAGAGAGAGGGGGGGGGGGAGAGAGGGGGGAGAGAGAGAGAGACAAAGAGACAGAGGGAGGGAGAGAGAGAGAGGGGGGGGGGAGAGGGGGGAGAGAGAGAGAGGGAGGGAGGGGGGAGAGGGAGAGGGGGGGGGAGAGGGGGGAGAGAGAGAGAGACAAAGAGACAGAGGGAGGGAGAGAGAGAGAGGGGGGGGAGAGAGGGGGGAGAGAGAGAGAGACACAAAGAGACAGAGGGAGGGAGAGACGGAGACAGAGGGAGGGAGAGAGAGAGAGACAAAGAGACAGAGGGAGGGGGAGAGAGAGGGTGAGAGAGGGAGGGGGGGAGAGAAAAATGAAAAGCTGTGGTTTCAGCACAGATAAGAGTCAGACAGGGTTGGTAGAGTGATAGAGTGATACGGTGATAGAGTGACAGAGTGATACAGTGTGGGGCTTATGGAGGAGAACTGCATTGACAATCAAACAAGACAAAGAAAGAAAGAAAGCAATAAAGAAATAGATAAAATTGTTATTAATAACGGAATTAATAAAGCTGGGAAGAACATAAAAACGTGACTGAGACTTGCAGCTGAACTCATTTACCTCGTTGTGTGTGTGTGTGTGTGTGTGTGTGTGTGTGTGTGAGCTGGCTAACACTTCCACAGAACACACCAGCACTAAGAGCTCTAACCTTGTACGCCACACGAGCAGGGCAGCGCTTCCCGAGGCCCAGCGGTGGGCTCATGTGGCGCAGCATCACATACAAATCACTGAAACTGATCCTGCCACTGTACACGCACACACACACGCACGGACACACACACACGCACGCACACACACACACACACGCACACACACACACACACACGCACACACACACACACGCACACACACACACGCACACACACACACGCACACACACACACACACACACACACACACACACACATACACACAGGCAGCCAGTGAAAAAAAAGAAAAAGAAAGCACAACAGAAAATAAAAGAAAATCAAACAGAATGGCCAGGACAGCATGGGCGCCGAACAAAAAGAAATAAAAGAAAAAAGGAAAAAAAACACAGGTTATTGGTTTGATTATGGGGTGGAAAGTATATGTATCTTCTGAGCTGCCTTGTGTGTGTGTGGGATCTAAACTCCTAATGATAACTCAGAGGGAGTGTTCTATGAGATGTTAAAATGTTCACATAGAACTGCAGCGCCGCTTCTAACAGGCAGGAGAAGCAGTGATGCATGAATTCAGTGTTAATTCTAAATAATCACGTCAATGCAGTTTCAGTCGCCGCCCCTCGAGGTAAAAAAAACAAGAACAATGCACGCAAGGCCTCGATCCGCAGCAAGCAGAAACACACAACAACATGGCTGTGGTCTGTATCTGTTTTCTCATCCGCTTGGTCGTGTTGCAGTGCGTTTCACATGCGTCTTCATTGCTCATGATCATTCCAGCACAAGCGACAGCTCCGACAGCGACCCCCTGACCCCTGCGTGACCCCTGTGACCCCGATCTCTGATCGCTCCAGACATGGCGAGGTCACAAGAGTCATGGGGTCGCTGCAGGAGCCGCTGCGTTATGGTGACTCGTCTGCATTGTCCTGCACATTCTCATTTTCATATCAGAATGCAGCGAAATGGTAGAAAGAGAAAGAAACTGTGAAGGAAAGAGAAAACAAATGAAATTTTAAAAAAAAAGGAAAGCGATGTTCATTCCAGTCTCCGTGGCGAGCAGTGCTGAGATTTTGGTTTGGACGTCCGAACCTTGCAGGCGACCCTATGAGGACATTTCTTTCCTAATCCGAGTGGGGGGTCGATAACTCGCAATAAACTGTACATATCCTTATAATGAATACGTCCACTGCAAGAAAAACACACGCAGGTTAAACAGAGAGAGAGAGAGAGAGAAACAGAGAGAGAGAGAGAGAGAGAGAGAGAGAGAGAGAGAGAGAAACTAAAACATAAAGAAAAAGAGACCAGGAGGAAAAAAGAACAAAAGCACCCACACAAACTCTTAGTTTAGTGTAAGGTTTGTGTGTGTGTGTGTGTGTGGGTGTGGGTGTGTGTGTGTGTGTGTGCGCGTGTGTGTGCTTTTGTCTTTTATAACACATTCTTGCTCCTCACCTGATTCGTTTTTTTTCTGTGTTTCAAAAGATTCTGTGCCAGACAGGAAATCAATCACACCAGTGGAAAAATGTGAATCGCACACACACGCACGCGCACACACACACACACACGCGCGTTATTGCTTTTTTATTTGTAATGAGGACAACGCCTCCTGTCAAAAACCACAGCCTTCATTCCGCTGGTCTTATGTCGCTCTATAGTGACGTCACTGCTTCCTAAAAACTAAAGGCCAAGTTTGTGCCAAGTGAAAGTGTCCAGTAGGGGGCACATGAGCATTTTGTTCAACAATGACTTCCACCAGAAGTCTCAGGGATCCTCGAATACTTTGTTTTTGCAGCCTTGCCCCTGGCATGGACTGGTAGGAGTGTTTGCCTCAGGTTTAGGGGTTCCTCAGGCCTTTATGAAGACAATGTCCACAAACCATCCTCAACACCAAGAGTGCTCCTGCTTATAATGTGAACACTCTACTCTATCAGACTAAAGACTACTGCAGTGGGCTCTCAATTTTCCATCTTATACACTTTCTACCTTGAAGCCCTCCAAATCCTTGTCTTTTCCATAAAGAGTTTTTTATAGGCACAGTTTATCCCAGACGCCCTCAATTTCTTCATCCATATCAGTCAAATCTATTAAACACTAAAATTATGCTTATCCTGAGCAGAGCCACTGCTTTCAGACAGGGAGCCTTTCCAGATCCTCGCCTTCATCCTGCAACAGTTGTAAGCATTGACTGACTGAAACATGGGACATGAGCACCCAGGGACAAGGGTGCAAAAAAAAGGCTTTGAGGATATCTGGGACCCTGTGGATGATAAAACCCAGCATTAAACCAAGTGCTCATGTGCCACACAGTAGATGCTACATGTTTCTCTCCAGATGTTTATAATCTACCCAAGCCGAGCACGTGAACATTGATGCTTGTGTAGCTGGTAGCATGGTAGCATGTATGTCTCCAGCTACGTTTGTACACACGGCTGTAATCAGAGACAGAGAGAGCTTTTTTCAGGAGTCTTCCCACCAGTGTAGAGTTCGCGATTCTTTCCCTGGTGTGATGATGGCTTTTCTATCTGACATGGAATCTTCCTCGAGATTTAAATTAGCCTTAAACCAAGGCATAGACATTATTTATAAAAGCATTAACACTGAGCTGATGAAGTGTAAGAGCTGTGTGTTCAGTGTTTGTGGTTCTGCAGGAGTCATGCCTCAAGTGTCACAATAGAAAACAATGCTTTATCATTTTGTGATTTATGAGTCTGTAAGAAATAACACCAGCTGGCCTTCTCTGGACTCCAGGAACCATATGTGGTCTGGACCACAACCCAGATGGAGACATTTCTGACACATAAAAAGCCCTTTGCTCCTCAGAGCTCAACCCCATGTTCCTTTCCTTGTCACATTGTCGCTTCCTGTTTGGTGACGTACTTTCCTGTTTTTTGTATTTTTCCCGCGAAAGTTCCTCGTCTGTTTGTAACAGCGTTTTAGATTATATTTTGTTTTTTTTTATAATTATTTATATTTCCCGTTTTTACTAAATAACAAATTAGTTTTTACGCTTTAATACTACTGGACTTTATCCGTTTTTCATCTGACCAACAACAAGCGAATCCATCAGCAAATAATCACAACTTCGGCACAAAGGTACGTTATCATGTCTACCATTCAGCTCGCTCAGTGTGTGGAGTGCAGGATGTTTAGACATTCTTCCTCCGTCATTAGTGATAATTTTATTTGTGATAGGTGTGTGTTAGTTAGCACCCTGACGAAGAAGATATTGGCATTAGAGGAGCGCATGCAGACTTTAGAGAGGGTTAGAGAGCGCGAGAGCAGCGTTAATCCTGTAGCGGAAAGTCTGGGTGCCACAGGTGGAGATAATCAGCCCCCGACTCCGGCAGTAGAGCCCTCACAGCGGGGCGAGTGGGTGACGACTCGGCGGCATACTCGTTCAGCCAAAGCTAACGCTAAGGCTAGCCCACCGGAGCACACCTCTTCCGCGCTTCACGTGTCCAACAGGTTCGCTCTCCTCAGTGATGCACCCGCTGAGAAACCTGAAAGAGCTCTGGTTATAGGAGACTCGATACTGAGACATGTGAAATTAGCGAGGCCTTTAGGGGGCGCCAGCGGCAGTGGTCAGGTGTATCCCGGGAGCCAGAGCACCGGACATAGCAGGTAATCTTAGGGCTCTAGGTCAGCATAGGTTCTCCAAGATAGTGGTACATGCTGGAGCTAACGATATACGCCTTCGTCAGTCAGAGGTTAGCAAGAGTAACTTTACAGAGGTGTTTAAAATAGCGAAGGCGATGTCCGATGAAGTAGTTTGCTCTGGTCCCATCCCAATGAGACGTGACGACATAGCTTACAGCAGGTTATGGTCGCTGAACCGCTGGATGTCCAGGTGGTGCTCCGAAAACAACGTGGGCTTCATAGACAACTGGAAGACCTTTGAGGGCAAAACTGGCCTGTTAGGGCGGGACGGTGTCCATCCCACTCGGGAAGGTGCTGCTCTCATTTCTTGCAGTATAGCACATAGTCTCAGAAGAGGCCTAGTTAATCGGTGACAATCCAGAGCCCAGGCCAGGGAGCAGACAGACAGGCTAAACCAACCGTCTGCTAGCTGCAGAGAGTCGTCACTCAGTGTTCATCATATTGAGACTGTGTCTGTTCCCCGAGCTAAACATAAACATGAATTTAGAAAGACTCAGAAAGTCTGTTTTAGTAATTTAATTAACATAGATACCACAAACTCAGTTCACACTGAATGCGCAGCCGGCACCTCTGATCTGAAGCTAGGACTGTTAAATATTAGATCTCTCGCATCTAAAGCAGTTATTGTTAATGAAACTATCACAGATCAGGAGTTTGATATATAATGTTTAACAGAAACCTGGATTAAACAGGACGAGTATGTAGCTCTAAATGAAGCTAGTCCTCCTGGATACAGCTACATACACCAGCCTCTGGCTTCACAAGGTTTTTCACAAAGACGACACGGTCACAAACTTCATCAGAATTCACAAATCTGAATTACAGCTTGATGTTACTTATAGAACTTTTAGTTTATTTAATCTACAACCTCATCGCTATCTAACACTGCTTACATTTCAGTCTGGTGATTATCTGTACACTATGCAGTAACGCTGTAAGGACAAACTAATGCTAACTTATAGTCTTTGAGTAAGAAAGCTCTCCTGAAGCTGAACGAGCATTGGGTCATCATAATGTGATACATCACATTGGGTCACCTAAAGTGATCCATCAATGGAAGAACAATGTTTAACACACTTCAATCATCGGGACAATCGGCTTCATAAAAAGGGTTACTTTCATCAAACTACCTTATGACCCCCTCAGAGACGTTACAGCCTGAGCAGTAAAAGTTCATAAATGTTTAAAGTTTTAACCAAAAGTACCAGAATAGGACTGAAGTGAAGTAAGACCAGAACATGAAGCACAGACACTGTTCATGAACATCTCAGAGGAGACAGAGATCTTAGATTCTGATAGTTTTCTGTGTGTGTGTGTGTGTGTGTGTGTGTGTGTGTGTGTGTGTGTGTGTGTGTGTGTGTGTGTGATGGAGTAGAACAGAATTCAGTCTTCTATAAAGCAGATTAGAAAAAAAGAGATCCGCTCCAGAACTGCATGCTTACATTTATACTTTTTTTGCACCACCACACCCCCATCCCCATGTCCTGGTGCTTTTCTTCTTGCTCGTAGCTCCCAGTGTGTCATTCTTGATTTAACCATTATGGAGAAACTGGGATCACGGTACAGAATAACTCCTTCTGTCCCTCTGTCACTCATTAATTTTAGGATGTACTGCTCTTGCTCCTGTGCATCTACTCTGGTGCAGGTGCAGGATCTCCTGCCTCGTGGAGAGATGACCCCGCTCTGATCCCGGACTGTCTGCCCCTCCCCAGTACCGCAGGCTGAGTGATCGCTCCGACACCAATGCCATTAACACCACTGGGCCTTTTCTTCACATCCCAGCTAACCGAATACACTCTGCATTAGCCTCATCACCACGCCATTCTACTGCCAAGTCCTTGTTGCTGCTAATTTACAGGGCATGGTGCAATAGCGCCCTCTCTCTCAGAGTCTTGCATTTGTTTTAACTTATTTATTCAAACGATATTTTAATAAATAATAATTCAATTATTTTGTGTAAAGTGTTTAAGAAACTACTTCTCTGTTGTGAAACTTGAGGACTACTCCAGTTTTTTGACCACAACACACACACATACACACACACACACACACACACACACCAAGTAAGAGCATCTACAGGCATTGTTTAAGACAGAAAAACAGACAGTGTCCTTCAGATCTGCAGAGACACTGGAGAGATGACTGTCATTTCAGCAATGACTTCAGTTGACCTGCATACAGCATCACATGGAGCAGTTTAACGTGCCAAAATACAGGAAGTGTATTTTGCATGGGTGTGTATGCAGTGTGTAAGGCAGTGAGTATGCAGTAGGAGGAGGGCAAAAACTGAAGCCATGCAGACCTGAACCTCCACCAGGGGACATCATCTGATTATAATCTCAGACATCAGCGTGTGCTGAGTGTCCTCCACATGCGTACAGGATGTGTGTGTCTCTGTTTCTCCATCTGAAGGTTTACTTTTTCTACTGTAAATCTTTATTAGTCTTTATTACTAATATCACAGGTCTCTTTTTGTGTTGTGTGTGCATAGTGTGTCAAAAAATATCTGCATCGCATCCTGTTCAGCATCTTCTGTTTAACGTGAGGGTTCTAGGTTGAGTGTGTGCTGCATGTGAACGAGAGCATGAGTGTGTTAGTCTCACCATGCCGCCGGGTCATACTCTGCCCAGATTCTCACATATTCATCCAGGTGATGAGGGCCAAGAATCGATGAGTCACGAGTCAAATACTCAAAATTATCCATGATTACTGCTACAAACAGATTCAGCATCTAAAAATACACACACATGCACAAAGTGAGCATAAAGGATGAAGTTATAAAGAACCAAAGTGAGAATTTAAATATAGAATACTGAGAAGTAAATAAACACATGATGGAAAGCAGAATGAAGAACAGAGGTGGAGTTACAGACTCGCTTACAGACTTTAACTCTCTGACGCAACACAGAAAGCTGACATAGGAACACACAGCACTGAAACAGCGGTGACGTGGTACAGAGTGTGTCGTGGACATCACATCTACACCTTCAAATGCTGCTGGAATCAGGAGGCTCAGACACACCAGGTCTGGCACATACAGCGGGAAAGTCTAAGGTGTTCATTCTGAGCAGGGAATATCTACATGCATTAAACAGAAGCCAGAGCTTTGGTGACCCAACCTCAGCAGCCAAAGCACCCAGTAGGATAGATCTGCTCTCTTCACCTGTTTCTATTTGATCCTCAGCTTTTAACCTGGTTCCAAGGATGTGCCCTCTGTCTAAGAGGAATAAATGAATAACCAGAAAGATGGGGAGTTGAGGAAAAGAATTAAACAATCACCAGGAATGAGCAGAGAAAGATGAAAGAGACAAAGTAAACGTAGGCGAAGTTGCTGCCGCACTCGTCCGTCTGGTTTCCAGAAGCAGGGTCACACGGCATCCCACCCAAACAGGACAACATAATCTCATGCCACGCCTCGCCTGTAGCACTCCTAAGACACACACACACACACACACAAGCAAGAATTTCATTTGAGCATCTGTTTATTTTACTTGCCCTTTTCCTGGTAGGTGTTATGGAGCAGATCTGGGGGACTCATGGACGTAGAGTATTCTGGTGAACTGGTATGTTTAGATGCTGTCTTTCCCACTCTCATTGATCACTCAGGTTTGTTGACGGTGAGGTGATTGGTTGCTTTACATCTCAGTGCCCCCTCATGTCTGTGTTTCCTTCTGGCTCCTCCCTTTTAGTTATGCTGTTATAGTTAGTCCTGCCGGAGTCCCTGCTTGCACTCTGCACTAAATATACATTCACCTCATATATTATGTGACTGTGACCAGACCTAACTGTCTCTCTCTCTCTTTTTGTAGATATGGCACTCCTGAGATGCCAATGGGTCCTACACACAGTTTTGTCTCCATCATTAAAGAGTTGATAATGTTAGCAGGATAGATTTTAAGTAAAAACTATAATGAATTCAAACACTGAATGCATATCCATAATGAATCCATATCACATATCCATATCCGGTATCACCCAGATGAGAAACTCACTCATTTGGTGAGTTTTATGCTCCCAGGGCCAAAGCCCTGAAAATTGCAACAACAAAAAAAACAAATTCATGAATGCAGAAAAAATATAAAGACAAGAGGAAGAGAGAGATGAACAGAAAAACAAGTGTACCTGAACAGCAGCATCAGGGCCATGAAGAACGTTCTGAAGTTGTTGTGGTCATTTATCGCACCATCTTCTTCACCCAGAGCCAAATTTCCAAAAAGCTAACAGACACACACACACACACATTTCAGACATGGTCAGATTATAAATATATTCATAAATTCCCCAAAGAATAAACTATGTTTGTCTAAGTACTGTGTGTGTGTGTGTGTGTGTGTGTGTGTGTGTGTGTGTGTGTGTGTGTGTGTGTGTGTGTGTGTGTGTGTGTGTGTGTGTTTGAGAGACACAAAACAGTGAGAGTGTACATATCACCTGCATGCCAATGATGGCATAAATGAAGAACAGGATGGCAATGAGCAGGCAGACATACGGGAGAGCCTGAACACAAAAATACAAAGATTATTAACATACAGTACAGACCAAATGTGCACCCACACACATCATACACAACATTCTATTTACTGTACATGAGTGTGACTCGTAATATATTTATACACACACATAATGCAACCACAGGAGGGTAATGCAACCACAGGGGGCACAATCCATTGTCTTCTTGTACCAGTCTGGAAAAATGCAGAGGGTTGTGGCAGGAAGGGCAGCCGACGTAAAACATTTGCCAAATCAAATGATGCAAATCATTAACAGGACTTCCATACCAGATCGGTCATGGCCGGGGTTACATGACCGCCACCGATGCTGTTGACCTACAGGGTGCTAGTGGAAATTGGGGCTACTGTTGGTCGAAGAAGGAGAGGAGGAAGGTGTGTTCGTAGACAAAGATAGAGAAGAGGGAAGGCAAGAGTTTAGGAGTAACTGTAAGGACTTTGAATGTTGGGACTATGACAGGGAAGGCAAGATATTTGGTTGACATGATGCAGAGAAGAAAGGTGGATATACTGTGTGTCCAGGAGACCAGGTGAAAGGTAGCATGGCTAGAACCTTAGGAGCTTCAAATTGTTTTTCCATGGTGTGGATAGGAAAAGAAATGGAGTAGGAGTTATCCTGGAATCGAAGTTTGTAAGGAATGTTCTGGAGGTGAAAAGAGTATCAGATAGGTTGATGAATCTGAAACTGGAAATTGATGGTGTGATGTGCAATGTTGTTAGTGGTTATGCCCCACAGGTAGGATGTGAATTAGAAGAGAAGGAGAAATTCTGGAGTGAGTTAGATGAAGTGATGCAGAGCAGCCCCAGAGGTGAGAAGTGATTGGTGCAGATTTTAATGGACATGTTGGGGAAGGGAACAGAGGTGTTGAGAATGTGATGGGAAAGTTTGGTCTTCAGGACAGGGACATAGAAGGACAGATGGTGGTGGACTTTGCAAAGAGGATGGAAATGGCAGTTGTGAATGCTTTCTTCCAGAAGAGGCAGGAACATAGAGTGATATATAAGAGCGGAGGCAGGAGCACTCAGATGGACTACATCTTGTGTCAACATGTAATCTTGCAGTCAATCTGATTGTTGACTGCAAAGTATTGGTAGGGGAGAGTGTAGCCAGACAACACAAGATGGTGGTGTGTAAAATGACCCTGGTGATGAGGAAGGTGAAGAGGACAAAGGCAGAGCAGAGGACAAAGTGGTGGAAGTTGAAACAGGTAGAATGTTGTGCAGTTTTCAGGGAGTTGAGTTGAGACAGGCTCTGTGGGTGGTTAGGAGGTGCTTCCAGTTGACTGGACAACTCCAGCTAAGCTGCTCAGAGAGACAGGTAGGAGGGTACTTAGTGTCTCATCAGGAATGGGAAAAGTGGACAAGGAGACTTGGTGGTGGAACGAGGAAGTCCAGGATCCCAAGATGGCACCGGACGCGAACAAAGGACGCGACTCAAAGCGGCGGCCCCGAGGGAAAGGAGTCGGCGTCAGGAACAGGCTGAGAGCCCATGCACACCACACACCTCTGCCTAGCATCCTGCTCGCCAACGTCCAGTCACTGGAGAACAAGCTTGATGACCTCAGGGCCAGGGTAAAGTTCCAGAGAGGCATTCGGGACTGCAATCTCCTCTGCTTCACCGAGACATAGCTGAACCCAGCGGTACCAGACCACGCCATCCAGCCAGCCGAGTTCTTCATCACGCCATCCAGCCGGCCGAGTTCTTCTCAGTTCACCGCATGGACAGGACACGGGACTCGGGGAAGACAAGGGGAGGCGGCATGTGTTTAATGGTGAGAAGCACCTGGTGCAACAGCGCGAGAGTTGTTCTTCTTGCACGTTCCTGCACACCCAACCTGGAACCATTGACCATCAAATGTCGTCCTTTTATCTTCCTCAAGAGTTTACATCGGTCATAATCAGTGCCGTTTATATTCCACCATAAGCGGACATGGACACTGCCTTATGCAAGCTTCATGAGGCACTCACACAGCACCAGACACAACACCGGGACGCTGCGCTTATTGTGGCGGGGGACTTTAACAACGCCAACCTCA
This sequence comes from Clarias fuscus, assembly GCA_030347435.1. Taxonomy (NCBI): domain Eukaryota; kingdom Metazoa; phylum Chordata; class Actinopteri; order Siluriformes; family Clariidae; genus Clarias; species Clarias fuscus. The sequence continues at coordinate 131,303 of CM059228.1, forward strand.
AACATGCAGCGCCGAACTTTTATCAGCATATCACCTGCCAAACCAGGGGCGAAAGGACATCGGACCACTGTTATACAGTCAAGGATGGCTACAAGGCACAATCTCGTCCACCTTTTGGGAAATCTGACCATGCAAGGCTCAAACAAACAAAGGCTCAAACAGGAAGTTCCGGTTCAGAGGGAGGTCGCGCGCTGGACGGACCAATCGGTGGCCGCCTTACAGGACGCACTCGATAACGCAGACTGAGACATGTTCCGAAACAGCTCCGATGACGTCAACGTGTTTACGGAAGCGGTTGTGGGATTCGTTGGGAAACTAGCAGATGATACCGTACAGAAAACGAACAACAGAACGTTTCCCAATCAGAAGCCGTGGGTGGATAAAACCATCCGCGACGCTCTGAGATCTCGCACCGCTGCCTACAACGTGGGACTTGTGTCGGGGGACATGGACCTGTACAAGGCTGCGTCATATAATGTTCGGAAGGCGGTGAAAGAGGAGAAGCAGCGCTACGGAAGGAAACTAGAGTCACAACTCCAACAGAGTGACTCTAGGAGCATGTGGCAGGGACTAAGAACAATAACGGACTATAAAGCACCAACATCCGGTGTGACAAAAGCGGACATGACTCTGGCAGACAAGCTGAACACCTTCTATGCTCGTTTCGAGTCTGCAGCTAGTAGGAAGTCACTGCTAGCACCGGAAACACATTCATCATATCTGAGCATGACATGACATGAGGAGAGCTTTCAGGAGAGTGAACACCAGGAAAGCAGCAGGACCAGATGGCATCTCAGGTCGAGTCCTCAGAGCCTGCGCTGACCAGCTAGCACGAGTGTTCACAGAGAGATTCAACATCTCTTTATCTCAGTTGGTGATCCCTACATGCTTTAAGGAGTCCTTCATTGTTCCTGTTGCGAAGAAACCCCATCCTGCCTCCCTCAATGACTTGTAGCCCTCACCTCGGTAGTGATGAAGTGTTTTGAGCAGTTGGTCAGAGACTTCATTCTCTCCTCACTACCCGACACACTGGATCCTCTACAGTTTGCTTACCGTTCAAACCGCACTACAGATGATGCTATCTCTAATCTACTCCATACTTCTCTCACTCATCTGGACAGTAAAAGGGGGAATTATGTTAAAATGCTCTTTGTCGACTCAGCATTTAACACCATAATTCCCTCCACACTCACCACCAAGCTGGAGCACCTGGGACTCAACTCATTTCTGTGTCAGTGGATCTTCAATTTCCTAACTGGCAGACCACAGGCAGTAAGGATGGGAGGACATGTCTCAGCCTCCATCACTTTCAGCACTGGAGCCCCCCAGGGTTGTGTTCTGAGCCCTCTACTGTACTCACTGTGCTACGACTGCGTAGCATCTACCAACTCCACCACCATCATCAAGTTTGCTGATGACACCGTCATGGTGGGCCTGATCTCAGATAACGATGAGATGGCCTACCTGAGGGAAGATTGGAAATCTGGTGCCAGAGGAACAATCTCCTTCTAAACGTCAGCAAGACAAAGGAGTTGATAGTGGACTCTAGTACTAAGCAGAAGAGGAACTACCAGATCCCCGTCATCAACAATAGCCCAGTGGAGAGAGTGGACAGCTTCCGATACCTCGGTGTTCACATCACGCAGGACCTGTCATGGTCCTGTCACATCAACACCAGGGTGAAAAAGGCTTGGCAGTATCTCTACCACCTCAGAAGCCTGAGAGACTTTAGACTGCCCTCTAAGGTGCTTAGTAACTTGTACTCTTGCACCATAGAATGCTTCCTGATGGGAAACATCACAACCTGGTTCGGGAACAGCACCATGCAGGACAGACGAGCTCGCCAGAGGGTGGTGCGATCAGCTGAGCGCATCATCCACACCGAGCTCCCTGACCTGCTCTCAATCTACAGCAAGCGGTGCTGGACCAAGGCCAGGAAGATCATGAAGGACCTCAGCCACCCCAGCAATGGACTATTCTCTCTGTTGAGGTCAGGAAAGCGATTCCACTCTCTGAAGGCCAACACAGAGAGACTGAGGAGGAGCTTCTTCTCGCAGGCGATACGGTCTCTTAATCAGTACACCACACAGTACTGATCCATTTTGCACATCCACACTTGTTTCTTCACTCTGGACATTCTGGACATTCACTGACACTAGTGGTCACTGCACACCTGCACACTCATGGACATTATTCACACAAGTCACTTTAATATGACATTTTACAGCATATTTGCACACCCCTGGACATTCTGTTCTACAGGGTGGGCCTGTGGTGTTGCTATCAGTGTGTGAAGAGTGGGAGAAGAGGGTTGCATTGACAATCCATCACAATGGGCAGCACATTGAACACATTTTATAAGTGGTCAGAAACTTGTAAATAACTCATGAAAGAATAAAGTTGCGGTAAAATCAAGCATACCATTGTTTTTCTTGTGAAATTCCCAATAAGTTTGATGTGTCACATGACCCTCTTCCTATTGAAAAAACAAAAGTTGGATCCAAGATGGCCGACTTCCAAATGGCCACCATGGTCACCACCCATCTTGAAAAGTTTGCCCCCTCACATATACTAATGTGCCACAAACAGCACGTTAATATCACCAACCATTCCCATTTTATTAAGGTGTATCCATATAAATGGCCCACCCTGTATTTATGTTCACTCCATTCCCACATAAATTTCCACAATTCTATATTTCCACAATTCTATATTTTTACAATTCTATATTTCTATATTTTCTATTGTACAGCTAGGTTTTTCTTATTTTTCTTATATCTTACTTATAGTGTATATTTTGTATTATACAGATATTTTATTCTTTCTTAGTTAAATTTATTCTTTCTTAGTTAAATTTACTTATATATATTTGTCAAATTTACTTTTTGTTTTTAATATTTATTTCCCATATAGATATTCTTTCTTAGATAAAGTACCTTTTTTTTCATATTTATTATTTCCTATTAATAGTAGGGATGGGTCGCTCGACACCCAGTTTCGACACACGTCTCGAGTTTTTGACATGCTAGTGCTTCGAAACAATGTTCCGGAGCGTTGCTCAAAACGAAGCTGTCACGTGACTTGTGGAAACGAAGCTTCGTTACGTCACTGACACGTCACGCAGGGCTCAAACACAGAGTGCGTCTATTGCACTGTCCATTTATTCCAATGTTATAATTATATCCATAATTGCCATGCCTATATGTTTTTGACGTGGTGTATTATTGTTAAAAACATTATAATAAAAACAATGACGTTTGAATGTTTGTTGTATGAATGTAAATTAAAACACCTTGCGGGCTCATCCATTGTTCCTGAAAAGAGTAAAAGTCCTTCCTCAACCACAAACTTGTTTGCTGCTTGTAAACGCCGTCCTTGTGAACGCCGTCTTATTAAATATACAAACAAAACCTTACAATTAACAAAACATGTGAATGGCACAGCTGGTGTAGGGATTTTTTTTTACCACCAGATGGCGAAGTAGAGTACAGTGTCAAAAAGCTTCAAAGCATCAACACTGTTTGTTGTAAAAGCTTCACTGCTTCAGAAGCTTGGTTCGGCACATCCCTAATTAATAGTCTTTGTTTTAAGGTCAAGGGCAGTCATCTAAGCATTTCACTGCATATCATACTGTGTATGACTGTGTCTGACAAATAAAATTTTAATTTGAAATTTGAGTGTATACAGAAAAAGAGGCTAGCTAAGAAGAAGTGGGACACTGAGAGGACTGAAGAGAGTAGACAGGAGTACAGAGAGATGCAGCGTAAGGTGAAGGTAGCAACGGTCAAACAAAGAGCATATGAGAACTTGCTAGGTTGGACAGTAAGGAGGGAGAGGTAGATCTGTACAGGTTGGTGAGGCAAAGAAATAGAGATGGGAAGGATGTGCAGCATGTTAGAATGATTAAAGATAGGGACAGAAATGTATTGACTGGTGCTAGAAGGGTTATGGGAAGATGCAAGGAGTACTTTGAAGAGTTGATGAATGAGGAAAATGAAAGAGAAAGAACAGTAAAAAAGGTGACTGTTGTGGAGAAGGAAGCAGCAAAAATCAGTAAGAGTGAGGTGAGGAGAGTGTTAAAGAGGATAAAGAGTGGAAAGGCAGTTGGTCCTGATGACATGCCTGTGTTTAGGACAGGTGGCAATAGAGTGTCTGACTAGTCTGTTTAACAAGATTTTAAAGAGTGAGAGGATCCCAGAGGAATGGAGGAAAAGTGTATTAGCGCCGATCTTTAAGAACAAGGGAGATGTGCAGAGCTGTGGCAACTACAGAGGAATAAAGTTGATAAGCCATACAATGAAGTTTTGGGAAAGAGTAGTGGAAGCTATATTAAAGGCAGAGGTGAGAAATATGGTTTTTATGCCTAGAAAGAGTACAACATTATTTGCTTTGAGGATGCTGATTGAGAAGTACCGAGAAGGTAATAGGGAGTTGCATTGTGTCTTTGTAGATTTAGAGAAAGCGTATGACAGGGTGCAGAGAGAGGAGCTGTGGTGTTGTATGAGGAAGTCTGGAGTGGCAGAGAAGTATGTCAGAGTGGTGCCGGACATGTATGAGAGCTGTAAGATAGTGGTGAGATGTGCAGTAGGTGTGACAGAAGAGTTCAAGGTTGAGGTGGGTCTGCATCAAGGATCGACTCTGAGCCCCTTCTTGTTTGCTCTGGTGATGGACAGGATGACAGGTGAGTCTCCATGGACTATGATGTTCGCTGATTACATTGTGCTTTGTAGTGAGAGCAGGGAACAGGTGGAGGAAAATCTACAGTGGTGGAGGTATGCTCTGGAAAGCAGAGAAATGAAGACAACAAGTGTAGCAGGACAGAATACATGTGTATGAATGAGAGGAAACTGTAAGTGGAACGGTATGGCTATAGGGAGCAGAGGTAAAGAAGGTGCAGGACTTTAAGTACTTAGGGTCAATGGTCCAGAGCAATGGAGTGTGTGGAAAGGAGGTGAAGAGGTGTGTACAGGCAGGTTGAAATGGGTGGAGGAAAGTGTCAGGTGTGTTATGTGACAAAAGAGTATCAGCCGAGAATGAACGGAAAGGTGTACAAGACAGTAATGATCACTTAGAGACAGAAAAGACAAGAGGCAGAGTTGGAAGTAGCAGAGATAAAAATGTTGAGGTTCTCTTTGGGAGTGACAAGGATGGATAGGATCTGAGTTAATTAGAGGGACAACCCATGTTAGATGTTTTGGAGATAATGTCAGAGAGGCCAGATTGAGGTGGTTTGGACATGTTCAGAGGAGAGACTGTGAGCATATTGATAGAAGGATGCTGAGGTTGGAACTGCCAGGCAGGAGGTCTACAGGAAGACCAAAGAAAAGATTTATGGATGCAGTAAGAGAGGACATGAAGTTACAGTAGTTGGGGTGAGAGAAGAGGATGCAGAGGATAGGGTTAGATGGAGGCAGATGATTCGCCGTTGCAACTCCTGAAAGGGAATAGCGAAAGACAAAGAAGATGACTATTTAGAACACTAGATCTAGATGTAGAACACTATTTAGCCAAAAGTATTCACTCCCCCATCCAAATCATTGAATTAGGATGTTCCCATCACATCCATGGTTACAGGTGTATAAAACCAAGCACCTATGCAGTGCAGATCGCTTCTACACACATTTGTGAAAGAATGCATCGCTCTCAAGAGCTCAGTGAATTCCAACGTGGGACCATGATAGGGTGCCTTCCATGGAATGGGTTTCCATGGCCGAGCAGCTGCATCCAAGCCTTACATCACCAAGTGCAATGCAGAGGATCGGATGCAGTGGTCACCACTGACCTCTTCATACTCTTAAAGCAGCGGAGATGTGTTCTCTGGATTGACGAATCACACTTATATGTCTGGCAATCCGATGAACAATCTGGGTTTGGCAGTTTCCAGGAGAACGGTACTTGTCTGACTGCATTGTGCCAAGTTTAAAGTTTGGTGGAGAAGAGATTATGATGTGGGTTGTTTTTCAGGAGTTAGGCTCGGCCTCTTAGTTCCAGTGAAAGGAACTCTTAATGCTTCTGCATACCAAGACATTTGGACAATTTCATGCTCCCAACTTTGTGGGAACGGTTTGGGGACAGCCTGTTCCTGTTTCAACATGACTGTGCACCAGTGCACAAAGCAAGGTCCATAAAGACATGGATGTGCGAGTTTGGTGTGGAAGAACTTGACTGGCCTGCACAGTCCTGACCTCAACCTGATAGAACATCTTTGGGACGAATTAGAGCGGAGACTACAAGCCAGGCCTTCTCGTCCAACATCAGTGTCTGATCTCACAAATGTGCTTCTGGAAGAATGGTCAAAAATTCCCATAAACACACTCCTAAACCTTGTGGAAAGACTTCCCAGAAGAGTTGAAGCTGTTATAGCTGAAAATGGGGTGGTGTTAGCATCATATTAAACCCTATGGAGTATGAGAGTCCAGCAAGTCACCGTAAGATGAAACACGTGCCTCAGGTTTTGAGACTGACAAATAAATAGCTGCAATAACAGATGAGGTGCATTGTAAAACCCCTTCACCCACACACTCACTGCCTCGCGATTACGGCTGGCATCCAGGTGTGGCTCAGAATGATGTGGTAACATCATATAATATTCCCTATCATTAAAACACTGCTTACACAAATGTGTAAAAAAACACCAAGAGATGCAGCAGCTTCAGAAAAATTGAAGATTAAAAGGAGGTTTTCAGAAAGCCTGTGCTGTTCATGGGAAAGGGGAACATAATCTCCCATAACACACAGTGTGAATTCTATAATTAATTACAACACATACTGAAGAGAGGATAACAGGATGTGGACCATCAAAGTGGTTATCACTGCCTGAGTGAGTGACTGAGCATCATCACTTCTTTACCCGCCGCTTTCCCAGATTCCTCCCATCAGCCAGCTCTACACATCAGCTAACAGCACAAGGAGCATGGAAGGAGCACATGTTCACTGTGAGACAGTGATCCACAACCCTGCTCCTGGAGGACCCTTGACCCTCACACCTACTTTAACTAATCAGCTACGTTACAGCCTTTTCAGTGTGTGTAGTGGAGCAGGGAACACGGAGTCGAGTCACACAGACTCACCTTCTCCTGCAATAGTCCTGTTCTGAGAACCTTCACCCTGTGTGTGTGTGTGTGTGTGTGTGTGTGTGTGTGTGTGTGTGTGTGTGTGTGTGTGTGTGTGTGTGTGTGTGTGTGTGCATGCGTGGGTGCGTGTGTGTGTGTGTGTGTATATACCTTAAAGGACTGGACAAAGGTCCAAAGCAGGATGCGAATTGTCTCTCCCTGTCGCAACAACTTAATGAGACGAGCAGCACGAAACAGACGAAGGAACCTCACATTGATTATGTTATTCTAAAAAAAAAGAGACATAACAAATCTCAGAGTGAGGCAGAGAGACTGTGGGAAAGAGAGAGAGAGAGTGATACAGAGAGAGTCAGAGTAACAGAGAGAGAGAGACAATGAGACAGGGGGAGATGGAGAGAGACAGCGAACAGTGAGACAGAAGAAGAAAGAGACAATGAACGGTGAGACAGAAAGAGAAAGTGACAACAACCAGTGAAACAGAGACAGAGTGACAGTGAGGCAGAAGAAGAGAGACAGCAAGAGACAGGAGAACTGATTCATATTATAGCAAATTAAAAAAACTAAACAAATGTTTCATCATCCAATCATGTTAAAGCACAGAGGAACAAATGCACTGATCAGTGATACACACACACACATAGGGGTGGGACTTTGCTGTCGGACAGCTCAGCTTTCAGTGTGTAAAGTGTAACGAAGGAGTAATATACTGTAGAGCACGGGGTCATGCAGGTCATGAGCAGCGCTGTCCTTATAACAGACTGAAAGTGCAGACGCCACTCACGACCCCTTCAGACAGAACAAGGAAGTACAGCACAGAAGACAGATAAAGAGACCAACAGAAATAGAGAGGAACTGACAGAGAAACATACTGAAGAACAGTCAGAGAGAAAGACAGATAGACAGACAGAAATAAACAAAGTGACAGGTAGACATCATGCAACTTTTTCTAAAGTGCATGGCATTCAGGCAGTGACATGATGACACCTGAGCCTCTGACATGATTTCTTGTCACTCAAGACTCCAGAGGTCATCATACAGAAAGCACATGCTGAGGAACAGGTAGTAGGGGGAGGGGAATGGATGCATTAAAAGAAGATTACAAACCAACCAGATTCTAATGGAGAGATGGGGGAGAGTTTAACAGTGAGAACAACACCGATTGGTTTGTTATGATCACACGGTGATGACATCATGGAGGGGCAGGGCAGAAGATCACAGTGCATTTATAGTTTGCGTGTTTCAGATTGGATGGTTTTATCGGAGACACGCCCACAGAGCGGGAGATTAAAGAAAGCATGTAAAGAGAACAGGAAGAAGAGTCATTACATCACACAGATTACTCCATCACTCTGATTGGCTCTTCTGGTAGACTGAACCAGTTACATTGTATACACACACACACACACACACACACACACACACACACACACACACACACAAATGCACACATGGCCGCACCCACACACACACACTCATATAAACCCAGGCACATTCTCATACACACACAGACATTAATAAACAAAGGTACATGCTTATACACACACACACACACAAACAGACATACGCGCGCAGACACACACACACACACACACACACACACACACACACACATAATATATATTACCGTAGCAAAATTAACTGGAAATAAGACCACTACAGAAATTTCCACAACTACAGCATACAGTAGTGAGGACTTTATGAACTTTTTCAAAAATAAATTTTAGGCAAAAAATTCAAGCTTTGAAACCAGACAATTTAATTGATGCAGATGATAAACTAACCACACCATATCAGAACCTACCTTTATTCCCCTTGAAGAGAGTGAACTAATTTCACTCATCTCTTCTGCAAAATCATCAACCTGTGTATTAGATCCTATACCAACACATTTTCTCAATCAGTACCAGCAATAACAGAACCCCAGTTAAAAATAATTACCGTAACTCTTCACTCAGCAGTGGGTATGTTCCAAAATCCTTTAAATTAGGAGTTATTAACCACCAATTAAAACATCCTACTGGCCTCTGATCAGGGTTGCGTCACTATACTTGTGTTACTCGACCTCAGTGCAGCTTTTGACACCATTGATCATAGTATTGTCCTTCACAGATTAGAAAATGTAGTAGGAATTAAGGGAACTGCCCTCTCCTGGCTCAGATCCTATTTGACTATTCGTTATCAGTATGTAGATTTAAATGGTGACTATTCTGCATGTTCTCTAGTGGAGTTGGGTGTCCCACAGGGTTCGGTTTTAGGTCCACTGCTTTTTTCCCTTTACACGCTTCATCTTGGCAATATAATTCGTAAGCATGGTATTAGTTTTCATTGTTATGCTGATGACACACAGTTATACGTCTCAGCAAAACCAGATGAGATAAACCAGCTTAATAAATTTGATCATTGTGTGAAGGACATAAGAGACTGGAGAGCTTTTACATCACACTGTAACTTTAAATGGCATTTCTGTTCCATCAAATGCAACAGTAAAAGACCTCGGTGTGATTATAGATTCCAGCCTTTCATTTGAAGCTCATGTAGATAATATCACCAGGATAGCTTTCTTTCACCTCAGAAATATTGCCAAGATAAGGAATATACTGTCACTAAATGATGCAGAAAAACTAGTTCATGCTTTTATCACCTCTAGGTTGGACTATTGTAACGCCTTACTGTTTGGTTGTTCAACTAGGTGTATAAACAAGCTTCAGATAGTACATAATGCAGCAGCAAGAGTGTCATGCACACTCGTAACACGACCGGCACTAGGACCTGGAAGTAATACGGTCGCATTTCAGGAAGCATAAAAGGAAACAAGATGGCGCTTCACATTGCTCAGTCATTGAGTTCGCCCATGCCTTGTCTGACGCTTCGCCGACTATTCTGTGAGCACTCACCGATTTGTGTGTTGCTAGAACGCGGATTTATTTGTGTAGATCCTAGCTCTTCGTGTAAGAGAGTTCTTAGATAAATTGCGTGGTTATCCTGCCTACTCGCGTTGCTTCCGCGTTTGGGTTTACCATCCACGCTACACGGGCTAACTGCTAAGGCTTCTGTGCTTACCCTCCGATAGCTTGTGACAGAGAGTCCTCACTAAAACCAGAAGATACGAGCACATCACCCCTATCTTATTTACACTGCATTGGCTCCCTGTGAAATTTCACATTGATTGTAAAATACTACTTTTGACGTATAAAGGGTAAAGGAGCAGATCTGGGGGACTCATGAACGTAGAGTATTCTGGTGAACTGGTATGTTTAGATGCTGTCCTCCCCACTCTCATTGATCACTCAGGTTTGTTGACGGTGAGGTGATTGGTTGCTTTACATCCCCGTTCCCCCTCATGTCTGTGTTTCCTTCTGGAGCTACACATATTGCTCCTGACTTGACAGTGATCCAGACCCCCTCTATCCTCTTGATCTGTCTGACTCGTCCTGGTGTCCCTCTTCTGGTTGGAGATCTGTTCACATGGAGCCCCATGTGGTCTGTCTGGGATGCATGTGGTGACTGGAGACGGTTCCACTTCACTATGAAGACGCTCCTGTCCTCGGCTAACCAACAGGACTCCATATGAACTTAAACACGTGTCCTGTTATACTGAACTTCCAGCCTCCTAACACACAGTATGAGTGCAGATCAAATCCCTGCTCTCCGTTATCACCCAGATGAGGATGGGTTCCCTGTTGAGTCTGGTTCCTCTCAAGGTTTCTTCCTATTACCATCTCAGGGAGTTTTTCCCTCAGCACCGTCGCCCTCGGCTCGTTCATCAGGGACCATCTGATCATTCTGATTCACACACATTCCAATTTTATACAAACGTCCATAATTTCTTTTGATTGTGTAAAGCTGCTTTGCAACATTGACAATTGTTAAAAGCGCTATACAAATAAAACTGAATTGAATTGAATATAAACACAGGCACATACTCATACACACACACACACGCACGCACAGACACACACAAACACACACACATATAAACACAAGCACATGCTCATACACACAAACAGACACACACTCTCTCTCTCATGAACACAGGCAAATGCTCATACACCTTCTCACTCATACACAAATGCTCATACACCTTCTCACACACACACACACACACACACACACACACACACACAGTAATAAAAACAGACATGCTTATACACACACATATACAAACACACACTCATACAAACACAGGCACATGCTCATACATACGCACACGCACACACGCCCACACACACACACACACACACACACACACACACACACACACACACACACACACACACACACACACACGCACACTCAAAACACCCCATCCCCCAAAAACACTCACCCCCAGCTCCGTCACTAAGATGTCTGTGATGCTGCCTAAGATGGACACGAAATCGAAAATGTTCCACGCGTCTCGGAAATAATTCTGCAGATGAATACAGAACACAAAGACACCCATCAACCAATCAAATGCTGTGTCCAGGCCACACCCACTGTCACCATGTCAACAGTCAAACAGGAAGTACATTTCAGGATTATACTTTATGTTCAAACCCAGTGGCGGCTGGTGCAAACAATTTTTGGGGGGCGCAAAGAAAATTCAAATGGAACTTTTAACACTGGCCTGTAAATAGTCATTTATCAGGTGATTGCGCATCATTACTACTAGTATAAAATAAAAGTCCTGACGCACATCACATCCAGTCAGCAGCTCCGCTTGCCATAAGAAGTGCTGGAAAAGCACAGAGTGTAAACTCGTGATCATGTGATTGCTTCATGTGAATTGAGTCCAAGCGCTTTAACTTTTTTCTTTAACTTTTTTCGTTCTGCGTCCGATCGCCTTGTGAAGGGGTATTTTAGCAAAGAAATGACAGAATTTCCTCTTTTATTTAGCTGCTTCCACGTCAATCACGATTCAATACATTAAATAACCATCTGCTGACCGTTAATAAGACTCGTTGAGAATGGTCCAATCACATGAGCCCAAATTTTTTAAAACAATATTGATTCGCTAAGAACTAAAGTGGGAGGGTTCAGAGCGCACAGAGCTGCACCCCAAGGATGATTTGAAAAGATCCAATCAGAGCTCAGCCTCAAGTCACAGGCTTTGCAAAGATTTACATGCCTACATAGACACTCGTTTGTCCGGCGCCCAGCGTACACAAACACAAATGAACGTCATACAGTTTAGATTTTTTTAATTGCAAATAAATTGCATTAAGAAATACAGCGGAATATTGTGACTAACTTACTTTATTTCATTATTAAAATTAGTCATTATTATGTTAAATAATTACATGTTAAAGTAGCATTCTTCTCTGCCTAACTTTAAGGGGGGCGGCGCCCCTGTGCCCCCTATTGACCGGCCGCCACTGATTAAACCTCTCGGGTCTGAGCATGAAAACGTGAGGCTGTCTAGAGAAAGAGAGAGAAAGTGACGTGTGTGTGTGTGTGTGTGTATGTGAGAGAAAGTGACGTGTGTGTGAGAGAGAGAAAGTGACGTGTGTCGTGTGTGTGTGTGTGTGTGTGTGTGTGTGTGTGTGTGTGTGTGTGTGTGTGTGTGTGTGTGTGAGAGAGAGAGAGAGACTCACGCGAATCCCGAAGGCGATCATTTTCAGGATGCACTCCATGAAGAACAGGGTGGTGAAAACGATGTTCAGGTATTTCAAAACTTTATCATATGTTTCTTTAGCTTCATGATACTGTGCACACACACACACACACACACACACACACACACACACACACACACACACACACACACACACACAAGAGAGATATTAGTATTCAGTGTGAAGTGGGTGTGAAAGTCACAGGTACTTAGAGTTTCAATACACACATTATTTAATTTAATGCTATTGCTTTCTGCTTGGTGTGTGTGTGTGTGTGTGTGTGTGTGTGTGTGTGTGTGTGTGTGTGTGTGTGTGTGTGTGTGTGTGTGTGTGTGTGTGAGAGAGTGAGTGTGTGTGGCATGGGTTTTCCATCTCTCTATTAAACTGAAGTCCTCGTCTCCTTGATGGTTGCAGTGGCACTAATCTGCTGCTGAGCTTCATGTCACACTTTTAATCAGCGCTGGACGTTTACTCCTGACCACAGAATTCTCTTGCAATGTGAACTTTGTGCCTCTCACTTTATCCTCAGGGGGTCAAAGATCAGTCCTTTCACACAGACCCATAGAGAAAAGTCACAAGGTGTCAAGTCAGGTGAACGTGGTGGCCATTTCAACAGCACTACACTAAATCTACATTATCACTGGCACACCTGATCCGCCCCCTGTGAGATCCTCATTTAGATAAGACCGTACGGTTAGCATCCAGTGAGGTGGAGCTCCAACCTGTTGAAAAATTAAGTGTTTATGTTCATTTGCAATTAGCTCATCAAGTAACCAGTTCTGTAGCATTTGCAGATAAACATCGCCGAACATCAAAGACAAACGGCCCATAAAGACCAACAGAACACATTCACTTTCTGCGAGTTCCTCATGTGTTCAACTGTAGCATAGGGATTTTTTTCCACCCAAATGCAAACATTATGCTTGTTGACTTTTGTATGAAACGTGGTCATCACACTTTTCAAACTGCTCTTCTTCAAGTTTCAACACAGAATTAAATGTAAAACATTACACTTAGTTAGTTTTCACACATCTCATTAAAATTTGACATCATTTAAGTGAGAATGTTGTTAGACTATAAAATGATGTATAAATTTTGGGACACCCTGTACAACACTCAGTTCCAACCGAGTCATCTGACTGGAAAAGAGAAGTTCTGTGAGTGCTGATAACAGACAGTAACAGCACTGTGCTGTGTAACTGTGTGTGTGACTGGGCGTGTCCCAGGTGTGGTCCAGTGGTTAATGACACTAACTGTGTGTGTGACTGGGCGTGTCCCAGGTGTTGTCTCAGCGTGAGTGAGAGTCGGTCTGTACATCCGCAGTACTGAGGAGAGAGCAGCTGCCTGACCACGCCCACATTCACACCCAGTCACAGAAGCACTTTCAGCAACAACACACATCTGATAACGTCATGTCGTCTTAAACAACACGCCTCACGTCTCTGCACTAATCACTTCTAAGTCCTTCTGAATCGCCTCTGAACCGCCCGCGTCGTTCTGTTCACGGCTAACGCTTAGCTACAAAGCTAACTAGCTGCTAACACGAGGCTGAATCCCAAATCCCTCTCTAACCCCTGATCAAGGGCACTACTCGGAGTGTGGAACAAGGGAGTGTACACCCTACATAGTGCACTAACTTTACATTTAACACTATTTGGGATTCGACCCCAGAACCCCGAAGGTAACAGAGCTGATATTCTGAAGTGTAATCAGTGTAAATCTGCAGTAAATCTGGTAAGTTTCTCAGGACTGAATGGTTTATTCTCCTCACCTGGAGCGACTACAGAGAACCGCTCAGAGTTTAACACTACTCTGACTACTGTTAATTACACTGACTGTCCAGTGGCAGTTATTTAGTTCCACCAGGCGTGGAAGGATGTGTGTGGGCGGAGCAAAATAACTTTTAAAGTGAAGAAACAACTCATCATCTGTTGATAATAAAGGTGTTTGTTGAACTGTTGTATAAAAGAAATTTCACACACAAGGTTGTGCTGTTCATATCATTCAGTACTTGTGCCTACAATTGCATCACAGCCGTGCTGATATTCAGTTCAACAGCACAAGCTTGCGTGTAAAAGATAATTTTGTGTTTAATGTGAGACACATCATGTCATACGGTGCACTACACAGCAGACGTGAGAAGTGATTTGATGTGAAAAAAACGTGTTTGGTCTGATTAAAAATATTTATCAAAAATATTGATAAAAAATTATTGCTGCAACAAGGAAAAAAACTAATTCTCAGTTTTTTTCTTAGCATGCATGTTAAAGAGAATAAAATATACAAAAGTATTTATAGCTAATTTTTAAAAGAATCAGAGTAGGTTAATATACAGGTTGTCTCCTACTTACGAACGAGTTTCGTTCCAGGATTTGTTCGTAAGTCGGGAACAAAGTGAGTCTTATAAGCCTTTGACATAAAGCTTACCAATCCACTTGATGAAATCTGTCCACTTTCCCAACACTGCCATCATGTGGCCAAAAACCATAACCACGCCTAAAAAAGTTAATCTCACAGTGAAAGGTATTCGCTTTTAACTCACAAGGGGAATCCCAGACGCCATTTTATCTCAGAGCCAATTTCCCCATAAAAAAAAAAGGAAACTCCAATGACTTGTTCCACAACCCAAATATATTCATATAAAATGATTAACAATTAAACATTAACATATAAAGTGAAAAAATAAAACTAATTAACCTGCACTTTACCTTTGAAAAGAATGACCCGACAGGAGGGGGGGGGGGATATTGTGTAGGAAGACTCACACACACACACACGCCCGCACACACACACACGGACGGGTGTTGACTTTACTTAGACTGCAAAATAAGGGTGCGAGCGGAATTCCGGACGCCATTCTGTTTTCCACTGTATTGGACCTGAATTCTGTTTTGTAAAGGATTTTCTGAAATTATGGTCTGTTTGAATCTGTGGAAATTCGTATCTTGTATGTTTGTTAGTCGGAGACCTGTATAAAAAATACACTAATAATAAGAATAGTAATAATAATAATAGTAGTAGTAGTAGTATCGATAATTAAAAGACAAACAAAATCACAGAATATAAAATAAATGTAAAAACGAAAGGTAAAAACACCTGCCACTGCAGCACATGCACCAGTTACCAGTTACCAGTACACACACACACACACACACACACACACACACACAACACACACACACACAAGAAAATAATTTGTCTATAGAACAAGTTAACACTCAAACCTGGCTGTTGCAACAGTACAAGACAGACAGCTGTCTCACACCTCATAGTAACAGTTCTGTCTATGAAGTGTGTGTGTGTGTGTGTGTGTGTGTGTGTGTGTGTGTGTGTGTGTGTGTGTGTGTGTGTGTGTATGTCTGTTTACCTTCATCATAAGAACAATGGTGTTGAGGGCAATCAGGCTCATGATGCTGTATTCAAACGGAGGTGACACCACAAACTGCCACATCCTGTACTGGAAGCTCAGCTTGTTCTCGGGCATGTGACGCGTGAGTGGCTTCGCATTAATCGCAAAGTCAATACACGCTCTCTGGAATACACACGCATGCACACACACACACACACGGAAACACGGATTATGCTTGCAATAACAGAATCCACAAACTAGTGTATTGTATAATGCACATCATTGTAAAGACGGTGTAACAGGTGGTTGCCTAGTTACGGACTCCCGGCCAGCGGGGGCGCTGTGGGAGCCATTTGCCTTAATTCAATAAAAGAAGAAGAAAGGCTGGGTTAGGTAATAGCAGCCATTACACAGCCAGAGCTAAGAAGCTAATGCTAAGGCTAAAGATAAATGACTTGTAAACCCGAATGCGGGATATGCCTATCCAATGCGCATGAGGGTTTTTTTTCTTTGCTTGTATTTTGTCTGGTGTTGTGAGTGTGTTCCCCGTGAGTTGACGTGTGTGACAGCTGTTCCTCCGGGGATAACTACACCAGCGGCAGAGTGCGCGCGGGACCGGTTCGTCGGTGACCACCGCGTCGCCATTTAAGGAGACGTCGCTCGCAGAGGACATCGTGCGTGGAACGGGACGCTCTCCGGTTTTGTTAATTTTTGTTTATGGACTTGTGTGGGAGCGAGAGAGAACTCTAGGTCTTAATAGTTTATAGGTTGGGTGAATGTGGTGTGCATGGCCGGCGTATGAATGAGAATGGCACAATAATTAAATCTACATACACTGAATGAATACATGTTGTCTCTGGTGGTCCTTACCTTACCCTGATTTCTGATAACAGCAGGTTATTGTTTTAAATAATAGTGGCGTGTTTGTTACAACACACACACACACACCCGCACACACACACCTCATTCTTCTCCAGGCTGTAGTCCTCCATCATTTTGTCCCCTTGCTCCTGGAAGGTGATGATGATGAGAGCAACGAAGATGTTCACAAAAAAGAACGGAAACACAACAAAGTAGACAACGTAGAATATGGACATCTCCATCCTGTAGCCAGGACTTGGACCCTGGTTCTCAAAGGTGGAGTCCACAGAGTGCTTCAGCACTCTGAGAAAGTGAGACAGAGAGAGACACCAGGAGAGAGAGAGAGAATAAGAGAAAGGAGAAGCATTCCCTCAGTAACTGAGCCTATTCTGTTTCAGAAATCAATATAATGCAATTAAGAGCCCTGTGTGTGTGTGTGTGTGTGTGTGTGTGTGTGTGTGTGTGTGTGTGTGTGTGTGTGTATGTACTCACTCGGGCCAGCCCTCTCCAGTGGACACAGTGAAGAGTGTGAGTAGAGCCCACAGCACATTGTCATAGTGAAAGTCGTACTTCTTCCACTCGCGTTTCTGAGCCTTTACCTCATTCTCACTTTCATACACCAAATACTCTCCACTAACACACACACACACACACACACACACACACACACACACATATTTCAGACATTTTACATTTACTGCCTCAACCCTGACCACACCTTTAACCCGGTCTCTACCTCACCCACACCTTTAACCCGGTCTCTACCCCGACCACACCTTTAACCCGGTCTCTACCCCGACCACACCTTTAACTCGGTCTCTACCCTGACCACACCTTTAACTCAGACTCTACCTCATCCACACCTTTAACCCGGTCTTTACCCCGACCACACCTTTAACCCGGTCTCTACCCCAACCACACCTTTAACCCGGTCTCTACCCCGACCACACCATTAACTCGGTCTCTACCTCACCCACACCTTTAACCCGGTCTCTACCCCGACCACACCTTTAACCCGGTCTCTACCCCGACCACACCTTTAACCCGGTCTCTATACCAGCCACACCTTTAACTCGGTCTCTACCCCGACCACACCTTTAACCCCCATCTCTAACTCTAGCTCACCTTTAACCCGGTCTCTACCCTGACCACACCTTTAACCCGGACTCTACCCCGACCATACCTTTAACCCGGTCTCTACATGACCACACCTTTAACCCCCGTCTCTAACTCTAGCTCACCTTTAACCCGGTCTCTACCCCACCCACACCTTTAACCCGGACTCTACCCCGACCATACCTTTAACCCGGTCTCTACATGACCACACCTTTAACCCCCGTCTCTAACTCTAGCTCACCTTTAACCCGGTCTCTACCCCACCCACACCTTTAACCCGGACTCTACCCCGACCACACCTTTAACCCGGTCTCTACCCCGACCACACCTTTAACCCGGTCTCTACACCAGCCACACCTTTAACTCGGTCTCTACCCCGACCACACCTTTAACCCCCATCTCTAACTCTAGCTCACCTTTAACCCGGTCTCTACCCCACCCACACCTTTAACCCGGACTCTACCCCGACCATACCTTTAACCCGGTCTCTACATGACCACACCTTTAACCCCTGTCTCTAACTCTAGCTCACCTTTAACCCGGTCTCTACCCCACCCACACCTTTAACCCGGACTCTACCCCGACCACACCTTTAACCCGGTCTCTACCCCGACCACACCTTTAACCCGGTCTCTACCCCACCCACACCTTTAACCCGGTCTCTACCCCACCCACACCTTTAACCCGATCTCTACCCCACCCACACCTTTAACCCGGTCTCTACCCCACCCACACCTTTAACCCGGACTCTACCCCGACCATACCTTTAACCCGGTCTCTACATGACCACACCTTTAACCCCCGTCTCTAACTCTAGCTCACCTTTAACCCGGTCTCTACCCCACCCACACCTTTAACCCGGACTCTACCCCGACCACACCTTTAACCCGGTCTCTACCCCACCCACACCTTTAACCCGGTCTCTACCCCGACCACACCTATAACCCAGTATCCAACTCTAGCTCACCTTTAACCCGGTCTCTACCACACCCACACCTTTAACCCGGTCTCTACATGACCACACCTTTAACCCGGTCTCTACATGACCACACCTTTAACCCGGTCTCTACATGACCACACCTTTAACCCGGTCTCTACCCCACCCACACCTTTAACCCGGTCTCTACATGACCACACCTTTAACCCGGTCTCTACATGACCGCACCTTTAACCCGGTCTCTACCCCACCCACACCTTTAACCTGGTCTCTACATGACCACACCTTTAACCCGGTCTCTACCCCGACCACACCTTTAACCCGGTATCTAACTCTAGCTCACCTTTAACCCGGTCTCTACCCCACCCACACCTTTAACCCGGTCTCTACATGACCACACCTTTAACCCGGTCTCTACCCCACCCACACCTTTAACCCGGTCTCTGTCCTGATAACAAATTTAACCTGGTCTCTACCCCAACCATACCATTAATCTGTTCCCTACTCCGAATACACCTTTAACCCAGTTTCTACTATGACCACACATTAAATCTGGTCTCCACCTGGACTACACCTTTAACCCAAAACCTACCCCACACGCACTTTTGACCCGGTCTCTACCCCGGCTACACCTTTAAAATATAATTTCATTATAAGTGCAGTGGAACCTTGGATTGCGAGCATAATATATTTCGGAAGCATGCTTGGATATTAAAAAAAACACTCGTATAAAAAGCTAATTTCTCCCATAAGAAATAATAATGTGTGGAATAATAATAACAATGAATGTGTGTGCATGTGTGAAGCTAAATAAGAGGAGAGGAGGAATGACTCCCTCCTCACGTCTTACAGAGTGGCTGTATCCCTCCTCTCAAATAAGATGAGCTATTGTGTGGGACGACTTTCACACACACATGGAAAACAATGCTCTGGAAACTTGATAAGGAACCTCTCTAATGATACTTGAGCGCGCACACACAACGTAATGGAATCACTGCTGTAAAGTAAAAATAAAACTAATTAACGAGCACATTATCTTTGAAAAGAATTTCGACATAGCAGGGTTTCTGTTAGAGTGTGTGTGTGTGTGTGTAGGCAAGAGGAGGAGGGATGGGGCACACAGCGGAATCACTGCTTTCTTACAGAGAGGGGAAACTGATGACTCCAATGACATTTGCTTTTGCTCGGTCTCGGTGCTCGTGCATCACTCTTATAATCAATACCTGTTCATGCGTACTGTTTACTGTACAGAGTTGGTCATTAAGAATGCACGCTTTTTCCCACAAAATGCCGCAATTCGTTGCACGCCATCCCGCGAGATCCCACAAGCAACATTCGGGAATTTAAATAAAAGTGTTGTGCTTCACAGAATATCCACCAATGGCACATAGAAGGAATTTATCTAAAAGCCAGACCAAGTAGAACAAAGAATTGTGTATAATTAGTTAGCCTAAAACATGTCACAATGCGCCGGATTTCGCCCACAACATAGCGCCTCTGAAAATAATCAGAATCACTCCAGTTTCTCCGGTTACGACCCCGCTTTGCTTCTCGTTTTTTACTGTCTTCGCACTTCGAATTTGACGTTATTAGGAATACCGGCTTTTGACCTAGGCTTGCTCTCGACCACGTATCTGTCTGCTCTCAGATTTCACACTGTTGGATTTACCGGTTTTCGACCTTTGCTCATGTCTGACTACGAGATTGTCTGCCCTGGATATATATGCTGTCAGCTCTGATCCCTGCTCACGTCTGACCGCATGCTTCAGGATTACTTTTCACAAGGAAGTTACTGACTTTAGCGGATTACTGATCAGCTTCCTCATTGACTTCGTGAGTTTTTCTGGATTACGGGACAAGGTTTTCCCGACGTGGATTTCAGCACCGCCTCCCTACCTCCCCGCGCCGAGACGCCCTCTGCTGGCCATAAGTCTCCTTCCTGATCTCTTTCTCTCATTCTCTGCTATTGGATCTGCGTGTTTCCCTCCTAGTGGAGAGCGTGACAGTATAATCTGGCCATTATGGATCCAGCGGAGTTTACCCACTTGAGATCTGCACTGGAAAGTCAGGGAGCGCTCTTGGGTTCACATCAGCGTGACATTCAGGAGGTCACCAGTACCCTTAAAACAGTAACCAAAACCCTGACCTCGCTTGCCAACCAAATTCAGCAACTACAAACACCTCCAGCTCCTACCCCAGCCCCTCGCCCCTTGGCAGCCGCAGCTGCCGCACCGCCCCATGAGCCACGCCTGCCTGCCCCGCCTACTTATGATGGGGATCCTAACACCTGCCGTTCTTTCTTGTCTCAGTGTTCTCTAGTTCTTGAGTTACAGGCCTCGTCTTTCCCTACAGAACGAGCTACGGTGGCATACATTATCACCCTCCTCTCCGGTAGGGCGAGAGAGTGGGGAACCGCTATGTGGGATGCCCAATTGCCCTGCTGCTTCACCTATAAAACATTTACTGAAGAAATGAGAAGTGTTTTTGATTGCTCATCCACCGGACGCCTGGCGGCTGGACAGATATTAACTCTTCAACAGGGAACCCGATCTGTCCATGATTATGCCATTGAGTTTCGCACATTGGCAGCTTAATGTGGCTGGGACGACCAAGCTCTCTTTGACGCATTTCTCCATGGTCTCTCAGATAACGTCAAAGACGAACTGTGAGCACGCGAACCACCTTCCAATCTCCAAGACCTCATTAATTTGGCAGCACGCATCGATGCTCGTAAGCGCCTCAGGCAGCAGGAGCGCAGCCTGAGCCTCTGGCCACCACCACCTCCAGCCTCTACCAGCTTTATGGAGACCCCTCCTGAACCAATGCAGGTGGGCCGGACCCGTATTTCTCCTGAGGAACGACAACAAAGACGGGATAAGGGGGCATGTTTCTACTGTGGCTAGTTGCGTCATTTCTCACGAAACTGCCCGGTAAAAGGCCAGGCCCCTCGGTAATTTTGGGTGCACTGGGGGGCCCGGATCTTAAATCTTTTCCCAACCATCGCTCCTATTTTTCAGTAACCCTGACCCACAATAATCAATCCCATGACACGTATGTCCTGCTGGATTCAGGGGCTGACCAAAATCTGATCTGCTCTTCACTGGCGAACCTCCTTGGCATCCTTTCCACGCCCCTGAGTCACTCACTCACTGTGCAGGCCCTCAATGGTTGTTTCCTGGCCCCCATCACTCGCACAGAACCAGCCACCTTGCACTTCTCAGGAAACCACTCAGAAGTAATTTCCTTCTTGATTGCTAAGAGCTCCCACGCCCCACTCATCTTGGGTCTCCCATGGCTACAGCTAAACAATCCCCACGTAGCTTGGGTCAATAAGAGAGTTCTGGAATGGAGTACCTCATGTCTGTCATCATGTCTCCGTTCTGCTGCCAAAGAAAAAAATCTTTACGACCCTGCATTGATATAGGGGGCTCAACGAGATCACTGTAAAAAAACGCTACCCACTCCCTCTCATGTCCTCAACCTTCCGAGTTACTCCAGGATGCACGTGTTTTTACTAAGTTAGACCTTCGAAATGCCTATCACCTAGTGAGGATTCGAGAGGGGGACGAATGGAAGACGGCCTTTAATACACCTACGGGCCACTATGAATACCTCGTGGTTCCCTTCGGACTGACCAACGCCCCGGCTGTCTTCCAGGCCCTGATTAATGATATACTGAGAGACTTCCTTATTCTGATATTCTCTCGCACCCTGAAGGAACACAGATCCCATGTCCGACAAGTTCTACAAAGGCTCATGGAGAACAAACTTTACGTCAAGTCCGAAAAATGTGAATTTCACAGCGACTCCACCTCCTTTCTCGGGTTCCTCATATCACCAGCAGGTATTCGCATGGACCCAGCTAAGGTGAAGGCAGTCACCGATTGGCCGGTACCCTCCTCTAGGCGGGAACTTCTAGGTTTTCTGGGCTTCGCCAATTTTTACAGACGTTTCATCCGGAACTATAGCTCCGTGGCAGCACCTCTCACTACCCTCACGTCCACAAAATCATTGTTTCGATGGAGTGCACTGGCAGACAAGGCCTTTAAGGAACTCAAGCGCCGTTTCACATCTGTCCCTGTCCTCACCTTCCCGGACCCATCCCTCCAGTTCATGGTCGAAGTGGACGCATCAGAAACAGGTGTGGGCACCGTTCTCTCCCAAAGTTTCCCCAAGGATAACAAACTCCACCCCTGTTCCTTCTTCTCACGCTGACTCTCTTCGTCTGAACGCAATTATGGAATCGGAGACCGCGAGCTGTTAGCCATCAAGCTAGCACTGGAGGAGTGGAGACACTGGCTGGAGGGGGCTTAACACCCTTTTCTGGTCTGGACAGACCATCGAAATTTAGAATATTTAAGGTCAGCCAAGAGACTTAACTCTCGTCAGGCTCGTTGGTCCTTGTACTTGTCCAGGTTCAATTTTACCTTGTCCTACCGCCCGGGTTCTAAGAATACTAAGCCTGATGCCCTCTCTAGACAGTTCTCCCTCCCTATGGATTCCCCCACCCAAGAAACCATTCTCCCTCCACATTGCCTGATGGCTGACACTCATTTGGAAATAGAGAACCAAGTACTACGCGCACTTGAACATGAACCAGGTCCAAGTAACGTCCCCCCGAACCGACTCTTCCTCCCAAGCCCTCTCCGTCCTGCTGTATTAAACTGGGCCCACAGCTCCAAGTTGGCATGCCATCCGGGCGTAGCCCGCACTCTATTTCTCACTAAACAACGTTTCTGGTGGTCAACCATCAAGGAGGATGTTCAGGGCTTTGTAGCATCATGCGATACTTGTTCCAGGAATAAGGCCACTAATCGCCCCCCGGAGGGCCTTCTCAGACCACTCCCTATCCCTCATCGCCCATGGTCGCACATCTCCCTCGATTTTGTTACAGGATTACCACCCTCAGACAATAATACCTGCATCATGACAGTTGTGGACCGATTCTCCAAATCCGCTCACCTCATCTCGCTCCCCAAACTCCCTTCAGCTAAAGAAACAGCCGAACTCCTGGTGTCCCATGTTTTCCGACTCCACGGTCTTCCTTCAGACATCGTCTCAGACAGGGGCCCGCAGTTTTCCTCACAATTCTGGAAAGCCTTCTGTAAGCTCATTGGTGCCACACCCAGCCTATCCTCTGGCTTCCACCCCCAGAGCAACGGACAGACGGAAAGGTTCAACCAGGAACTAGAGAAGTCTCTTAGATGTATGGGGTCACGGGACACGGCCTCATGGAATAGATCTCTCCCGTGGATAGAATACGCCCACAATTCGCTCCCCACGTCCTCCACCGGAATGTCACCTTTCCAAGGCTGCCTGCGATACCAACCACCTCTGTTCCCTGCTCAAGAGAAGGAAGTCGCAGTACCTTCTGCCCAAGCGTTCGTCCGGCGCTGTAAGAGGACTTGGCAGCAGGCCCGCTCCCAATTGCGGCGCTCAGTAAACATTTTCCAATGTAAAGCCAACCGCCACCATTCTGCAGCCCCCCAATATCGCATTGGCCAAAGAGTAATGTTATCCACACGCGTCTTACCCTTAAAGACCACATCAAAGAAACTGTCTCCCAGGTATATTGGGCCCTTCTCCATCTCCCGGGTGATCAACCCCTGCTCTGTTAAGCTCGCCCTGCCATTATCCATGCGCCGGATCAACCTCACCTTCCATGTGTCTCAGATTCGACGACTGGTCTCCTATCCATTATCAGATCTGCTTATTTAAGACGCTGCTAGACACACACCCATTGCCAGATTATTGTGCCGTATTGCCTTTACTCTCGCGTTTTGTTTATGTCTCAGTTTCTCCGGTTACGACCCCGCTTTGCTTCTCGTTTTCGACTCTGTCTTCGCACTTCGGATTTGACGTTATTAGGAATACCGGCTTTTGACCTACGCTTGCTCTCGACCACGTATCTGTCTGCTCTCGGATTTCACATTGTTGGATTTACCGGTTTTCGACCTTTGCTCATGTCTGACTACGAGATTGTCTGCCCTGGATATATATATGCGGGCAGCTCTGATCCCTGCTCATGTCTGACTGCATGCTTCAGGATTACTAAGGAAGTTACTGACTTTAGCGGATTACTGATCAGCTTCCTCATTGACTCCATGAGTTTTTCTGGATTACGGGACAAGGTTTCCCTGACGTGGATTTCGGCACCGCCTCCCTACCTCCCCGCGCCGGGACGCCCTCTGCTGGCCATAAGTCTCCTTCCTGATCTCTGCTATTGGATCTGCGTGTTTCCCTCCTAGTGGAGAGCGTGACAAAACAATATTGTTTCCAATGCTTTTACAATAAATCTTTCATGATGAATTTGTGTATATGTGCTTCATATCATGTTCATAATAATGTAATGAGATACCCTAAATCGTGCTTTAAAATTCATAATAAAAAGTTTTATATAGTTTTTGTAATGTCTTAACAGGGACAAAACAATGAAAGACATGATAATGCCTTGTTTTAAATAGTCGTGAAATGTATTTAATTTCCTGATAGTAGGCTATCTGATAGTGTTAACTATGCGAATGTCCTGATTCGTGAATATGTCAACATGTGTTCGTTAAAACATAAAAATGTGTCGACATTGAGCACCATCAGAAGACATGACTGAACAAAAAAATCTATATTTTTAAGTAAATATTCTTATATTCACTCGAAGTGCTTCGGGCTTTTCATAATAATAATCATCTGGCTTTTTTGCTGTTTGTGTCCAGCATTGAATAATTATTTCATCGATTATTTGACCACGGCTGAAAATAATAGCTGGAATGTCATTGTGAATTTATGACTGAAATAAAGCTGTTCATCGGCATACCCGTGGCTCGTACTTGCACTTTATAAAAGGCAGCGTTTTTATCAAAAGGCTGATGAACGCGTGGGACTTATCGATAAAAATGCAGACATACTCCCCCAGAAAGTCATCATGTCTCGCAATAATGCAAATCAAACATAATATACCTGTCCTTAATAAAAAGAAATATTTAGACCATGCAAAATATATTTCACGTAAATATTACAGATTAAAACAAGTAAAGTAGACGTGCTGAGCTTCATGTCATTGTGATGCGGACTAAAGGTCCAGGAAGGAAACAGGTTTCGTTATTTTACTAAATCTGAATATATTCAGTAAATTTAGTTAATTACACTCAAAGTATCAAATCCAACTATGAAGTCTGATTTAATTGATACCATTAAACATTTTATTTCTGTTTTTTATGTTTTGCTGGTGAAATACATTTTAGGCAGAGACGTCTGTTTGGTCTTGTTAATTCATTTTAATTCCCTCAATTCTGCCAATTCCCCCATCAGTGAAACCGGTTTGATAACTTCACACCTATCATGAATGAAGGTTGAGAAGAGGGATTACAGTAACTGGGGGTCTGCAGGTGTTCACCTCGGAGCGCGCTGTCGCGTTGTATTCAGCGAGTAGACTATACTGTATATTTGTTTGCTGCATTTCTGGGGTAGTATGTCTGCAGTTTTATCGATAAATCTGCTCATATCTGCGCTCGTGTTTATCAGCCTTTTGATCAACGGCAGTGTTTATTGTTTACTGTATATTTAAAGCGCATAAATACACATTTATCATAAAAGATCTAAACAAACAAACAAAAACAAATCTAAACAAAAAACAAATTCATGTTTGCTTCAGCATTGGAAACAATATTGTTTTAGGCTAACTTTATTAAAGATTAAACACTTTTTTATTCTTTGTTGTACTTCATCTTTTTGCACACACGTGCAGGCATCTTTAAATTTGAACAAAAAATAATAGTGGGCTGGTAGGCACGTTATTTTTTAAAAATTTTTCATATAACTTAAACGGCTCAATGAAATTAAACATATAATAAATTAATAATTGCTTTACATTTGAGCACTCGTGTAAATAGCTTTTTCATTGTATATACTACCATATCATATATGTGTGTCTAATACTGTTTTATTCATATTTTACAGTTTGTAATTTACTTGATTCTGCAGAATCTCTTCTCACCTTTCATTCACAATAGGTGTGAATTTATCAAACAGGGTGCGCCGTTGGCAAATACTGTTTTTTTTTTTTAGATGAATTAACAAGACAGATTGGACGTCTCTATTTCCCCAGCAAAACATAAAATAGATTGAAAAGGAAATAAAAATGATTAATGATAGCAATAAAATAGACATTGTTACTGTTTTTTTAATCCCTGCAATGAAAGAGTCTGAGGATTTATTTACCATAAGCTTTGTTGTATTGTTTTTAATCACTCCATACACAACCTACGATTTCTTTATGCTATGTTATGAATGGAATATATTTTTTTTATGTTACACTCTAAAAACTGCTGGGTTCAATGTTTATGCGCTGGGTTGTTTTATTTGACCCAACCAGTGGGTAAATTAACATTTTTGCTGGGTTGACACATTCCATTTGATTTAGTAGATAAAACCATTTTGTTTTCAAAAAAGTCTCAAAATGTACACAATGTCACATCATGTAAATACAGTAGATTGCCTGTTAGAAATACCCCAAATACTGTAAAATTAATCCGCTGTTTTAACCACTGCAGAGATAGTTGGCCAGCGGTAGTTTTCAGAGGTTCCTTCCGAGGTGTGGCTGCGTTGGGCGGGTACATGAACTCAGAGCATCTGGGGATTGTCTGGAGCTCAAATCTCCCAAAACTTTGTGTTTTGAAACCTGAAAATAGCAGCGCTTCTACATAAAACCTAATATACCTGCCATAAATAAAAATTTATATTTAGGCCCATACGTGAAATATATTTCACTTAAATATTACAGATTATAACTTGGAAAGAAGACACGCTGAGCTTGAGTTCATTGTGATGCAGACAAAAGTTCAAGGGAGGAAACGGAGACATTTCTTTTTCCGTCTTTTTTTGTATTGAGTTTAATCATGTAGCACTTTTAGTATTCATAGCAAAAGCAACCCAACAGTGCGATTAAAGTACCAGAAATAACACAGAATTTTGACCCAGCATTTCTTGTGATTACAGAAACACAGCAGTTTTTAGAGTGTACTACTACTACTGATAAAAATGAATGGTGAAAGCACAGTCAAAGCCCAGGAATTCTGCCTACTGTCGCCTTGTGTTCAGCAAGTCTCATATATTTTTGTGTTTGTTGCATGTCTGCAGTTTTATCAATAAATCTGCTCATATTTGCAGGCACGTTTATCAGCCTTTTGATCAAAAAGCGTGCATGAGCAACTCCCTTTCACTTTGCAAAAGGCAGTTTATTGTTTAGTGTATATTTAAATGCATATACACAATAAAACAATATTGTTTTAGGCTAACTCATCATACACTTTTGTATTTTTTGTTGGACTTCGTCTTTTGGGACACATGCGCAGGCACATTACAATAATAAGAAGAATAAATTCACAGAAGTACTACTACTACTACTAATAATAATAATAATACTGAATGGAGAACGTGCAGTCAAAGAAGTATCATCATTGAAGGAGAGAAGAAAATGAAGAATAAACACATATCAGTATTTACAGTTTGAGCTTGACACATTTATGAGCTCTGTCGCTTGCTGTCAATGGCCGCCTAAGAGAGATTAACACATTTATCTATTGTCTATTTATTGTATTTTTATATTTTATAAACACGACTGGCTCCTACAGGTAATAAACAGCATTTTCACAGCTTCCCGCACGCTGCTACGGCAGCTTGCGAGATCCCTTTTCTCGAAACGTGCGTTCTTAATGGCCAGATCTGTACCACTGTGACCACATGTGTCCACGTAATGCACGACACGAAAGGACAACTATCACACACACACAGATACAAACACAAAATAAAAGATGATTTACTCACACACACGTGGTCACAGTGTTATAGTAAACAGTACATGCATACACGGGTGTTGACTATACGAGTGGCACACAGGCACCGAGACCGAGCATGGGAGATGATTACCCACAATTCCGCAGAAAAGAACCATTGGCTCAGTTGTGATCACGAGACGCTCGACGTGAAAACAAGAAGCGTATGCGTGCTACATGATACTCGACGATATTTGGTATATATATATATATATATATATATATATATATATATATATATATCAAGACTTGCTCGTTTATCAAGTCAAAATATCTATAATGGCCACCTAATGTGTTACCCCTTTATGACGACCATTCATGTGTGGGTGAAGCAAATGTATGTGTGTCAGAGTGCACATGTATAGGGAGAGAGAGAGAGAGAGAGAGAGAGAGAGAGAGGGTCACTCTGCCTCTTAGTTTTTCTTGTTTTGTCTCTTCATTTTGTTTTGTATTTGTGGCATTGCCTGAGAGGTGTATGTGTTCTTTGGCATGTGCCTTCTCTGCCTATGTGGTACTGACAAAATATAAAAACTCCAGTATCTGAAAGCTGCCCAGAGTTGTTTTTCTTTTTTTTTTCAAAATTTCACCTCGACCTGGTAAGACTCTCCCTGGCAGATGTCACACTTGTCTTGCGAAACGCTCGCAAACCGGGTTACTCGCAATCTGAGGTTCGACTGTGGAGGTTTTTTTTTATGGGTGAATGATTGATCTTACCGGCAGTCACGATCAAACTCTTTGGACTCGTCTGAGCAGCAAAAAAATCTGCCTTTAAAAAGCTGCACGGCCACAACAGCGAAAATAAACATGAAGAGCATGTAGACGATGAGGATATTCAAAACATTCTTCAGAGAATTCACCACACAATCAAACACAGCCTGCAGAGAGATAAGGAGAAAGATGAGGTGGTGATAAAGGAGTATTACACAGTACTTTACAGTCCATTTTTAAACTATTAACTGAGTTAAGCTGAACCTCAGGTGTGTAAGATTAACATGGTTTACAGATGTGTAAGTTTGTTCTGTGTTTTGCATGTGTACGTTTTACCTGTAGCTCATGTATGTAGGTTTTACCTTCAGCTTAGGGAGACGTTTGATGGTCTTGAGTGGTCGCAGGACTCGTAACACTCTCAGGGATTTAATGATGCTGATATCTTTGCCTTTACTGCTCCCCCTAAAGGATGGCAGATGCATTGCACACACACACATACCCGCATACACAAAAACACGTGAACACAAAAGTGAATTCATATGCACTCAGTACAGGAACTACTGTACATTGATTCTGCACTTTTATCATGATCATGTTTTACATTTATTTATAAAATAAAAAGAAGTCTGATTGGCTGATGTATGCATTCCATTAGCATAGCACCGTGACATCATCATGAACAGGCATTTCCTGTTGCAATGCCCAGCCAACCTTCATTTCATTTTCTTTTTATTTCTGTCTGTTTTTTGTCATCTGTTAGCGGGTTGTTGATGAGGGGTCTGTGTTAATGATGTTGGTGGGGGGGTGAGGGAGGTGTTCAGGTAAACTGCATTTTGTTCCCAGAAGAACTCAGAAAAGCTCAAACCAGGAGACAAAGACGAGTGACGCATTCACATATGACAAAATAACACACTTCACGTGTCAACTTTGTTGCTTTACCAACTGTGATCACTGTGTTCCTGCAGGAAAATGGAATATACTGCCATGCATCGCCACTCCGTTACAACACACACCTCACTGGGCTCTCATCCCATCAGGCACTTACTAACTGTACTCCATCTGTTACTCCATCTGCACAAAGTATTGGCTTCCTTTCTGTCAGTGAAAATCACCGAGAAGGATGCAGTTTATTTTCAGTAAAGAAGTGACGTTTTGTATGGGGGTATGGGTGTATGTGGTTATGCGTGTATGGGTGTGTGGGTGTATGTGGTTATGTGGTTACGGGTGTGTGGGGGTATGTGGTTATGTGTGTATGCGGGTATGTGGTTATGTGTGTGGAGGGGGGGGGGGGGTATGTGGGTATGTGTGTATGTGGTTATGTGGGTATGTTTGTATGGGTGTGTAGGGGTATGTGGTTATGGTTGTGTGGGGGTATGTGGTTATGTGTGTATGCGGGTATGTGGTTATATGGGTATGTAGGTGTATGTGGGTATGGGGGTATGTGGTTATGGTTGTGTGGAGGTATGTGGTTATGTGTGTATGCGGTTATGTGTGTGTGGGGGGGGGGGGGTATGTGGTTATGTGTGTATGCAGGTATGTGGTTATGTGTGTATGCGGGTATGTGGTTGATGTGGGTATGGGTGTGTGGGGGTATGTGGTTATGGTTTTGTGGTGGTATGTGGTTATGTGTGTATGCAGGTATGTGTGTATGCGGGTATGTGGTTATGGGGGCATGTGGGTGTATGTGGTTATGTGGTGTAACTTGTCCAAAGTTACTTGTAGCTTATTTTTCC
>CM059228.1:167500-255000 GCA_030347435.1 Clarias fuscus
TTATATTTCTCATTTGTAAATTCTCTTATTTCTCTTTCACACTGTAACTTACTTCTTTTGTTGTGTAAAGCTGCTTTGCGACAATGTCAATTGTTAAAAGCGCTATATAAATAAAATTGACTTCTTGCTGAAATCTTGTGGTCATGAGCAGTCATATAAACATCTCACTTCATATCATACTGTGTATGACTGTGTATGTCACAAATAAAATTCGAAATTTGATCCTTAAATTCTGTGACTTTCCTCACATTCCTCATATTCCCCAATACAAAGGTTTCCAATATTCTGTCACGGTCCGTGCAGGCAAGGTGGATCCAAGCGCAGAGCAGCCTTGAAATACTTTTAGCAGCCTTGAGATACTCGAGGTTTCTATGGTCAGTCCAGACGAGAAAGGGGTGTTCAGCACCCTCCAGCCAGTGTCTCCACTCTTCTAGAGCGAGCTTCACAGCTAAAAGCTCACGATCCCCAATATCATAATTGCGTTCAGTGGGTGTTAGTCGGCGAGAGAAAAACGAGCATGGGTGAAGTTTGTTATCTCGAGGAGACCTCTGAGAGAGAATTGCTCTGACTCCTGTTTCAGAGGCGTCAACCTCAACGATGAACTGAAGAGCAGGGTCGGGAAAAACAAGAATAGGCGCTGTGGTGAATAAACTCTTGAGATGATTGAACGCTTCCTGGGCTTGAGAGTTCCACTGAAAGGGAATCTTAATGGAGGTGAGAGTGGTGAGAGGTGTGGCCACCAGGCTGTAGTTTCTGATGAAACGTCGGTAGAAGCAAACCCCAGGAAGCGTTGAAGCTCACATCTAGAAGATGGGGTGGGCCATTCAGTGACAGCTTTGATCTTGGCTGGGTCCATCTGAATTCCTGACGGGGAGATAAGGTAGCCCAGAAAAGAGGTGGATTCCTGGTGGAACTGGCATTTCTCTCCTTTAACATAAAGTTCGTTCTCCATTAAGCGTTGCAGCACCTGACGTACGTGGATTCTGTGCTCCTTTAGCAAGTGAGAAAAGATCAGAATATCATCCAGATAGGCAAATACAAAGACGTTGAGGAAGTCGCGGAGAACATCATTTATGAGGGCCTGGAACACAGCTGGGGCATTAGTTAAGCCAAATGGGACCACCAGGTATTCATAGTGGCCCGTGGGGGTGTTAAAGGCTGTTTTCCATTCATCACCCTCCCTGATCCTGACTAGGTGGTAAGCATTTCTGAGATCAAGTTTGGTGAACACGTGAGCATCTTGGAGTAATTCAAATGCTGTAGACATTAAGGGAAGAGGGTAGCGGTTCTTGACTGTAATTTCGTTGAGCCCCCTATAATCTATACATGGACGAAGAGATTTGTCTTTTTTCTCCACAAAGAAAAATCCCGCACCAGCTGGGGAAGAGGAGGGCCGGATGATTCCGGCGGCTAGGGACTCAGAGATATACTGTTTCATGGCTTCTCTTTCAGGGCGTGACAATGAATAGAGGCGGCCTCTTGGGAGGGGGTGGTGCCAGGGAGGAGATCAATGGCGCAGTCGTAGGGGCGGTGAGGAGGGAGAGAAATGGCACGTGATTTGCTGAACACCTGTTTAAGGTCATGATATTCGATAGGGACCTGAGGAAGGCACAGAATCTCTTCTTGTGAGGTGATTGGTGTGTTCCTGAGGGTTGCGGAACGGAGGGTTGCGGAACGGAGGCAGGAGTAAAGACAGGCAGGGCTCCATTCAAGGATGCTGTTCCTAGTCCAGTCAATATGAGGGTTGTGTTTCTTGAGCCATGGGAGACCCAAGACTAATGGAGCGTGGGGGCTTTGGATGATCAGGAGGGAGATGGTTTCAGCATGATTTCCAGAGAGCTGTAGGGTGAGTGTAGCTGAGCGGTGAGTGATTGGTGGAAGTTTACTACCATCTAGTGCCTGAACGTAAAGAGGCAGGCTGAGTGGGTGAGATGGGATCTTGAGGCGGCTGATCGTGGATGCTGCTATTAGATTTTGGTCGGCTCCAGAATCTATGAGGGCGTTCTTGACATGAGGCTGATTATCATAGGTCAAGGTTACCAAGAACAGTGGTCGAGAATCTGGGAGAGGCTTAAGCTTAGGACACCCTTGTACTACCAGAATTACCTGAGGGCCCGGGCTTTTAACAGACAGGATCGTACCAAGTGGCCCGCTTGGCCACAGTAAAAGCAGGACCCTTCATCATGACGACGCTGGCGCTCTATTAGCGAAAGGCGTGTGCGGCCAATTTGCATAGGTTCAGGCTGGGTTTCATATGAAGGTCTTGTGAGGTCTGGGATGGAAAGTTGAGTGAACCCCGGGGTGTTAGGTGGCTGAACAGCTTCTGCGTGGTGATCCTGCTTACGGTTGATGCGAGCAGCAAGATCCATGAGCTCTTGAAGGGTGGAAGGAAGCTCTCGTGCTGCTAGTTCATCCTTGATGGGGTCGGTGAGTCCATGGAGGAAAGCATCGAACAGTGCTTGATGATCCCAGCCACAAGAGGGAGCCAGAGTCCTGAAATCAATAGCATAGTCATGCACTGAACGAGATCCTTGGCATAATTTGAGTAATTGGCCTGCCGCCTGTCATCCTGAAAATGAACGGTCGAACACCCGCCTCATTTCATTGGTGAATGCCTCGAAGGTGGCACAGCAGGGGACTTGGGCGTCCCATAGAGAAGTTCCCCATTCCCTCGCTCTGCCCGAAAGGAGAGTAATGATGTAAGCTACCTTCGAACGTTCAGTGGGAAAAGATGAGGGTTGGAGTTCGAGCATGAGAGAGCATTGAGAGAGGAATGAACGACAAGTGAGTGGATCACCATCATAAGTGGGTGGCGCAGGGAGGCGTGGTTCATGGCGAGCGATGGGTGCCGGTGGTGGTGGTGGCTGCACCTGAGGAGCAGGAGGTGGGGTAAGGTGCAGCTGCTGGATCTGATCAGTGAGGGAGGTCAGCGTTTGCGTCACTGTGCGAAGCGCGGTCATGATGTGCTGAATATCCTGCTGATGAGAGCCTAAAAGTGCGCCTTGGTTTTTTAGCGCCGCCCCCCCGCCGCGCGATATCTGCTGGATCCATAAATTGGCCAGATTATACTGTCACGTTCCGTGCAGGCGAGGTGGATCCAAGCGCAGAGCGCGTAAGGGAAACAGCGCCGGTTATTTCATGATGTGCTGCGCGCTGATTGTTTTGTGAATAAAAGCTCCTGCTCTTTGATGCGGAGGCACGGCACGAGCCTCACGGAGAGAATGTGGAAGTGGAGAGCCAGCGCGCGCTGAGTGCAGGTCTGATCTGTTGTGAATAATCGTGATCGTGGGTGTGCGTAGTTTAAAGCCATGAAGTCCAAGAAAGTCCGTGATCCAGAATCGTGGTCGTAAAACGAGAGCAAGGGTCGATATCCAGAAGACCGAGAAAACAATAATCCAAAACGTGAGACGTGAGCGAAATCCATGAAACAAGGCGTGGGTTGAGATCTGAAAGTCAAGGTAGAAATAAACGCTGGAAAACTGGGCATGAGAGCACACAATAATCTGGCAAGGAGTGCTTGTTTGGTGGAGAGTATATATAGAGTGAAGTAATGAATGGAGATCAAGGACAGGTGTGCTTCAGCCGGTGAATGAGGCGGCAAAACGGAAGCACAGAAATGGAGTGTGGAATGGAGTCACAAATGATCATCAATTTGTTTTGACAGGTGGGCATGACCTGGCGTGCTGTGACATATTCTCCACCTTATATAGGTTCATCATATTCCACATGGTCCCCACATTCTTCATATTCCCTACAATTCCTGTGTTACCTACAATCACCACTTTTTCTTCTATTCTTCATATTCTCCACCTCCCTTCTTCTTCTTTGTCTTTCAGCTGTTCCATTTCAGGTGTCGCCACAGCGAATCATCTGCCTCCATCTTACTCTCTTCTCTGTAACCTCTTCTCTCACACCAACTAACCTCATGTCCTCTCTCACTGCATCCATAAATCTCCTCTTTGGTCTTCCTCTAGACCTGACAGTTTCAACCTCAGCATCCTTCTACAGATATATTCACAATCTCTCCCCTGAAAACGTCCAAACCACCTCAATCTGGCCTCTCTGACTTTATCTCCAGAACATCTAACATGGGTTGTCCCTCTGATGAACTCATTCTTGATCCTATCCATCCTTGTCACTCCCAAAGAGAACCTCAACCTCTTCATTTCTGCTACCTCCAACTCTGCCTCCTGTCTTTTCTTCAGTGCCACTGTCTCTAAGCCATAGTAGGGTAGTAGGGTATGTGTGTATGAGGGTATGTATGGAGTGATATCTTGGTTTGGCTACTCTGCACCACGACAAATGCTGTCCCTTTGTCTCTTACATTCTCTCTCTCTCTCTCTCTCTGTCTCTCTCTCTCTCACAGACGCATATACAACACACATAAACTCTACCATGTCAGCGTTAAGTTTATCTGATAAATAATTAAGGTTCATTATGCTACATTTTCAAATGTGAGAGCATCGCTGGTCTCACCACTGTCTTGTACACCTTTCCTTTCATTCTCGCTGATACACTTTTATCACACATCACACATAACATTTTTCTCCACCCATTCCGACCTGCTTGTACACGTCTCTTCACCTCCTTTCCACACTCTCTGTTCACCTTAAGTACTTAAAGTCCTGCCCCTTCTTTACCTCTGCTCCTGGTAGCCTCACTGTTCCACTTAGGTTCCTCCTTATTCACATACATGAATTCTGTCTTGCTACGGCTAACCCTCATTCCTTTGCTTTCCAGAGCGTACCTCCACCTCTCTAGATTTTCCTCCACCTGTTCCCTGCTCTCGCTTCAAAGCACAATATCATCTGCAAACATCATAGTCCATGGAGATTCCTGTCTAACCTCATCTGTCATCCTGTCCATCACCAGAGCAAACAAGAAGGGGCTCAGGGCCGATCCTTGATGCAGACCCACCTCCACCTTGAACTCTTCTGTCACACCTACAGCACATCTCACCACCGTCCTACAGCTCTCATACATGTCCTGCACCACTCTAACATACTTCTCTGCCACTCCAGACTTCCTCATACAACACCACAGCTCCTCTCTCTTCTCAATCGGCATCTTCAAAGCAAATACAGCATCTGTTGTAGTCTGTACAGTATACTAATGATCACAAATGCTCACCTCTGCCCTTAACCTAGCTTGCACTACTCTTTCCCAAAGCTTCATTGTATGGTTTATTAACTTTATTCCTGTGTAGTTGCCACAGCTCTGCACATCTCTCTTGCTCTTAAAGATCGAGCAATACAATAATACAATAATACTAATACAATACTAATAAAAACAAACTAGTCAGAAACTATACTGCCACCTCTCCTAAGCACTTCCACACTTCCACAGGTATGTCATCAAGACCAACAGCCTTTCCACTCTTCATCCTCACTCTTACTGATTTTTGCTACTTCCTGCTCCACAACACTCACCTCTTCTACTCTTCTTTCTCTTTCATTTTTCTCATTCATCACCTCTTCAAAGTACTCCTTGCATTTTCCCATCACCCTCCTGGCACCTGTCAATACATTTCCATCCCTATCTTTAAGCACTTTAACCTGCTGCACATCCTTTTCATCTCTATCTCTCTGACTCGCCAACCTGTACAGATCCACCTTGTCTTTCTTACTGTCCAACCTAACATACATGTCCTCATATGCTCTTTGTTTGGCCTTTGCCACATCTACCTTCACTTTACATTGCATCTCCCTGTACTCCTGTCTACTCTCTTCAATTCTCTCAGTGTCCCACTTCTTCCTAGCTAACCTCTTTTTCTGTATACACTCCTGGATTTCCTCGTTCCACCACCATGACTTTTTCCTGGTGATACAACAATTACCCTCCTACCTGTCTCCCTAACCACCTTAGCTGTAGTTGTCCACTTCCCTCCCAGTTCCACATTACACACTACTCCATGTTCTCCATATTGTCCATCTTTTTTCCAACTTGCTATTTCCCAGATTCTGCATGTTGTTATTTTTGCACTTGGTCCATACATTCTGGTTTCCTCATTATGGCAAAATTCCCCTCATTCCTCACATGCCCCACTATTCTCCATATTCTCCTCATTTTGCACAGTTCCACATCTTTTTTTTTCTGTAGGTTCCCGATGTTCACACATTCACCACATTGCCCATGTTTCCTACATTTTATGCTACTCACATGCTTTGTGCTACCCACATAGCAAACATTCCCAGGGTTCACCACAAACCACACATCCTGCACATTCTTCACATATCCACATTCCCTGTATTCCCCACATTTCCCAAAATACCCAAATTCCCCATATTTCACATTCTAAGATTTACCCTGTTACTCAAATTTCCCACATTTCTCCCAACACCCAAGTTATCACTTTTGTAAGAGAGGTCCATCTTCATTGCACCGTGCCACAACAACATAAGTAATTTGAAATAATGAAGAAGAATTCCTCTTAGCAGGATCGGGTTAAATAATATAATCTGTCCTTCTTGTTCATGCAATTGCCTTCTTTTTCATCCCCATCATCATCACCCCCCTTTTCATCTCACCTTCCAGTGGTCTTCAGAGTCCAGCTCATTGTAGAGCGCCTCTCGGCTGGTCATCAGGTTCTGACGGCGAATCTCACTGGTGCGCTGCTCCCACACTGACTTAGGAGGCTTTGAGTTCTTCTGCTGTTCCTTACTGAAAGACACATGACCCGACCTGTTCATCTGAAACCTTCCAGGTAACGAGCTCATAATGTCTACAGCTATTTGGAGTCCTTATCTAAAACTACTCTAGTGCTCACTTTTGGAACTTTACAGTAACCATTACATTACTGTTTAGAGCAAATGACTGTGTGAAGCGCACAGGGAATATAGTTTAGGGCAGAACTGAAATTATCGGAAGAACTGGATAACACAAGAGATGAAACACAGCAGGGCGGATCTGTCTGTACAACCAGCTGAGTGATTATTGTGTAAGTTAATTAGGATTTATTTGCATTAGTATACACATTCATGAGGACCTGTGAGTCAGAGGTGTCTTGTAAGTGACCAAGTCTATTGACTTACCCTTATACATTTTTATAAGGCCACCTGTGTGTGTGTGTGTGTGTGTGTGTGTGTGTGTGTGTGTGTGTGTGTGTGTGTGTGTGTGTGTGTGTGTGTGTGTGTGTGTGAGAGTGAGAGAGAGAGAGAGAGAGAGAGAGACTCACGCAGCAATGGAGAGGTTCGCAGCAGAGAGTGGGCTGACCTCAGCGACTTCTTTAGCTTTCTGGAGAGCAATTTTCTGTGTGGTGGCTTCCTCTTCTTCCTGCTCATCCTGGTACAAAAATAAACTCACTTGCAGGCAAAACACATCAGATACACACGTGGACAAAATTGTTGGTACCCTTCGGTCAATGAAAGAAAAACTCACAATGGTCACAGAAATAACTTTAATCTGACAAACGTAATAATTTTTAAAAATTCTATGAATGTTAACCAATGAAAGTCAGACATTGCTTTTCAACCATGCTTCAACAGAATTATTTCGCACTGTGAAATTTCGCATCGATTTTAAGATACTACTTTTGACATTTAAAGCACTAAATGGTCTCGCGCCACAGTATTTGAGTGAACTGTTAGTGTCTTACGATCCGCCACGCCTACTTCCATCAAAGAATGCAGGCTGCCTGTCAGTACCGCGTATTATTAAAACTACAGCAGGGGGCGGAGCTTTTTCTTACAAAGCCCCAAAGTTATGGAATAGTCTTCCTATTAATGTTCGGGACTCAGACACAGTCTCAGAGTTTAAGTCTAGGCTAAAAACCTATTTATTTAGCCAAGCATGTTTGTAAATAGATGAACCTTAGGTAAAGGAGCAGATCTGGGGGACTCATGGACGTAGAGTATTCTGGTGAACTGGTATGTTTAGATGCTGTCCTCCCCACTCTCATTGATCACTCAGGTTTGTTGACGGTGAGGTGATTGGTTGCTTTACATCTCAGTTCCCCTTCATGTCTGTGTTTCCTTCTGGCTCTCCCTTTTAGTTATGCTGTTATAGTTAGTCCTGCCGGAGTCCCTGCTTGCACTTTGCACTAAATATACATTCACCTTATACATGTTGACTGTGACCAGACCTAACTGCCATCTCTCCTTATTTTCTGTTCTCTCCTTTTCTGCTCTCTCCTCTCTCTCTCTCTCTTCTTTCCCTCTCTCTGTCTCTCTGTCGAGCTATACATGTTTCACTCCTGAGTTGCCAGTGATCCAGACCCCTCTGCCCTCTGGAGCCGTCTAACCCATCCTGGAGTCCTGCT
The DNA here is from genome assembly GCA_030347435.1 of Clarias fuscus. Classification (NCBI taxonomy): domain Eukaryota; kingdom Metazoa; phylum Chordata; class Actinopteri; order Siluriformes; family Clariidae; genus Clarias; species Clarias fuscus. The sequence continues at coordinate 175,758 of CM059228.1, forward strand.
TCTGGTTGGAGATCTCGTCGCATGGATGCCCCGTGTGGTCTGCCTGGATTCGTGTGGTGTCTGGGGATGGTTTCCATGAAGACTGTCCTGTCATCGAGTGATGCTCTGGGGACCTGTGACTTCAGTTGTTCGATAACTCAGGACCGGAATCCCCTACAGTCTACCTGAGCCTCCGGGAACAAACTGGACTCCTTTTAATTTTAATTTTAACACATCTCCTGTTACACTGAACTTCCAGTCTTACACATTATTATGCTGATCAATCCCTGCTCTCCGTTATCACCCAGATGAGGATGGGTTCCCTGTTGAGTCTGGTTCCTCTCAAGGTTTCTTCCTATTACCATCTCAGGGAGTTTTTCCTTGCCACCGTCGCCCTCAGCTCGCTCATCAGGGACAATCTTATCATTTTGATTCATATACATTGCATAAAAACTTACTTCTTTTTATTGTGTAAAGCTGCTTTGCGACAATGTCAATTGTTAAAAGCGCTATATAAATAAAATTGACTTGACTTGACTTGACTTATTTTTAAAAATAAACTCATGGAACAGGCCTGGACAAAAATAGAAAATACTGAAAATAATGTGACCAAAGGGACATGTTAATTCAAGGTGTGTCCACAAATTAGCATCACAGGTGTCTACAATCTTGTAATCAGTCAGTGGGCCTATATATAGAGCTCCAGGTAGTCACTGTGTTGTTTGGTGACATGGTATGTACCACACTCAACATGGACCAGAGGAAGCGAAGGAAAGAGTTGTCTCAGGAGATTCGAAAGAAAATTATAGACAAGCATGTTAAAGGTAAAGGCTATAAGACCATTTCCAAGCAGCTAGATGTTCCTGTGACTACAGTTGCACATATTATTCAGAAATTTAAGATCCATGGGACTGTAGCCGACCTCCCTGGACGTGGCCGCAGGAGGAAAATTGATGACGAATCAAAGAGACGGTTAATCCGAATGGTAACAAAAGAGCCCAGAAAGACTTCTAAAGAGATCCAAGGTGAACTTCATGCTCAAAGAACATCAGTGTCAGATCGCACCATCCGTTGTTGTTTGAGCCAATGGGAGATGACCAAGGATGACACCATTGTTGAAAACAAATCAGATGACCAAGGAGGACACAATTGTTGAAAACAAATCATAAAAATATGGCAAACTACATGTTGACAAGCCGCAAAGCTTCTGGGAGAATGTCCTATGGACAGATGAGACAAAAATGAAACTTTTTGCCAAGGCACATCAGCTCTATGTTCACAGATGGAAAAATGAAGCATATCAAGAAAAGAACACTGTCCCTACTGTGAAGCATGGAGGAGGCTCTGTTATGTTCTGGGGCTGCTTTGCTGCATCTGGCACAGGGTGTCTTGAATCTGTGCAGGGTACAATGAAATCTCAAGACTATAAAGGGATTCTAGAGAGAAATGTGCTGGCCAGTGTCAGAAAGCTGGGTCTCAGTCGCAGGTCATGGGTCTTGCAACAGGACAATGACCCAAAACACAGCTAAAAATACCCAAGAATGGCTAAGAGGAAAACATTGGACTATTCTAAAGTGGCCTTCTATGAGCCCTGACCTCAATCCTATTGAGCATCTTTGGAAGGAGCTGAAACATGCTGTCTGGAAAAGGCACCCTTCAAACCGGAAACAACTGGAGCAGCTTGCTCATGAGGAGTGGGCCAAAATACCTGCAGAGAGGTGCAGAAGTCTCATTGACAGTTACAGGAATCGTTTGATTGCAGTGATTGCCTCAAAAGGTTGTGCAACAAACTATTAAGTTAGGGGTACCATCATTTTTGTCCAGGCCTGTTCCATGAGTTCATTTTTTTAAAATAATTCCGTTTAAGCATGGTTGAAAAGCAATGTCTGACTTTCATTGGTTAATCATAGAATTCTTATTTATTATTACTTTTGTCAGATTAAAGTTATTTCTGTGACCATTGTGAGTTTTTCTTTCATTGACCGAAGGGTACCAACAATTTTGTCCACGTGTGTATACTGTACATAAACACTCACATTAACAGGCAACACATACACACATATACTGTATATATACCTTTGTAAGTTCCTGAGCATTAGCCAGATTGTCCACAGCAATGGCCAAGAACACATTCAGCAGAGTGTCTGACACCAGTTAAGGTATTTTGCTTTGAAACATTGCTGTATGTTTGCCTGTATGTATGTCTTGGTCATTGTGTTAGATTGTATAAAGGATACAGTTTCCAAAAAGCGTGAGAACAATGAAGAACACAGAGGAGATCATTCCCTTGTGAACACCTCCCTGAGACTCTATTCCATAGTACATGACCACATTCCAGTCCTCACCTGTCAGGATCTAACACATGTGTATATGTATACACACACACACACACACACACACACACACACACACACCATGACAGAGTAATTTACAACACACACTCACAACTCAAAATTCAATTCCATTCAATTTTATTTAAATAGTGATGTTAACAGATATCATTGCCACAAAGTAGTCTTACAGAGTCAAAAAAAGAAATACACACACACACTCACCTGAAACACAGTCATGATTGCTGCCGGAAAGGTATCAAAGTTTGTAGGAGGAGTTCCCGTTTCAAAGTTAAACCTGAAACACACACAAATACACACACACATGCTTCAAAAATCATGAGCTAGGTAGCAGTTTGCTTGTCTACAGACTAAAGAAAAAGGTTGTTTCATTACTGTTTACAGTGGTGTATGTATCCAATTTCCCAGCTTGCAAAAAAAAAAAAACACTTGCAAAACCAAACAACAATGGAGGTCTACAAAATGTTTTTGGAAGTTTTGCTCCTGGCTTTGCAATTGGCATCTGAGTATGACTGGTGAAGTATTGCACTAACGAGATCTGTTCTAGAAATGCTGTTGTTGAAACAGTCCTCTTGGCTGAGGGACAGGTCTTTGGTGCTGAACCATTAAGAACTGGTTTGAGAAGAAACAACGACTCAAAACGTTTTTTGTAGAAAAAAAGGTGTGTGTGTGTGTGTGTGTGTGTGTGTGTGTGTGTGTGTGTGTGTGTGTGTGTGTGTGTGATTGCGGGCCTACAGTTAGTGCTCTTACCATGTTCACATGCCTCACCCGTGAAAATGAACCAAGGAAACTCTTCAGCACCATGGCCATTTCTCTGGTTAGTTTAGGAGCAAGGGGCTTACCTGCTTGCCTGGGCACAATGCTCACCACCATCCCATGGTCATCGGCTGGCTGTTTTGCCTCTGTCCGACTGCCAATATAATGCCAAGAAAGGGTCATCGCCAGGCTTCAATTGTCTCTTCTGGTTCCTCGTCTTCAGCCTCCATCAGCAGCGAAGGTCCGGTTCAAGACATCCACTTAAAGTAACTGCACAACCCATACCGGATCACACGTCGGTTCACATCGGTCACACACCTGGAGATCGTAATAGTCTGGGAAGTCACTGAGAGGGTCGTGCTCGACTGGCTCTTGTGCTCCATTCCCCAAGAAGAACAGAAAGCTCCTCCGCGCAATAAAGGGCGGATGTGTGTTCAGCCACGAGAAAAACGCGCTGCTGTTATAATGACCTCCCTGCTTCATGAATCTGTGACATGTATCAGAGCCTCGCCAACCTTTGTTGAAGGATGAGGCTTTGCTCACTGAACCCAAACCAAGCAGATTCGCCACCATCTGAGGGCTTTGAGCCAACAATTATAGTGATGGTGATGCTAACCCAGCTATCATGGGGTGAGCCTGCATCGTTGGACTTCACTGTGGAGGACTAAGGGTGATAAATGCTGGCGTAGTGTCTTAATTACCTTTTCCTCTATTCCTAGGGCATGACTGACCCGGGCTGCTATGCAAAGACATGCAGATCAGGCTAACTGGCATTGCCTGTATTGTGTGAATGAGTGTGTATACGTGTGCCCTGTGATGGACTGGCACCCCGTCCAGGTGTTCCCCGCCTCATGCCCTAAGTCTTCTGGGATAGGCTCCAGGCCCCCCACGACCCTAAATACAGGAAAAGGCGGTATAGATGGTGAGTGAGTAAGTGAGTAGTCCTCCAGCACTGGGAACTTTCACACTATAGAGAGTTCATGGCATCTTTGTTAACATCTTCTGCATATACTCCAATACAGAGCAGAGCAGAGATGGCTGCTCTTCCTACGCACATGGAAAAAGCCAGAGTAGAGCAGTATATAGCCTACAACTGATCTGCGCAGCCCTAAGGGTACCAAACTGGAGAAAGATTGCTGCTACTAGTGCCCAGCACCAAATGTAAATTCTAGGTTCAATGGCAAGTTCCCTACAACATTGTGCAGCGAGTGGGTCAGGGTCCAGCACCAAGAGCTAAATGAGCTAGTCATTCAATTCCAAGATGTGTTCTCCACCGAATCAGGACTCACTCGTCTGGTGTGACAAGAGATCAAAACCCTACCAAATGTACACACGTGGACAAAATTGTTGGTACCCTTCGGTCAATGAAAGAAAAACTCACAATGGTCACATAAATAACTTTAATCTGATAAAAGTAATAATTTAAAAAAATTCTATGAATGTTAACCAATGAAAGTCAGACATTGCTTTTCATCCATGCTTCAACAGAATTATTTAAAAAAATAAACTCATAGAACAGGCCTGGACAAAAATGATGGTACCCCTAGAAAATACTGAAAATAATGTGACCAAAGGGACATGTTAATTCAAGGTGTGTCCACTAATTAGCATCACAGGTGTCTACAATCTTGTAATCAGTCAGTGGGCCTATATATAGGGCTCCAGGTAGTCACTGTGTTGTTTGGTGACATGGTATGTACCACACTCAACATGGACCAGAGGAAGCGAAGGAAAGAGTTGTCTCAGGAGATTCGAAAGAAAATTATAGACAAGCATGTTAAAGGTAAAGGCTATAAGACCATTTCCAAGCAGCTAGATGTTCCTGTGATTACAGTTGCACATATTATTCAGAAATTTAAGATCCACGGGACTGTAGCCAACCTCCCTGGATGTGGCCGCAGGAGGAAAATTGATGACAAATCAAAGAGACGGATAATCCGAATGGTAACAAAAGAGCCCAGAAAGACTTCTAAAGAGATCCAAGGTGAACTTCATGCTCAAGGAACATCAATGTCAGATCGCACCATCCGTCGTTGTTTGAGCCAAAGTGGACTACATGGGAGACGACCAAGGAGGACACCATTGTTCAAAACAAATCATAAAAAAGCCAGACTGGAATATGCCAAACTACATGTTGACAAGTCACAAAGCTTCTGGGAGAATGTCCTATGGACAGATGAGACAAAAATGGAACTTTTTGCCTAGGCACATCAGCTCTATGTTCACAGACGGAAAAATGAAGCATATCAAGAAAAGAACACTGTCCCTACTGTGAAACATGGAGGAGGCTCTGTTATGTTCTGGGGCTGCTTTGCTGCATCTGGCACAGGGTGTCTTGAATCTGTGCAGGGTACAATGAAATCTCAAGTCTATCAAGGGATTCTAGAGAGAAATGTGCTGGCCAGTGTCAGAAAGCTGGGTCTCAGTCGCAGGTCATGGGTCTTGCAACAGGACAATGACCCAAAACACACAGCTAAAAACACCCAAGAATGGCTAAGAGGAAAACATTGGACTATTCTAAAGTGGCCTTCTATGAGCCCTGACCTCAATCCTATTTAACATCTTTGAAAGGAGCTGAAACATGCTGTCTGGAAAAGGCACCCTTCAAACCGGAAAAAATTGGAGCAGCTTGCTCATGAGGAGTGGGCCAAAATACCTGCAGAGAGGTGCAGAAGTCTCATTGACAGTTACAGGAATCGTTTGATTGCAGTGATTGCCTCAAAAGGTTGTGCAACAAACTATTAAGTTAGGGGTACCATAATTTTTGTCCAGGCCTGTTCCATGAGTTCATTTTTTTTTTATAAGTCCGTTGAAGCATGGTTGAAAAGCAATGTCTGACTTTCATTGGTTAACATTCATAGAATTCTTATTTATTATTACTTTTGTCAGATTAAAGTTATTTCTGTGACCATTGTGAGTTTTTCTTTCATTGACCGAAGGGTACCAACAATTTTGTCCACGTGTGTAATTGTCAGCAGGTATCCATATGAAGTTACGGAGGCCCGCCATCGTGCCATTAAAAGCAAGGTCCCTATAGTGATTAATGATATCATCAAAGAGGAGTCCGCCAGCCAGTGCCCCAGCCCCATCATGGTAGTGCCCAAACACGTTGGGCCGCTCAGGCTCATTTCATTTCAAAGCTCAACTTGGCCAAGTGGTTCTGGCAGGTGGCTCTCTCCCCAAAGGCAAAGAAAAACAGCCTTCAGCACAGATCGCAGCCAGTGACATTATGAAGAGAATTCTTCAGCCTGCACAGGGCCTCTGCCACTGTCCAAAGGCTCATATACATCATACATCATACATCACCACCAGCTGTATGCAGTGTACTACATATATGATGTGGTCATTCACTCATGAATGTGGCATGACCACCTGCATAACCTCCGTTTGATCCTTAAGGAGCTCTGCAGAGCAGGCCTGAGGACAAACTGAAATAGGTGCCCCCTGGGGCCTGCCCGAAGCAAATAAAACAGTTGTAATGATAATAAATGAAATTAGTCCTTTAATGCCAGACAACTGCAAGCAAACGACTGTATAAAATATTTGTAAATAAATATAAACAAAGAAGAAGAAGAAGAAGAAATATAGTTGCTAGCAACGATGAGCGGGCCCAAGCACCCTGCACCATCGCCACATGGGCACACCAGGAAGACAGTGGGCACAGTGGAGACATGCATCTAAAGGGGATATCCCAATACCATTGTGACAAATTTTTGAAAAGGGGGAATTTTATGTGTAGACCTCCAAAAAGCTCCAGGTGCTTTGGAAAAAGCATCACACTATGATGTCACTCAATGTGATGTCACTCAATGTGATATCACTGAAAAGGATGTCACTTAATATGAAAGCTATTAACCGCTTTTCTGCATAAGCTTAAGGTATTGTCACGGCTGACTCATTTGAGATATCAAAAATCTCTGCAATTTTGCATCCTCAATGTTTTGAGATCACATAGGCCCAGGTTGGTGGCGATCCTATAAATTCCCTAGGGAAAGTGTATCAAAATCCTTTGGGGGCATTTTGTAAGTGACCCAAAATAAATGACTTCCTGTTGAGTTGAGCCCATGACATACAGTGTGAAAGCTGTTTAGCTCAATGAGCTCTAAATGTGTACCCGGGTTTGCTTGCATGCATTAAAGTGTGTATGAGCTATGCAGCAAAACCACGTGTGAGGGCCCCATGGCACGCCCAGTGGGACGCCTAATGGCAGCAGATTTCCAACCCAAAAAAAGCTGGTGGGAAAAAATACTTAAAAAACAAGAGTCCCTTCACGCACAAAAACAGCAGCAGAAATCAAAACTATATTTGTGATAAAAACTACTCTTGTGATCAGAACTATATGACATCTGCAATGATGATATAGCTATGATGTCATCGTGCTGATGTCACAAGTAATTACCACAGATTTGTTCCTTCGGCTATGCCAATACCTCTCTCTGATCTCTCTCTCTCTGAACAGCCAGCCAGAAAAAGTGATACGGGCAGTGGAAGCAAAAAGTGATTCAGCTTTTGAAAACTCACCCCTCCACCTCCCCATCCTCTGCAAACCTAATTTCAACCACCACTTACTATTGCACAATAATGCTTCAGAGACTGGGCTTGACAGTGAAGAACATCCAATCCTGTATTTGAGCTGGAAAATCACACCAACAGAGCAAAAGTCTGCCACCATAAAGCAAGAGGCTCTTACCATCAAATAGGCTGGAGAGGAGTTAAAGTAGTAGCTGGTGGGGAGACACTTCACTCTGGTGACCAATCATGCTCCTCTATAGCAGATGGCAAGGCCTGACTGTTCTGGAATCGCTCCTCCATGGGACACGCCACAGGGGAAATGTCATTGCCAGACTTCAACTACCTCCTCTGGTTCCTTGTCCTCAGCTTCCATCAGCAGCGACCATTCCCTGTTTCGGGACATTCGCTGCCATTTTCAGAAGCCAAGCAATTGCACTCTCTATACACCTTCCTCACCAAGTCTCTCATTCCCTCAACTTTTCTCCGCACTTTTGTTATAAATAAAAAGTGCACTTTTATTTCTCTGTCTACATCTCCTGCTGCTCAGTGTTCGGTTTGCCCTGTTCAAGGCTTTACAATGTGTGTGTCTGTGTGTGTGTGTGTGTGTGTGTGTGTGTGTGTATGTGTGTGTGTGTGTGTGTGTGTGTGATTCTACTGACTGTCCCCCGAACAGCTGCATCCCCAGAAGGGCAAACACCACGATGAACAGGAAGAGAAGGAAAAGAAGGCTGATGATGGACTTCATTGAATTCAAGAGTGACACAACCAGATTACGCAGAGAAGCCCAGTACCTAAGAGAGAGAGATTGAAACACACATGTAGATGGACAGGATGAGGAAAAACTGTAAGATAGAGAAAGAAAAAGAGAGAGAGAGATAGAGAGAGAGAGAGAGAGAGAGAGAGAGAGATAGAATTAGACACATGGTCCAGTCAAAAGGAGACAGTAATCAATCTCCTCCACTAACTGTCATAAACATACTGAAGAAAGCACACTTCACCAGCCACACTACACTGGTGAATCTAAAATACTGTAAGGGGAATGGTGGACCTGGAGTCATTCGACGAGGGGCAACTGTGACATGGCCAGAGAATGACTTCACAGTATACACAGCTCATAGTCACTAGTGGGGCAACAGTACAAGCTCAATGCATGAGCACCTTCTGCAACAAAGAATTGCCACCCCACTACTAACACACTACACCAACACTCTACACTAACACACTACACTACACCAACACTCTACACTAACTCTCTCCACTAACCACACTACAACAACACACTACACCAACCACACTAACCACACTACACTAACCACACAACACCAACCCTCCAACCCTCTACACCAACACTCTACACCACACCAACACTCTACACCAACACACTACACCAACACACTACACCAACCACACTACACCGAACACTCTACACGAACACTCTACAGTAACACGCTACATCAACACGCTACACTAAGCATACTACACCAACTCTACACCAACCACACTACACTAACATTCTACACTAACACACTACACTAACACTCTACAGTAACACACTACAGTAACACACTACACCAACCCGTCTACACCAACACACTACACCAACACACTACACCAACCACACTACACTAACATTCTACACTAACACACTACACTAACACTCTACAGTATCACTCTACACCAACACACTACACCAACCACACTACACTAACCACACGACACCAACACTCTACACCAACCACACTACACAAACCACACTACACTAACGCTCTACACCAACACACTACACTAACACTCTACACTAAGACTCTACACTAACCACACTACACCAACACTCTACACCAAGACTCTACACCAACCCCACTACACTAACACTAACCCCACTACACAAACACTCTACACCAACCACACTACAGTAACACGCTACACTAACACGCTACACTAACCATACTACACCAACCACACTACACCAACACTCTACACCAACCACACTACAGTAACACAATACACCAACACATTACACTAACACTCTACACTAACATTCTACAGTAACACACTACAGTATCACACTACACCAACACACTACACCAACCACACTACACTAACCACACGACACCAACACTCTACACCAACCACACTACACAAACCACACTACACCAACCACACTACACTAACGCTCTACACCAACACACTACACTAACACTCTACACTAACCACACTACACCAACACTCTACACTAACACACTACACTAACACTCTACAGTAACACACTACGGTAACACACTACACCAACCCGTCTACACCAACACTCTACACCAACACTCTACACCAACCACACTACACTAAAACTAACCCCACTACACCAACACTCTACACCAACACTCTACAGTAACTCTCTACAGTAACACACTACACTAACCACACTACACCAACACTCTACACCAACCACACTACAGTAACACGCTACACCAACACGCTACACTAACCATACTACACCAACCACACTACACCAACACTCTACACTAACCACACTACACCAACACTCTACACCAACCACACTACACCAACCACACTACACCAACCACACTACACCAACACTCTACACCAACCACACTACAGTAACACGCTACACCAACACGCTACACCAACCACACTACACCAACCACACTACACCAACCACACTACACCAACACTCTACACTAACCACACTACACCAACACTCTACACTAACCACACTACACCAACACTCTACACCAACACTCTACACTAACACTAACCCCACTACACCAACACTCTACACCAACACTCTACAGTAACTCTCTACAGTAACACACTACACCAACACACTACACTAACCACACTACACCAACACTCTACACAAACACGCTACACCAACACACTACACTACCCACACTACACCAACACTCTACACAAACACGCTACACCAACACACTACACCAACCACACTACACCAACACTCTACACCAACACACTACACCAACACACTACACTAACCACACTACAGTAACACACTACACTAACACTCTACACTAACCACACTACACCAACACTCTACACCAACCACACTACACCAACACTCTACACCAACCACACTACACTAACACTATACACCAACACTCTACAGTAACTCTCTACACCAACCACACTACAGTAACACACTACACTAACACACTACGGTAACACACTACGGTAACACACTACACCAACACACTACACTAACCACACTACACCAACACTCTACACAAACACGCTACACCAACACACTACACTACCCACACTACACCAACACTCTACACAAACACGCTACACCAACACACTACACCAACCACACTACACCAACACTCTACACCAACCACACTACACTAACACTCTACACCAACACACTAAACCAACCACACTACACCAACACACTACAGTAACACTCTACACTAACCATACTACACCAACACTACACCAACCACACTACAATAACACTCTACACCAACCACACTACAATAACCACAATACACTAACACTACACCAACCACACTACACTAACACTCTACACTAACACTCTACACTAACACTCTACACTAACCACACTATACTAAACACTCTACACCAACACTCTACACCAACCACACTACACCAACATTCTACACCAACATTCTACACCAACACTCTACACCAACCACACTACAATAACCACACTACAATAACCACACTACAATAACACTCTACACCAACACTCTACAGTAACACACTACACCAACACACTACACTAACCACACTACACCAACACTCTACACCAACCACACTACACCAACCACACTACACCAACCACACTACACCAACACTAACCCCACTACACCAACACTCTACACCAACACTCTACAGTAACTCTCTACAGTAACTCTCTACACCAACCACACTACAGTAACACACTACAGTAACACACTACACTAACACACTACGGTAACACACTACGGTAACACGCTACACCAACCACACTACACCAACCACACTACACTAACCACACTACACCAACACTCTACACCAACCACACTACAGTAACACTCTACAGTAACACACTACAGTAACCACACTACACTAACCGCACTACACTAACCACTCTACACTAACCACTCTACACCAACAGTCTACACTAACACACTACACCAACACTCTACACTAACCACACTACACCAACACGCTACACCAACACTCTACACTAACCACACTACACCAACACTCTACACTAACCACACTACACCAACATGCTACACCAACCACACTACACTAACTACACTACACTAACCACACTACAGTAACACTCTACAGTAACACTCTACACCAACACACTACACCAACCACTCTACACTAACCACACTACACTAACACTCTACACTAACACACTACACCAACTACACTACACTAACTACACTACACCACTACACCAACCACTCTACAACACTACAATAACCACACTACACTAACACTCTACACCAACCACTCTACACCAACCACACTACACCAACCACACTACACTAACACTCTACAGTAACACTCTACACCAACCACTCTACACCAACCACTCTACACTAACCACACTACACCAACACTCTACACCACCCACACTACAATAACCACACTACAGTAACACTCTACACCAACCACTCCACACCAACCACTCTACACCACCACACTACACTAACCACACTACACCAACACTCTACACTAACCACACTACACCAACACTCTACACCAACCATACTACACTAACACTCTACACCAACCATATTACACTAACACTCTACACCACCCACACTACACCAACACTCTACACCAACACTCTACAGTAACACTCTACACCAACACTCTACACTAACACTCTACACTAACACTCTACAGTAACACACTACAGTAACACACTACACCAACCACACTACACTAACCGCACTACACTAACCACTCTACACCAACACTCTACACCAACAGTCTACACTAACACACTACACCAACACTCTACACCAACCACTCTACACCAACCACACTACACTAACCACACTACACTAACCACTCTACACCAACAGTCTACACTAACACACTACACCAACACTCTACACCAACACTCTACACCAACACACTACACTAACCACACTACACTAACCACACTACACCAACACTCTACACCAACACTCTACACTAACCACACTACACCAACACTCTACACCAACCACACTACACCAACACTCTACACCAACCACACTACACCAACACTCTACACCAACCACACTACACCAACACACTACACCAACACTCTACACCAACACACTACACCAACACTCTACACCAACACTCTACACCAACACACTACACCAACACTCTACACCAACACACTACACCAACACTCTACACCAACACTCTACACTGAACTGAACTCACACTTAAACACTTACTTTGTAACTTTGAAGATCCGCAGCAGTCTCAGAGCTCGCAGGACACTGATCCCAAACGAAGTGCCAGGTTTTATCACTGCCCAGAACACCTCAAATATACTGCCAACAATTACCTAACACACACACACACACACACACACACACACACACACACATCAAACAAAAACACATTAGTTCAAAATACACAATGGCAACAAAAGAACACCTTTAAAAAAGCTTAATGTGGCATGAACAGCACAGAGTGATATTAAGTGACAATGAGACATAAAGAGAGACATAGCCAGACACTTACCGCACAGTCAAAACAGTTGAAGGAGGAGTGGAAGTATGGTCTCGTCCCCAATCCGTACATCTTTATCAGCATCTCAAACATGAAGAGGCCCAGAAAGATAAACTCTGCATAGACTGGGGTCAGAGGTGAGAGGTCACAGATCACAGCTATGAGAAACTGCTATCAGCTACTCTCAGTTATCACACCTGTTCTCATCCTGTCCATGTGTACACATATATAAGCACACACCCACACTTACATAGAAAGTCAGACAGCAGTTCTGGTTGGTCGTAGTGGACAACTGCGACGCAGAGTGTGTTGAGACCAACAAGGCTGAGGACGGTCCAATAAAACGCCTGAGTTTTTACCATCTTACGTACAAGGATACGGAAACGGCGCTCTTTCTTACTAAAACTGGAGCCCTCAGCTTTCAGACCTACACACACGCACACACACACACACACACACACACACACACACACACACACACACACACACAATGTAATCAACTGCAAACATACTTCTCACTTCTGATTTTATGATTATAACTAGGCAGCAAAATGTAAGCAATACCATATGGACTAAAGAGGGCGCTGAAGAGCTAGGCACTCAGTGCTTTACTTCAGTTTATTTATTATCAGTGTTGAGTAAAGGTGTGTCTTGAGGTGTGTGTTGTTCTCTCACCCACTGCGTCCCCTATGTGATCCTGTCCTCCCTCCGGGTTCAGCAGGTCAGTTTTACTCTTTTTTATAGTGGGTCTTCGGCGAGATCCTGAACACACACACACACACACACACACACACACACACACACAATATGATATAAAATAATTGACACCAATGTGTATAAAAAGTAATTTTTTATTCATTATAAAAATCCATACGGTCTCCTTTAGTGCCATCTTCAGCCATAATCACTTCCTCTGCAATGAGAGAGAGAGAGAGTCAAAAGTTGATCAATCTCCTGTAACTTAAGGCTCAGTCAAAAACATTTTACAGAGCAATGGGACAGTAAAGACGTCTCTGAGACAGAGACTGATTCAAATTCATCTTAAATAAAGTGTACCTCTGTGTACAGAAAACTTCACCATGTTAATAAACACACTCCCCCAATGCAAACCTTCTAACCAGATGTCTAAATCCAGACGTCAGCTGTGCTCTGTGTGTGTGTGTGCGTGTGTGTGTGTGTATGGGCACAGGCATATTTACTGTAGCTGACATTCCTGTGGTATCTCATTAGTCTTGAGATTAGCTAAGCTAAAAGTGGCATCTGTAAGAACCTGGCTGATTCACACTAGTGTTTGATGCTTTACCAGTTTTTGGGTTTCGTAAAAGTACTAAAGCTCCAAACACTTAGTGTGGAATCTGGATGATCACACCAGGTTAACATGAGCGACATCTAGTGGAGAACAGCACCAACCAAGTGTGGAATCACCTGACAACCAGGTTAAAAATGATTTGGTGATATGCAACAATATATATTGTTTCCCCAGACTTGCATCAAAGAGTAACATATACATGCACTGGCCACTTCATTAGGTACACCTTGCTAGTACTGGGTTGGACCCCTTTTGCTTTAATTTTTCATGCCGTAGATTCACCAAGGTGCTGGAAAAAACTCCCAAGAGATTTTGCTCCATATTGACGTATTGGCGCAGTCACTGTAAACACGTCTCTCAGATGCGACACTCTGGTACCGCAACATTCCAAAGATGCTGCTTTAATGCATTGATCTGGTGATTGCAGAGGCCGTGTGAGTACAGTGACCTCACTGTCATGTTCAAGAAGCCAGTTTGAGATGACTTTGACTTTGTGACAAGACGTGTTATGCTGTGGTGCTAAAGGGATGGACACAGTCGGCCACAATACTCTGTGGCATTTAAATAATGCTCAATTGCTACTAAGGACCCCAAAGTGCACCAAGAAAATCTGCACCATTACACCATGACCTGACTGAACCGCTGATACAAGGTAGGATGGATTCAAGCTTCCATCTTATTTATGCCAAATTCTGACCAGACCATCCGAATGTCACAGCATCAATGTCTAGACCAGGCAACGTTTTTACCAATCTTCCTTTGTCCAAATTTGGTGAACCCATGTGAAGCTTAGCCTCAGGTTCCTGATCTTAGCTGACAGTTGCTTCAAAGTTTGATGTCTTGTGTTTTCAGAGACTCTCTTCAGCATAACTCAAGATGTTATTGTAACAAGATGTTATTTGAGTTAATGTTGGCTTTCTATCATTTCACACCAGTCTGGCCATTCTTCTCTGACTTCTGGCATTTTCACCCAGACAACTACCCTCACTGGATATTTTCTCTTTTTCCAAACATTCTCTGTATACCCAAGAGATGGTTGTGTGTAAAAATCCCAGTAGATCAGCAGTTTAATCACTAATACTGTTGTGCATTCGTTAGGGTCAAAGTTCCAGGAACTCCATCAGCAGGTAGGCCTGTACCTCTACCCCTGCCCCAACAACCATGGTGACGCATCACCATAACTATCATGACAAATCTGCCCCCTCTCAGTAGTCATGTCAAATCTTATATACCCATATCTCCTATACCCATAAGTATTCCGTTACTACGCTATACCACTAGATATCACAAGAGGTCAAGAGCAGAATTTACTTCTATGGAGATCATGGATGAGCTGAGAGTCTCCATCAGTCTCAGCCAGGCCAACAGAGGGAGCAGTACGGTGATACTTGTTTAGGTCCTATGCAGAAAACCTGGCCATAGCTTTCTACACTAGGTAGCATATACAAAGGGCAGGAGTAGCTCAGTGCTTAAGGTGTTCAGTTCCTGATTGGAATGTCCCAGGTTCAAACCCCACACCACCAAGCTAAAACAACGACTGTACGTAAGTCGTTCTGGATAATGTCATGAAAAATAAGCAGATTCAACTGGCTCACTTACAGATTGCACGAGCAACACTGGATACAAACCAGGTTGTTGAGCAAGGCTAGCCACCACAAGGGGAGCATGCATACTGTACGTACATGGATACTTTATTGATCCTGAAAGAAATTTCAGACATCCAGTAGCAAGAAAGACAGTAACTCAAAGATGGGTTTGTAGATGTGATTGCAAGCTGTATAGCTTACATACAGTATAGCCAGTAGGACACAGGGTACTATGTATAATGTCATAGGTAATAATAAACAAAGGAAATAAACGAATGATAATACAAATAAATAAAATGAAGCCTTAATGTGGAGTTGTAGTTATGACAAAGACAACAGTGCAAATGGTAATAATCGTGCAAAGAACAGCATGGAAGTGACACTGGCTGGGTCTGTGGCTTAATGGCATAATAATATAACATGTGATACAGAGAGTAGTGAGCAGACCCTGATGAGAGAGTTCCATGGGTAGGACAGTAAGAGTAATATAACACAAGTCCCTTGAGCCTAGATCTCCCAGTACACATTCCCAAGGCCCAGTAGACAGCTGTGGAAAGGCAGAACCGGCGACAGAAGTGTTCCACTGAAAAAACCTTTGTGCAGAGTGGTCAGGGTTGGCAATGATGGACAGCATTTTGTTTAATGTCCTCCTCTCCATCACTTCCTCAAGGGAGTCCAGCTTCAAACCGGCCAACAAAGCAGTTCTCCTGATCACCTTGTGCAACCGCATGGCGTTCCCGCTTCTGAGGCTTCCTCCCCAGCACGCTACCACGTAGAAAAGTACACTGGCAATGACTGATTGGTAAAAAAAAAGAAGCTTTTTTCAAATGTTTAAAGATCCCAGTGTCCTCAGGAAGAACAGCTCTGACCTTTCACTGACCAGTCCAGGCCGTCGTCCAGCTGCAGCCCCAGATATCTGTATGACCTCACCATCTCAACACACCCTCCCCTGATGGAGACAGGGAACAGGGCAGATCCAGACAGACCAATGTCAATCACTGTCCCCTTGGTCCAGGTTGTTTAGACTGTACCAGACCATCCTGTCCATCCCAACTACAGCCCACACTGGCTGTGCCATCTGATGCCCACAGTGCCATTGTGACAGCGCGAGACTGTAGGGCTGAAATCGCCACAAACATTTTTGTACCCGAGACTCTATGAGTGAACAGTGTGTGACCTCGACACGGTGGACTTCACCTTAACCAAAACATGTTTCCTGTTACACAGCTGGTTCCTGTTTCAACCTCACAGCACAGCACAGTTACAGCAGAGACCGAGTTACAGTCCCAGTGTCCACTATCACCCACATGAGGACACCTATTTAGTGTGATCATGTCTAGTGTTGTGGTGTAGTGTTTTACTGTTGTAGTGTGTGTGTGTGTGTGTGTGTGTGTGTGTGTGTGTGTGTGTGTGTGGATATACCTGCTTTACAGATCCACTCCAGATATCCGTTCAGTTCTCTTTCAATCTGTTGCTGTCGCCGCAACTTCAGAAACTCTCTGCGGTTCTCAACTCGTTCCCTCTCTTTAGCAAACTCACTGTGGAACCACAACACACACACACACACACACACACACACACACACACACACACACACACACATGTATAATATCTAAAGTACACAAATATTTTAAAATTATACTCTCACACACACACACACACACACACTTACCCAGACAACACACCCAACACCAAGTTGAGCATGAAGAAGGAGCCGATGATGATGAGCGGGACGTAGTACATCCAGTTCCATGTGCTTCCTAAAGCATCATTACTCTACAGGAACACACGATCGGGACACAGCGCAGAGTTTGACTGGACTGGATACTTGGATTTTTTTTTTTTTTTTTTGTGTGTGTGTGTGTGTGTGTGTGTGTCCTTACATAGTAAAGCATGTCTGTCCAGCCCTCCATGGTGATGCACTGGAACACAGTGAGGACGGCGAAGAAAATGTTATCAAACTGCGTGATTCCATAATTTGGTCCGAGCAACGTGTCATTACACACAGATCCAGAAGGACACACACGCGCAGGTAACTCATCACCACACAGCTGATCGTCCAGAATCTCTCCTACACACACACACACACACACACACACACACACACACACACAATGGTTTGAGCCTTTATTTCTACCATTTTCCTTTTTTCTGTAGCACTGTACTGTGTGTGTGTGTGTGTGTGTGTGTGTGTGTGTGTGTGTGTGTGTGTGTGTATAGAGGGGGGGTACCTGTGACATTGTCATAACATGCTTTGTGAAATTTTCCCGAATAGAACTCGAGGCCGATGATGGCAAACATGAGGATTGCGACAAACAGCAGAACACCGATCTGCAGCAGGGGGATCATCGCCTTCATTATGGACTTCAGCACCACCTGCAGGCCTGGAAGATAAACAACCATCATGTGAATGTCACATAAACTGTTTGTTCACTGCCACAGTGATTTTTGTGACCTCTCTGTCCTTCCCTCTACTCTATAAACCAGTGGACACGAGTGTGTGTGATGCTGCGGGAGTAAGACTTTTAGAACGCAGGCTGGTGTTTATACACTGCGCTCAGGTCAGTGTCCTGTCCTCATAAACGCATAACACATCTTGCTCAGGTCAACAGAGGAAGAAACTCATCACCAGACTGTGAGACGTAACTACATTCTGTTCTCACCACTGAATACTCATCACCAGTAGATGGCGCTAATGTGTGCAATGCTCATGAAATCATCACATTCTTCCCCCAGTGTCCATTACACTGCACGGCTGAATGTCGCTGTATCCATATCGCTTATTCAGGATGTCTGATCAGCACCAGAGAAGTTGACAGGAATGCGTTCTGTCAGGTTGTTCTCGGGATCACACACACTCCTCCCTGTGAGTGATGACAACCACTCGACTTCCAGCGTAATGTGGAGATCTTTTAGAAGACGACAGGTTCCCATGAGGATTTCTAACAATGTGTCGTCAGAGTGCGTAAATAAGCGTTCCCCTTGCAGAGTCTCCTCCTGGAGCTAACAAGTGACGAGTCCATCAGACGCCGTCTGACCCTCAGCAACCTCGTCTGGGTGACGAATAGGATCAGAATCTACTGTTGTTGAATATTAGAGAGTGTTTGAATCAGAAGCGCGTCAGTTTAAATCTCATCCGCTCAGTTTGAACGTGAGTGACTCCTGTCTGCTAAATGTGTTAGTCTAAGTGTGAGGGACTGTAGATCGTGAGCTAAATACACAGACGAGACGTCGCACAGAGAACGTCTCCAGAAGTGTCTCCAGAGAAAACCGCACTGAGGACCTTCGCGTCAGACGACTGACACGATCGGAGATCTGCATCACATCGCCTGCTATCAGAATCCTGAGCTTTCTTTATATTTCTCTACATCTTGAAATAATGAACAATTATGGAATAAAAATATGAGCTCAGAACTCGAGCGACAAACATGAAGGTACATGGTGGGTCAGATGGAGAACATCAGGACACCACAGACATGAGTGTGTAAAGCTTCAATGTCCGTGTGCACAGTCCACGTTAATACCACAGACCGTCCTGATGATCACCACAGCCTGAGACGCACGTTAATGACATCATCACATAAGGACAGTCTACTGAACTAATACTGAATAAACAATATCACCAGCAGGAGGCACTAAAGTACAAACCCAAATAAAATTAAATAGAAAATATTATATACGGTGAACTCTCTCTCACTCTTGTATACATGCACACACACGCACACACACAGGTAACTTACTTGGAATTCCTGAGACAAGCTTGAGAGGTCGCAGCACCCTGACCGCACGCAGCGTCCGCAAGTCAAACTCCGAACCAACAGTCGATAAAATACTGAAAGAGAGAGAGAGAGACAGAGAGACAGACAGAGAGAGACAGAGAGACAGACAGAGAGAGACAGAGAGAGACAGAGAGGGAGAGAGAGAGACAGAGAGGGAGAGAGAGAGACAGAGAGGGAGAGAGAGAGACAGAGAGAGAGACAGACAGACAGACAGACAGACAGAGAGAGACAGAGAGGGAGAGAGACAGAGAGAGACAGAGAGAGACAGAGACAGAGAGAGAGAGAGAGACAGAGAGACAGACAGAGAGAGACAGAGAGAGACAGAGAGAGAGAGAGACAGAGAGAGACAGAGAGACAGAGAGAGACAGAGAGAGAGAGAGAGAGACAGAGAGAGACAGAGACAGAGAGAGAGAGAGACAGAGAGGGAGAGAGAGACAGAGAGAGAGAGAGACAGAGAGGGAGAGAGAGAGACAGAGAGATTAACGAAAACAAGTTTTGTGCAGAAAACATAACAGTGACTGCATTTTCTGTCTCACTCTCCCTTTTTCTCCTTCAATTTTATTTGAAAAGCATTTCATTAATAGACACTGTCACAAAGCAGCAAATGTATAAATGTATCCCTATGTGTGTGTGTGTGTGTGTGTGTGTGTGTGTGTGTGTGTGTGTGTGTGTGTGTGTTAGGAAAAGGGTGGGAATTATCTATAATTTGTTCATGTGAGATGATGCTGGGAGTTTCCTGGTATCTCCCGCTCACTGCATCACCATGGCAACCGGTGATTCCTCATTTACAATGTCTCCACGGTTACCAACCTGCTCTCATTCACAGCCATTACCATGGCAACAAGGCCTTTGTCATTGATGAAATCTATCTCGGTTTACCCCGGCACCCGGAGAACAAGAGTGAGAGACAGAGCTAGGGGACACCATGTGTATGTGTGTGTGTGTGTGTGTGTGTGTGTGTGTGTGTGTGTGTGTGTGTGTGTGTGTGTGTGTGTGTAATAATGTTTTTGGCTCCTGCTACTATATCTGGGTCATTATTCAGCAACATATTTCTACACTACAGAGACCTGTGTGTGTGTGTGTGTGTGTGTGTGTGTGTGTGTGTGTGTGTGTGTGTGTGTGTCTAGTGTCTAGCAGGTCGTTGAATCATGACATCCTTGAATCCGTCAACAATTGGCAGTCTGCAGCGTACTGACTTCACTAGTGACACAGACAGATACACAGAGAGCGAGAGAGGAAGTGATGGACAGACAGAGGGACAGACGAAGAGACAGACGGAGAGACAGACGGAGAGACAGACAGAGAGCTGTATCTGTTCTGTGTCGTGCTCGAGACCCACTATCGCTCCTCACACCGCCATGCTCTTCTGTTTCCATAGTGACGTTACGTAATGAGAGAGTAACAGTGCTAGAGTCCAGACACGCTGCAGCTTTTTTTTACTCACGCGCACACACACACACACACACACGCACGCACACACACACACACACACACACACACACATATGTAGTGTGGTCAGGGAACACGATTGAAAATGTTCATTTAGTTAATCACAGTCGTAGTCTCTGATTGATCACAGTTGTAAAATACTCAGATTTACGCGTATTATAAACGCGCGGTGTTGGAATAAAGACGTGCAGGACAAACTGAGGAAACAGATCATGCAGGTTTAAAATATCTTAAACTTTAACAAAATTTGAATCTCTGGAATGGGACCAGCACTGCTGCTGTAAGTGGGTTGTACAGCGTGTGCCAAACCTCCGATGGGCGGGGCTCGAACCGGGATCCTCGGTCTTTACCGCCTGAGCCAGCGCTCACACACACGGGACTTCATGTGTTCTTTCTGCATTGTTTCCCAGTTCAGCACACGAGGTCACGTTTCCTCAGTCATCTGATTATCCACGTTAAACGTGTCGTTATCACACGCAGACGGGGAACCACGCTGACATTATGGGAGGCCATTAGGGACAAACTTGGTCATATGATTAATAAAAAAACAAAAACAGTAACTAATTAAAAAAGATTAATCACATGCGTTAATATTGAAAGCCCTAATACACACACACACACACACACACACACACACACACCAATCACACACACACACCACTCACAACCTCAGTCTGCTTCTCTGACTGTAATCTGTACTCTCTCTCTCTCTCAGTCTCTGACATTACACCCCCCGTGTCACTCCCCATGGTGCTGCTCTGATCCTCTCATGTCTGGCTGTGTGTGTTTGTCTGTGTGTCACACACACACTGTCTCACTCCCTCTCTCTCCTGCTGAGCTTCTCAGTGAGTATGGATTGGAAAACTTTGCAGACTTTTTGAAGGACCCAGGTATAAAAGCAAAATGTGTGTGTGTGTGTGTGTGTGTGTGTGTGTGTGTGTGTGTGTGTGTGTGTGCGCTCACCCAGTCAGCACCACTACGAAGTCCATGACATTCCAGCCGTTGCGCAGATACGAGTCTTTATGGAAGGCAAAACCCAGAGCCAGGATCTTAATGCCGGACTCGAAGCAGAAAATGGCTATGAAGTACGGCTCGGTGTCGTCCTGAGAGACAGGCAGGGGTGTGTGAATGGAAACAAACGGGAACTTCTACTTTCATTGTGTGTGTGTGTATGTGTGTGTGTGTGTGTGTGTGTGTGTGTCTCACCAGTCGTTCTGAGAGTGGTGTTTTGTCGTCGTCAGGTAAATGCTGCTCAAGTGCTAAAACAATGCAGTTAGCAATGATGGTCGCTAAAATCATCCACTCAAATGGAGTGAACACTAGAGTTAAGGGAAAACACCATCACACAGCATAAAGACACGTTTATGATGATTTACACACAGAGACTGTACTGCCTCACTCTGAGTAAAGAGTGCGCTAATCAGCACCACTGCATGCCTACAGCGCCACCCACAGGCCAGCAGCGTCGCTTCAACACTCATCACAGTGCCCAGAGAGGAGAGCTCAAACACCCGCCAGCATCGCAAAAACATCACTAAAAACACTGAACACACCAAATTTCCCTTGCACCAGTAAACCGCTCACACACTACAGAGATTTAATCAGCTCCAACACTAGAGTGAAGCCCAAAACAAACACTACTGAGCCACAGAAACACCTCCAGCAGCACCAATTCATACATTATACATTAGTGTTTAAGATGCTCACTAACTCTCACACTAACGTATAGCTTTAAGACTAGTGAAGCGAGCACTCATCAGTACAAATCTCAAACAGTAATAAACCTTTTGAATACTAGAAAAGCCTCAAGTTAGAAACATCACAACAACTAGCGAACAAACTGAAGACTGGAGAACAGCTGTAACACCAACCGACAGCCCGTACGCGACCCGACGCGAAGTCAAACACTAGTGGAAAGAGCAATCATCAGTGAAGTACTGTATGCTCCAGGACCACCGGACTAGTGAACAGTCTGATCACAAGAGTTCAAAGACCAGCGAATGTTAAAACACCACAAACGCTGAACTTTAGTGAACAGTCCAAACACATGAATCTCTCAAAGCCTAGTAAACGTCTCCGAAACTAGCAAACACCACAGAGCACTTTACTCTGCTGGGTGTCTCCTATCAGAGGGGCTTCAGGAGAGACAGCAGAATGGAAACCTGCAGAAATGTGAAGTGATACACACACACACACACACACACACACACACACACACTCACACAAAACAGACAGGTTTGTTGTATCACAAGATCAGCACTAGCACTTTCATGGGCGTAAAATGGTTACCATGGCAACAAGATGAGGTCTGCAGTAAGCGTTCCAACTTCCTCCAACATTTTCTTCCATTCACAATCCAACATCTCTCTCTCTCTCTCTATCTCTCTGTCTCTCTATCTCTCCGTCTCTCTCTCTCTCTGTCTCTCTCTCCGTCTCTCTCTCTCTCTCTCTCTCTCCGTCTCTCTCTCTCTCTCTCTCTCTGTCTCTGTCTCTCTCTCTCTCTCTCTCTGTCTCTGTCTCTCTCTGTCTCTCTCTCTCTCTGTCTCTCTCCGTCTTTCTCTCTCTCTGTCTCTCTCTCTCTCCGTCTCTCTCTCTCTCTGTCTCTCTCTGTCTCTCTCTCTCTCTCTCCGTCTCTGTCTCTCTCTGTCTCTCTCTCTGATGCATTAGTGGAGCATCATATTCAGAGTGCTTAGCAAGCTGCAACTCATAATGGAGCCTTAATAATTCACAGTTCAATTTATAGAGAGAGAGAGACAGAGCGAGAGAGAGAGGTGGAATTTGCAGATTTAGTTACTGAACAAATTAAAGGTAAACAAGACGTCTAAGTTGAAAAGATCTGCCACACACACACACACACACACACACACACACACACACACACACACACACATAGACTGGTTAAACAATTAACAGTAAACACAGTCGACATTTATAGAAGATGATTGCAAATTGTCTATGTCTCTCTGTCCTAAACTGTGTGTGTGTGTGTGTGTGTGTGTGTGTGTGTGTGTGTGTGTGTGTGTGTGTGTGTGTGTATAAAAACAGAAAGCCTCCTGCTCACTACTAAAAATAGCCAGAAGACCGACTGACTGTTCTCCACTTCTGTCTCTCTCTCTCTCTCTCTCTCTATTCGGTTAGTGATCTCGGGTTTCACTTTCTCGACTCTGTGGAGATTTTACTGTCTAACTCACTTCTTCTGTCCGTCTCTGTCTCGGCTCAGGATGTTTATCTTATACAATAATCTCACACTTTCCTCCTCCATCGTGACTTTAAACATCCTCGATTTTCATCCTTTTCCTGACTCAATATAAATCACTGAGACAGACAGACGGGTGACACGGATGTTGATGATGATGATGATGACGATGAAGGTAATAAAGACCAGACTTCATAAACAGAATGAAATAATCACACGGTTCACTCGTTATCTGAACCTTCATCTTGTGAACTTCAGTGTAATTTTCTTAGATCCTGGTGCAACCACGACCAAGTTCATGGAGAGACGTCGAATCAACATGGCCGCTCACGCTGTGATCAGCCTAAAGACCCTGTCCTACACTTCAGAAGGGGTCCATCACAGTAGGATCATATGCAGACACGCGACTTAGCTAAAGCTAAGGTTAAAGCTCTAACACTCATCCTACAATCTGTTGTTACGACACAGTTCAGCGCTGTCAGGCTGGAATGGGGTTAAGTCTCTCTCTGAAGCATCCAGAGGCATTCTGTATGATTGCGTGACTCTGTAGTAACAGTTTAGGAAAGAAAGAAAAAAGGTGTCCGAATACTTTGGCTGTAGAGCTGACCGTCCCAGCATGGAGGTGGTTTGTTTCTAGTTCGACTGAGGCTGAACTCTCAGAAGAGTCACGTCCTCTATACACTCTCCTGCAACAAAGTCCAGTCCTCGACAGACGCGCTCTCAGCAAGGTCGCGTCTTTGTCCTTATGAGGTCACATCCTGCACGCTTAATCTCTCAACAAGGACACATTCTACATGTCCACTTTCTCAGTGAGGTCACTGTCTCTATGTCCACTCTCTTAGGGACGTCATGTCTTCCATGTCCACTCTCTCAGTGAGGTCAAGTCCTCCATGTCCACTTTGTCAGTGAGGTCACGTCTTCCGTGCCCAGTCTCTAAGTAATGTTATGTCGCATATACCAATAGTCACTACAAGGTCATATCCTGTATTTATCATAACGATGATGATGAAGATAATAAAGATGATGCAGATGGTAATGACAATGAATAGATGATGATGATGATGATGATGATGAAGTTTCACTTCTACTTTCTGCATCCTTTCCATATTCCTATTTCTATATCTGTGTCTCTCACCTCCTTTTCTCAATCTCAGTACATCTCTCTCCGCTCTCTGTCTCTCCGCTCTCTCTCTCGCTCTCTGTCTCTCTCCGCTCTCTGTCTCTCTCTCTCTCTCGCTCTCTGTCTCTCTCTCTGTCTCTCTCTCTCTGTCTCTCTCTCTCTCACTCTCTCTCTCTGTCTCTCTCTGCTCTCTGTCTCTCTGTCTCTCTCTCTCTCTGTCTCTCTCTCTGTCTCTCTCTCATCCTCGCTTGCTCTTTCCCTCTATCTGTCTGTCTCTCATTAACTCTAATGATGATTGTGTCTCTACACGATAAACATCTATAAATATCATCAGGTGACAACAACAAACACAGCCGTTTGCAACTCACAGTCATTTTATCCCCAAAGCGAACCAACATTCAGAAACCAGGTGGGAAAAATAAGTACACGGTAATTCAGCATCATGTAGAAGCATCTCTGTGAGTGTTCCTCGTTTGTCCGTTCCAGCACCGACATCTTCCTTCTCCTTCAGTGGGTCAGAAGCTGATGCTACATGAAGACCTCACGTCTGTCTCAAGAAAATTTTTGTATAAACTGGAGCTCATGGCTCTCAGAGCGGCTGCAAAACATCATCCCTCCAACATCACGTGTCACAGTTGCTAGGTTGTGTTTGTGAGGAAAGCGTGTGTTTGGTTTCTTCTCAATGTGGCCCTTTTCACACCACTTGTGGTTTGTTCGAATGTCAGTTTCTTCTCTGGGGTCATGATTGATGTCCTTCCTTCCTTCCTTCTCGGCATGATGCAGACACACCTGAGAGCTCCAGAACACCAGACACACAGAGCTACACACACTCCCTGATGAGGAACTCACCCTGTCCACTTTATTAGAAACACCTGGCTGACCTAATTCCTTTCTTACTGACTGAGGATGTACTTAATGTTATTTTACTTTTTGAAAACAAATTGACATATTATAATGAGTTATGCATTAGTTCTGCTTGTTTTTTGTGTGTTTATAGAAGTACGAGCACAATTCTTATGTGGGCCTTAAATAAAAATAAAAAAAACATTTGAGGGAGAGTGTCCTAGGACTGTGCCTGCACTTTTCAATGCATAAGTAACACACACACACACACACACACACACACACACACACACACACACACACACACACACTCACACACACACTCACTGAAACAGTCATACACACACCAGTGTAATTAGCACTATGGGAGAATTCCCCAAATGCCAAAAGCTCATTAAATCAGGTCATGTGTGTGTGTGTGTGTGTGTGTGTGCGGCTGCACTCTGGTTTAAAGGAGAACAGTAATTAAGAGCATGTGACGTTACCGATGTGCCATTTTTCACTGGAGATGTGCAGCAGCCACCACAGGCCTGTCCTATTTACACACACACACACACACACACAGTCTTACTATCCTTAATAGGTTCTCAAGATCCTGCAGTTATTCAATCTGGCAATCAGATTCATGTGATGCAGATGAGGAACTCCAGGTAACGTTCACATCACAGTATGGCATCTCCTGCACTGTTACCAAGGAAACCAATAACACACATTCAATCAACTCCACAATCAATCATGTTCTATATTCTCTCTCTCTCTCTCACACACACACATACACACACACATGTGCACGCACAAATACAAGTGTACAAGTGTGTGCGTGTGTGTGTGTGTGTGTGTGTGTGTGTGTGTGTGTGTGTGTGTGTGTGTGTGTGCGTGTGTGTGTGTGTGTGTTCATGTGTGTAAGAGCGTGAGTATGAGAGCAAGTGTGACCACATTCTTTATAATTGCACACTGAAGCATAAATATCCCACATGGTGTGTGTGTGTGTGTGTGTGTGTGTGTGTATTCCTGTGGACAGTAATCCTACAAACAGGTGCCACTGTTTTAGCTGCCATCAGTGTGTGTTTCACCGCCGCACACACTCACACATGCTGAGTAAATTGCCGTTATGTCAGCCATTTGTCTTTGTGACACACTAAACATTAATTTTCACATAATAGTGTACAGCGTAACACAAAACCTGTGCGTGTGTGTGTGTGTGTGTGTGTGTGTGCGTGTGTGTGTGTGTGTGTGTGCGTGTGTGTGTGTGTTTAACTATGCATGATCCATAATGGATCTAAAGGCAGTATTTTATACACATGAATTAATCTATATTTTAACCACTAACAACCCCCTTTCCTTAACCACTGAGCATGATATAAAAAACACCCCCTGCGCTTAACCACTCCCCTTCCCTACAACACACCCTTGCCATAGGCCACTCCCCCTTGCATACTCTAAACCACTCCCCCATACTGAACAACTCCCCTGTTCTAAAACAATCTCAAAAGCCTCCCCACGCCTTAAACCACTCCCCCTGTACTAAACCCCTCCCCAACTCTTCTTTAAAATAAAAAAAAAGTCCAACAGAAGTGAAATAAAAAATCCAATATTGTAAATTCTAACAGAACTCCATACAGGAAGTCTTGCAGGAGCGCAGTGAAGGTCCTGATAGAAATGTGAGCGCCGTGTCCAACAGAACCGCAGGACAGCGATAGCACACAGAGAACAGAGCGAGGAACAGATGGTCTCAGACAGACCAAGCAAGAGAACTGTGCAGAAAAATGGATGCATATTAGAGAACAAACGTTCTGATGGAATGCAGCATTAATCAGAAGGTGTCAGTGCGGTTCTGTCTGATTGACTTCATGAACACTCAGAACCTGATTCTCCTCTCAGTGGAGTCCGTTTAGAAACTTAACAGTAATGTTGGAGTTACTTTACAAGCCAAAGAGTTGTTTATATTAATTATCTAAGTAAACAAGTCAGACACAGAGCCAAACCGCACACAGAACACTGGGTTACCATTATACTGACAACATGCTATAGTGATCTCAGTGTGAACAAAACCTGCACGCACTGAGATCAAGAACTGAACTGAACTGAACTGAACTGAACTGAACTGAACTGAACTGAACTGAATGGCACTACTGAACCTGAGAAACTTTACCTTCAGGTAATTGGTAGCAAGGTTGAAAAGGTATAAAAGTTGTTATAAATAAGACATTAACATTCTTTACAACACTGACTTGGAATCAACTTTTGACTTTTAATTATTCAATTACAGCAAAAGAGGAAATTGATTACACAGAAACCTGAGCTGCTGATCCTGAACCAGTGTTTCCTTCATCATGCCTCATTCATTATAAACAACTCTGTTGATCTGGGGGGTTTTCCAGAAAGCAGGTTATGTGACATATCCGGGTAAGTTTAAGAGTAAGTTAGTGGATATCCTCAACTTTCGGGTTCCAAAAACGGAGGTGACTCTCTGGGTATGTTTGTAACCATAGCAACTTGATAACCTGCTCGGTAGCAGCTTATGTTCCAGGGTAAGTTTGTTTCAGAGGTTTATTGAACATGACGTGCGCTTTTAATGATGATCCTGTGGACTTGGAGGCACAAATTATACGAGTTTTTTTCTCCGGGAGAGAGTTATAAGACCGCGTATTGATGTCTTTTAATTTCCTAATGATTATTTGAAAGAGTTATCGGTTTTCAAGGAAATAGTTAATTTACTTAACACATCTCTTGAAACCGCATATTGCTAATGCACAAAGTAATTAAACACACTGAGTACTGTTAACGTAAATAATTACAATTAGGTCAAATGAATAGACCTTTTTGAGTATTCAGCACTTTTTGATATTTTAAGTAATCGTGAGTACGTCAGTAACAGTAACCGTCACCTTAAAATTCCACCAAGTAAAACTCTATAGAGCGCCGGTGGCTCAGCGGTAGGTGTTTCGCCTGCCATGTGAACGGCTCGGGTTCGATCCCCAGGCCGGCTTGTCTGCACCAACAATTTATTTGATTTGCAACAAGTTCAACAAACTCAAAAATTTATAGTTCTGTTTACTTAAAATTGAAAACATCATAAGTTACAATTGATGTAACTTATTACAGTGTACGTGGCACTTCGGGTTTTTTGCGTCATGGCATTTTTTGTACAATGTGGGTGACGCAGAGCATGTGGGAAAGGCACCTGTGTGTAGAGCCGTTCACACAGTATGTCTGGCACTTAAACACTTTTTACACACACCGTAAACCCGATTAAGTTGTCAAAACTCAAAAAGAAACTTGAGGTAATCAGTTACATAAATTTTTGTAAGTAATGATGTTTCTAATTTTAAGTAACCTATATATTTTTTTTAAATAAATTATTGTGGCAGTTGTTGGGAATCGAACCCAGGTCTTTCGCATGGCAGGTGAAACACTCACCACTGAGCCACCAGCGTTATATAGAGTTTAAGAAGGTGGAATTTGAAGGTGACGGTTACTGATACTTACGACTCACGATTACTTAAAATATCAAAAGGTTCTGAATCCTCAAAAAGGTCTGTTAATTTTACCTAATTGCAATTATTCACGTTAACAGTACTCAGTGTGTTTAATTACTTTGAGCATTAGGGTTTACAGTGTATAATAAAAGGGAAGCCGATGTCAAATGTGCTGTTTAATCCTCTCACACATTTACTCTGTCTGTTATTTTTTCCAAGCCAACTCTCTCTCTTTAGCCGATGCAGCCGTGTTGCTTTTTTCATTATTATTGGCTTAAATTCTTCATATGCTGCATTTAAACCTCCAACTCCGCCTCTGTGAAGTATGACGCTCGCTTTTTTTCACTTTGATTTTCCATTTTGACTCGTGAAATCGGCGATCCATTGAAAATGTCTTTATGTAGCACCGTGCAGAGCATTAACTCTGGGTAACCAGTAGCAGGTTGATTAAACTTACTCTTCTCAGGGGTTTGGAACCGACATACTCATGGTATGCGGGTTTGGAGTAAATCAACCCTGAGGTTAAGTTTTACCAAATGGTAAGTTAACCCAGCTTTCTGGAACACCCCCCTGGATTCAGTCCACTCTCACTGAGAAGCTGACGAACAACAACAACGACAACAACAATAATAATAATAATAATAATAATAATAACAATAATAACAATATCTGATCAATAATATCAGCTCAGCAGTAACACTGCACTTGTTCTCCATCTCCTTCTCATCTCTCTTTGCTCCTCCACTCCACTCAGCTCTGAAAGCTCTGCTATGGACTCATGTGCTGACATCAGCAACCACACACACACACACACACACAGAGTCCAACTCAGATCAGCAGGAGTCCTCGTACACCCATGCAGCAGTAACCTGGCTTCTGAACACACACCTCCATCACGTCACATGTGGCTCACACACACACCATAATAATAATAATAATAATAATAATGTTGGTTCTTGATGAAATGTAAGTTCTTTCAGGTTTTAGCATAAAGTTCTCTTTCTATCTCACACACACTCCTGTGTCTAGTAATTAAAGTTGATAATAGGAGAAGATAACACAAGTTCAGCTCACCCTCCCCACCTCACACACACACACACACACAGCTGAAGGATATGGCCACTCCGTGATCTTCTTGGCGTACTTCCGGACCAGGTTGTCCTCGCTGAACAGGAAGAGAGAGCGGTTGACGGTGAGACAGTTCTGGCGCACGGGGATGGGGTTGTACAGCGCCATGGTGCGCGCTCTCTGCGCCATAGACTGCTTGTACACGCGCTGAGTCCCCTGTCTGCTTCCACCCCGGGCCACCGGGCCACCGCCGGGCACACCGGGCTCTCCGAACCGCGCCATCCTGCGCGCACACACACACACACACACACACACACACAGCAGGTCCGTTATGGAGATGCGGGAAGCCCCACACCGCCGCACTCACGAACAGGGGAGAGAAATCAGCGCTCTGCACGCGGATCGACCAAGCAACATCACACACACACACATAAACACACACACACACCGGGAGGAAAGATCAAAGAGTTCCTGTTCACACACCTAGAGTTACCGGAAGCCGTCGTGTCTCGTGCTATAAAGCAGAAATGAAGTAAAGCACGAACCCGTGAAACGCTGCTGCTGCTGCTGCTTATCTTCCTCCTCCTCCTCCTCCTCCACAGCGCCGCGTGCTCATCCTCATCCTCACCGCTCAGCCGCGCGCCCCGAGCCCGGGGGGGACCGGCCCGATCAGCATCGCTGTACCGAACAGCAGGGGCAGAGGGAGGGGCGGGCCGGGGCGGGGCGGGGCGGGGCGGGAAACACCGGAGATAATTTATTTAATTCTGTCCCATCCGCAGGAGAGGAGAGGAGAGGAGAGGAGAGGAGGATGACGTGGTGATCCGAATCCAAACTCCCCGGTACCGACTGGAGCTCAGTCACATCAGCGCGCGCTCAGGACATTAAAGCGTTTATCTCTCCGATCCGTTTGTCCCCATGGCGACAGGAGCGCGCGTTCGGGAGCAGGACAAACAACAACAGCAATAATAATAATAATAACAATAAAAGCCCACCGAATCAGACTGTGATTATCTCGTTATTTTGTTATAAACTGAAAAAATAAAGCGGAAATAATCCGCATCGCCTCTGATCAGATCTGTGGAGCGAGCTAGAGTCAGGAGCGCGCAGAGGAACCGAGCTACACACACACACACACACACACACACCCCTCCTCTTCCTCAGTGCATTACACACATACACACACACACGCGCGCGCGCGCGGAGCTGGTTTCCCTGCAGGGATGCGGCTCGCGCTTCAGGGGAAAGATCAGAGAATAACTAGTGATGATGGTGATGAAGATGATGTCGGTTATGGTGGTGATGATGATGATGATGATGAAGGATCTATTTGATCAGCTGAAAACCCAGATTCTGGATCATCACACTCCACCGGGTTGCCAGATTGATATGACTGTTTCCTGTCTAGAACCCACCCAGTTCAGGCTGATCCACCTCCACACTGTAACCCAATTACACCTGAACAGCTTCAGATCTAATAACACACTTCATCTGAGAGCTCGGGCTGTGGGTCGCCACATTGCAGGTTCGGCTTTAAACCAGGTCACCTTACACTCAGGAAAAAACATCTGATTACATTTAAATCCACAGGAATCTGAATTAACATGTTTACACTGCACATGTTATTACTGATGTATTAATCCGGCTATGTTCATTAACCACCACTAGAAGATGAAGTGACACATGCTCCGTAACACTGGACTTAAACCCTCAGACTGAGGGAGGTGTGTGAAGGACCGCACAGGTCTCAGGTGTGTGTGTGCGCTGTCCATCAGGATGGATCTGAGGAATTAAAGTAGATCACTATCTTCACCCTGGAGCTCATCCCTGGCAGGAGGATGCAGGGTGGCCAGACTGCAAAGATTCGGATGATCCGAGATCAAATTCTAAAGGGGGAGGGGGGGGGGGGGGCATGTGCATGTGTGCTTCCAGAAACACAGCATTGTAGTGATGATGTCAGAAAAGGGCGTGTTCCTGATGAGGAGGAAGTGGAGGGGGTGAGTGGCGGGAAAATGGCGATGAGAACACATGCATATACACACACACACACACACACACACTGTAAAAGAGAGCTGCTTTTGTATTAGTATTTTCAAATTAGTATTTGTATTAAATTATAAATATATAAATAAATATAACTAGGATATATACTCTATATGGTGTGTGTGCATGTGCCATACATCATTATTCAGTGAGCATTCAAATGGCAGTCCTGAAGGAAGCACCCGGTACTTCCCTTCACCCCCCTCCCCACACACACCTGCCTTTTTATTCAATTTGCCCTCCTTGCTAATATAGATTCTGACGACAAGAAAAAAGAGAGAGAGTGAGAAACGAACGAGAACAAAGCATCAGTGCTAGTGTATACAGTGGATTTAAAAAAAATAGAATATCATGGATAAAATTACTTTTCTTTTGTAATTTAAGTTCACACACACACATATACACATATTTTATACACACAGTTTTGGTTAAAATATTGCAATGCACACAACATTACGGGTGACATAACGGAGTTCAAAAGAGGACGAATTGTTGGTGCGCGTCTCGCTGACGCATCTGTGACCAAGACAGCGAGTCTTGGTGATGTATCAAGAGTCACGGTATCCAGGGTAATGTCAGCACACCACCAAGAAGCACGAACCACATCCAACAGGAGTAACTGTGGACGCAAGAGGAAGCTGTCTGAAAGGGATGTCCAGATACTAACCCGCATTGTATCCAAAAAACATAAAACCACAGCTGCCCAACTCACTGCAGAATTAAATGTGCACCTCAACTCTCCAGTTTCCACCAAAACTGTTGGTCTGGGGCTCCACAGGGTCGATGTACACGGCCGGGCTGCTATAGACAAACCTCTGGTCACTCATTCCGATGCCAAACGTCGGTTTCAATGGTGACAGCGGCGAAAATCTTGAGCTGTGGACAATGTGAAACATGTATTGTTCTCTGATGAGTCCACCTTCACTGTCTTTCCCACATCTGGTTACGGTGTGGAGAAGCACCAAAGAAGCGTACCACCCAGACTGCTGCATGCCCATAGTGAAGCATGGAGGTGGATCAGTGATGGTTTGGGCTGCATTCCCTAGGCAGAATACTTGTGCTAGATGGGTGCGTCACTGCCAAGGACTACCGGACCATCCTGGAGGACCATGTGCATCCAGTGGTTCAAACATAATATCCTGAAGGCGGTGCCATGTATCAGGATGATAATGCACCAATAACCACAGCAAGACTGGTGACAGAGTGGTTTGATGAACATGAAAGTGAAGTTGAACATCTCCCCTGGCCTGCACAGTCACCAGATCTAAATATATTGAGCCACTTTGGGGTGTTTTGGAGGAGCGAGTCAGGAAACGTTTTCCTCCACTAGCATCACCTCTTGACCTGGCCACTATTCTGCAAGAAGAACGGCTCAAAATCCCTCTGACTACTGTGCAGGACTGTGCAGGACTCTGAAATTCCAAAGACAAATTGATGCTGTATGGCCTGCGAAAGGAGGCGCTACACCATACTAATGAATTATTGTGGTCTAAAACCAGGTGTTTCAGTTTCGTGTCCAACCCCTGTATATTCCGAAGGCTCCCTACAGACGCAGAAGACCCTTCTGCAGATGTGTGAAAGAGTGGGTCGCCTAATTCTGCTTAAGGCTGGCAAAGAATGAATGAATGGATTTCGGGCTCCTGACACATTATAGGCACAAGGAGCTTCGGGGTCCAGAGTCCAGAGTAACAATGACTAGAGTTAAAGGTTGAAGATTATGGCTCAGAGCCTAATGTTGAGCAGAAAACGCTACAGGCATGAGCAGCATGCGGGAGAAGTGTTGCCACAAGCTCCAAGGACTTCAAAGGTGAGTAAACTGAATTCTGCCTTTTGATCACCACATGCGCGTGCTGCCATGGCACTTTCATCTACGCCAAGCACCAGATTTTTCAATCCAGCTGTCGACAAGAAATAAGTGCTTTGCTTGCTGTTAAGGCCCTTGTTTCCAGTTAGGGTAAGCTTATGGGCTTATGCCGAGGCTGCGTTGACAGGTGGCTGGGCAAGGCCAGCTGGCCACTAGTACCAGAACACAAAATTTCGTAAAAATAGACATGAGTTACTTGGTGTTGTCTTATTAAATCCATCTCTAAACGTTCTGTCAACTTTTTCAAACTCGGTCCGTGTTGCCAACCACTTCCGTATGAGTGGAAATAATACTCAACTATGAATGCTTTTTCCTCCATCAAAAGAACCATTTTCAACTGCGCAAAACAACTTCGTTTTCGCTACTGGGAACACATCTACAAACACACATGCGCATTCAAGTACTGAAACTCAAGTTTCAGTACTGTATATTTTGGTGCATACCATGTGTATATAATAGAATTGTTAAATATAAATGTAAAATATTTCAAACCTTTTTCTGTTTTGATTTTGATGATTACAGCTTACAGCTCATAAAAATCAAAAGTACTAATATATTTTCTAATATCCGTAATCAACCAAAAGAGGATTTATAATATAGTTGAAACATTTTTTTGTTTATGCATTCAGTACCTTGTCAGGACTCCTTTAGCATGAATTACTGCATCAGTGCAGCATGGCATGGAGGCGATCAGCCAATGGCACTGCTGAGGTGATACTGAAGACCAGGTTGTTTTGAGAGGAGCTTTAAGCTGCGTTGGGTTGGGTGTTTCTTATCTTCCTCTTGACAATAGTTTAGAGATTCTAAATGGGGTTCATGTCAGGTGATTTGGCCACCCAAATTAGCACAGTATTATCATGGTCAGCAAATTAATTAGGTGGTATTTATGGCACTGTGGGCAGGTCCTGCTGAAAAGGGGAATCAACATCTTCATCAGCTTGTCAACAGAAAGAAGCAAGTAGTGTTCTAAAATCTCATGGTAGACGATGCCTTGACTTTGGACTTGATAAAATGGACCAACTGAGACCTTGATTTTCAAATGAAATGCAAAATTTACTTTAATCTGAAAAGAGGACTTTGGACCAAAGAGCAATAGTCCAGTTGTTTTTCACCTTAGAGAAAACACGTCTGACATTGTTCAGGAAATAGGAGTGGAATGCAACAGTTACCATTAGCCCATTACCTAAAGACTTCTGTGTGGTGACTCTTGATGCACTGACTCCAGCCTCACTCTACTCTAGTCATACTTGTTGCTACCGGTGTCAGTCATACCAAATCATTCCCTTGCAGGCAACTTTGTCATGCACCCTCGTAACACGACCGGCACTAGGACCCGGAAGTAGTACGGTTGGGTTTCCAGGAAGCATAAAAGGAGACAAAATGGCGCTTCACATTGCTCTGTCATTGAGTTCGTCCATGCCTTTGCTGACGCTACGCCGACTATTCTGTGAGTACTCACCGATTCGGGTTGCTTCTTTGATTGAGTGTGTGTTGCTAGAACGCGGGTTTATTTGTGTAGATCCTTGCTCTTTGCGTAAGAGAGTTCTTAGACTAATCGCGTGGTTATCCTGCCTATTCGTGCTGCTTCCGTGTTTGGGTTTACCATCCACGCTACACGGGCTAACTGCTAACCCTTTTCAATTTATCCTTCGGTTGCTCGTGACAGAATGACTGAGCCAAAAGCAGTAAACCCAGCGGAGTTTGCTCGCCTCTGTGATGTGGTTGACCAACATGCCGAACTGATCAATAAGCTCCGTGGTGAAGTCGCGTCTCTCCGAAAGGACCTCCAAGACTTCACAGCCTTGCGTCGCGAGGTGGCGGAGTTACGGCAGGAGAACACGACCCTCCGCGGGGTGGCTGCTCAGTCGGCTGTTGTCACGCCTGTCGCAGCGGCTGCAGCGCCGCCCCCCTCCTCTTCTGATGTTTTCATAGCTCTATCGGATAAGTGGGATGGCACAGATGGGAAATGCAGCCACGGCGGTTCTCCGATCAGATTCAGACACTGCTTATTCATATGGAGAATTCACCCGTCAACTAAAGCTAACATTTGAACATCCTGCTGCTGAGGTGGAGACCTATGAAATTGTACCATCTGCGGCAGGGAGTGTCGTCCGTGAGTCGCTACACCGCGGATTTCCGTACTCTCGCCGTGCAGACCACCTGGGGAGATGCCGCCCTCCGGCCGGCCTACTACAAGGGACTGGCTTCACGCATAAAGATGAACTCGCCAGACGGGAGCTTCCGACCACACTGGAGGGACTGATTCAGCTCGCTCTCCGGATTGACCAGCGCCTGCTCTCCCGTCCGAGGCCAGCCCCCCGGACCCTGCCCTCCATCATGCCATCTTTTTCACACGCCACATCCCGACCACCAGCCTTCACCACCACCGCTATGGCACCCACCGGACCTCCACCTCCCGCCGTGGTTGACACCGGAGCCAGGGAACCCATGCAATTAGGACGCGCCTCCTTGAACGCTGCTGAGCGAGAACGACGCTTCAGGGAGCGACTTTGTGCCTATTGTGGGTCAGGAGCGCACCATAGAGCCATCTGCCCTCTTCGCCAGGGAAACGCCCAGGCCCGGTGAACCATGGAAGCAGTTCACCGGGTTCCCTCCATCTCTCTGCCACCACGCCCAGCGTCTCTCGTCTCACGGTTCAGGTACACCTCCAATTTGGCCACAAACGAGTCAAAAGTTCTGCGTTCATCGACTCCGGTGCCGCGGGAAACTTTATTGACTCTTCATATGCCAAAAGATTGGGGTTGGAGACTGAAGCGTTATCCCAGCCAGTTCGGACTACATCTGTCGACGGTCAGCCCCTCTCCTCCAGCCCCATCATCACCCAGACTCGACCCATAACCCTCATCATCGACCAACACCAGGAAACCTCACCTCCATCTCCTCTCCACCCATCATCCTTGGACACCCCTGGCTTCTGCAGCATGATCCTCTCATCTCATGGTCTCAGAACCGGATCCTCCAATGGGGGCCGACCTGTCTCGAACTCTGCCTGAGGGCACCGGCTGGGACGTGCTCTAGGGAGTCCGAGGCGACACCAACGCCATCCCCGAGACTTATCGGGACCTGGCTGAAGTCTTCTGCAAAAGACGCGCCACCCACCTTCCTCCTCATCACCCCCACGACCTGGCCATTGAGCTTCAGCCAGGTTCTGCTCCCCCCCGCGGTCACCTGTACTCTCTCTCCACCACTGAGACACGGGCGATGGAGGAGTATGTATCCTCAGCTCTCCGCCAAGGCACCATACGACCCTCCTCATCGCCCGCCGCCGCGGGATTTTTCTTTGTAAAGAAGAAATTCGGCGAACTACATCCTTGTGTCGACTATCGGGGGCTCAACAACATTACCATAAGGGAGCTGCTGACGCCCTCTCCCGACAGCACGAGGAAGACGCCCCCCGGGCGGATCCCGCGCCTGTTCTTCCCCCCTCCAAGATCATCGCCCCACTACGCTGGGAACTGGAGACCAGGGTTCGCCAAGCACAAGCCACAGAGAACGAACCGGCAGGTGTGCCGCCTGGACGACTCTATGTCCCCAAGAACACCTGGACTGAAGTCATTCAATGGGGACATTCCACCCCTCTATCAGGGCACACAGGCACGCACATCCTACAATACGTGCAGCGTGCCTTCTAGTGGACATCTATGGCCATGGACATCGACGAGTTCGTTCAGGCGTGCCCAGTGTGTGCCAGGGCCAAGGATACCAATCAACCAACACCCGGGGAACTCCAACCGCTTCCTGTTCCCCATCGGCCCTGGACACAAATTGCCATCGACTTCATCACGGGCCTGCCGGTCTCCGAAGGAAAGAATGCCATCTTGACCATTGTGGATCGGTTCTCTAAAGCTGTGCACCTGGTGGCCCTCGCCGGACTCCCGTCAGCTAAAAGGACAGCCTGTTCAGAGCACGTAGTCCGTCTGCATGGGTTCCCCAAGGACATCGTCTCGGACAGGGGGCCCCAGTTCACTGCACGGTTCTGGAAGGCTTTCTGCCGTCTGATCAATTCCACCTGCAGTCTCTCATCAGGTTACCATCCTCAAACTAATGGTCAGACGGAACGGACCAACGGCGCTCCGGATCCATCCGGTATTCCATACCTCACAACTCAAACCCTTCACGACGTCACCATGTTTAGGGAGGCTGCAACTTATGGCGACTTCACCTACTTGGTGGAGTACACGTCATCAGTGACAAGCTACATCAACAAGTGCAAAGATGACATCACTGTCTCCAAAATTATCATCTCACGCCCAACCAGAAACCGTGGATTACTGAGGATGTGCATGCACTTCTGAAGACCCAAGACTCTGCAATCAGAGCCAGGGAGTGGGCCCTAAGTACAGCAAGAGCCAAATTGTCCCAGGCCATATGAAAGGCGAAGCGTGCACATGCCCAGAGAATCCGCAGTCACTTCAGAGACAGCAGTGACACACGGCGCATGTGGCAGGGCATACAAGCCATCAACAACTACAGGATATCATCACCTGCCTGTGCTTCTATGCTCGGTTCGACATGCAGTACGACGTGACGGCGAAGAAGACCATCCCTCCTCCCAACGACCAGGTGCTGTGTCTCACCATGGCTGATGAGATGAAAACTATGCAGAGTCAACCCATGTATAGCTGCTGGACCAGACAATATCCCTGGCAGAGTGCTCAGAGAATGTGCTGAACAGCTGGCAGATGTTTTACCGACATCTTCAACATCTCTCTAAGCTGCGCCATCGTTCCTACGTGCCTCAAGTTCACCACCATTGTCCCGATGCAGAAGAAGTCTCCTGTGTCCTGTCTCAATGACTTCCGTCCTGTTGCAATCACGCCTATCATCATGAAGTGCTTTGAGCAGCTTGTCATGAGATACATCAAGACCCTGCTGACACTGGACCCACTGCAGTTTGCATATCAACCATTCAACGGATGATACCATCTCCACCACACTCCATCTGGCCCTCACACACCTAGACAAGAAGGACACCTACATAAAAATACTATTCAAAACAAATCCAAAGTGTATTAATAGACAAACAAACAAACCAGGTGCACCCAAAAAAACAACAATATTTACAAAATATATACATATATATGAAATGGAGCGTGTGTGTGTGTGTGGGTATGTATGGAGTGTCCAAAGTCCGTGTTGTTATTGTGTGTGTTTGAGGGTGAATGGCGGGAGAGATCGCGCGGTCTCACCGGGAAAAGAAGTTCAGTCCGGGAGCATGAAAACGGTAAAAGAGGGGTATTGAAGGTATCCAGTATAGATAAATCCACCACGGGAAAATGATGCACTGGCCACGACAATGACTTTCTCTCTCTTGTAACAGCAGAGCTGCGTTCTCCACATCTCTCAACAAAGTGCCAGTGCGACAAACACGACATAACATAACATAATACTGGTGTTGAGGTGGTGAGTTGAGGTGGTGGAAAAACAGTAAATGTTCCTTAACGTAGCAGCAACAATTAAGAAAAATTAAAAATGAATATTCTGCAAAAGAGCATTTACAGGTTGGTGTGTACAGTAGTTTGGTAGATCAGTGTGTTTGCGCTTGTGTTGATTAGAGTGATAATGTTTGTGTGTGTTTGTGTATCAGTCTAGTCCCTTTTTGTTGAGGAGACGGATGGCTTGTGGAAAAAAACTGTTGCACAGTCTGGATGTGTGTGCCCGAATGCTTCGATACCTTTTTCCAGATGGCAGGAGGGTGAAGAGTGTGTGAGAGGGGTGTGTTCGATCAGCCACAATGCTTGTGGCTTTGCGGATGCAGCGTGTGGTGTAGATGTCCTGAATAGCGAGAAGAGAGACCCCGATGATCTTCTCTGCTGTCCTCACTATCCGCTGTAGGGTCTTGCGGTCCGATATGGCACAGTTCCCAAACCAGACAGTGATGCAGCTGCTCAAGATGTTCTCGATAGTTCCTCTATAGAAGGTGGTCAAGATTAGTGGTGGAAGCTGGGCCTTCCTCAGTCTTCTTAGGGAGAAGAGACGCTGTTGAGCTTTCTTGTGCAGGGAGCTGGTGTTGAGGGACCAGGTGAGGTCCTTCTCCAGGTGGACACCCAGGACTTTGGTGCTTTCGACGATCTCCACAGAGGAGCCGTTGATGCTCAGCAGAGAATGGTGCTTCGTGTCCTCCTAAAGTCAACAACCATCTCCTTTGTCTTGTCAACATTCAGAGACAGGTTGTTGTCTTTACATTAGTCCATTAGCCTCTGCACTTCCTCTCTGTATGCTGACTCGTTGTTCTTGCTAATGAGACCCACCACGGTCGTGACATCAGCAAACTGGATGATGTGATACGAACTGTGTGTCGCTACACAGTCGTGAGTGAGCAGTTTCAACAGCAGGGGACACAGAAGACTTCTGGTACAATGATTACCAGTCGGGTTCATTTCCCAGCGCAAGTGAACTTTATCAGCTATTCATTCATTCCTGCATTACAAAAATGACACTTGTATGTGGCCGCGCTACATAGCACGCCCCCCCCCCCCCTCCCCCCAGACTCCTACGTCGGAGGAGAGTGTCCGTAATAGCGCTTCAAATTTACCACATTAACAATATCAGTTTTTTGTGGGTTGCCCCAAGACACAGTGTAATTTATTGGCCCTTTTCTATTTTTTAGTTCTGCTGGTCCCTCCCATTTGGGCGCTAGCTTAGCAGAGAATTTTTGTGCTGCGGAGGAGGATGGATCGGTCTTTAACCAAACCAGTTCGCCCGGCTGACAGTGAGCATCTTGCCTCCGGGAAATGTAGTATCTGGCTTGTTTGGCTTTATGTACCTTCACTCTGTGTTTTACCTCCTCCACTATAATCCTTTGTGGTTCCAGAAGTGAGTAAGCTGCGTGGTCAGGGGTAGGTGATTTATTAATAAGCCTTTCTAGTGGACCTTCCAGTTGCTGGCCTAGCGTGAGCTCCACTGGTGTTTTCCCCGTTGTTTTCTATTGGGCTATATTGATTGGAGCGGTGCTCGGGTAACCACTGGTCCCAGTTTTGGTGATGATTCCCAACATATGAAGCTATCATATGAAGTCCTGTTTACCCATTCTGTCAGGTTTGTGGGTGGTAGCTCGTGGTCAGCTTTTGTATATTTCCCCAGGTTTGGCAGAGTTGGGCCCGGAGTTAACTGGGTTAACTGTTCCCCTGAGACAGCCGGCCACTCTTGGGTTGATGTTGTTCAAGATACGACCCACCAGTTCTTCCTCTGAGATGTCCGTCTTACACTTCAGACAGAGGGCCCGGTAGTCATAGACGAAGTCCCTGAGGCGTTGTCCAGGCTGTTGTACAAGACCTTATCTTATACCTTATAAGGTATCTTATATCTTATCTTATCTTATCTTATCTTAGACCTTATCTTGTCTTCTACTTCAGTCAGGTAATCATCTGGTAAGAACGCAGCCATGAATGCTTGTTTAAAAGATTCCCAATCCTTTACCTTGCCTTTTTCCGGCTTCCACCAGCTCAGAGCGGGTCCTTGTAGAACTGTGCTGAGGGGTCCTACCAGCTCTGTGCTGGGTAGTGGCCTGATCTTGAGATAATTTTCACATTGCTCGATGAAGTTGAGCATATCTGCTGTCTCAGAGGCGTCGCCAAAAGATGGAAACTCCAAGCGGATGGGCGGTCGAGCACAGAAGAAAGACATAGCTGGCGAAACTGAGCAGGTAATGTCATAATTAACATGGCTTATTCTATGCTGCCGTGGCCAAATGTTTTGAGAATTACATAAATATTGGAAATTGGAAAAGTTGCTGCTTAGGTTTTTATAATAGCAATTTGCATATACTCCAAAATGTTATGAAGAGTGATCAGATGAATTGCATAGTCCTCCTTTGCCATGAAAATTAACTTAATCCTGAAAAAAAAACTTTCCACTGCATTTCATTGCTGTCATTAAAGGACCTGCTGAGATTTACGTTTCAGTAATTGTCTTGTTAACTCAGGTGAGAATGTTGACGAGCACAAGGCTGGAGATCATTATGTCAGGCTGATTGGGTTAGAATGGCAGACTTGACATGTTAAAAGGAGGGTGATGCTTGAAATCATCGTTCTTTCATTGTTAACCATGGTGACCAGCAAA
Source organism: Clarias fuscus (assembly GCA_030347435.1). NCBI lineage: Eukaryota > Metazoa > Chordata > Actinopteri > Siluriformes > Clariidae > Clarias > Clarias fuscus. The sequence goes on from CM059228.1 coordinate 218,907, forward strand.
GAAACGCAGCCATCATTGTGTTGCATAAAAATGGCTTCATAGGCAAGGATATTGTGGCTACTAAGATTGCACCTAAATCAACAATTTATAGGATCATCAAGAACTTCAAGGAAAGAGGTTCAATTCTTGTTAAGAAGGCTTCAGGGCGTCCAAGGTTGCTTCTCATCCAAGGGAGTGGGCTCACTCACAATTTTGCCCAAAAACACAGCCATGAATAAAGAATGGTACCAAGAAACCCTCCAACAGCAACTTCTTCCTACAATCCAACAACAGTTTGGTAAAGAACAATGCATTTTCCAACATGATGGAGCACTGTGCCATAAGGCAAAAGTGAGAACTAAGTGGCTCGGGGACCAAAACATTGAAATTTTGGGTCCATGGCCTGGAAACTCCCCAGATCTTAATCCCATTGAGAACTTGTGGTCAATCCTCAAGAGGCGGGTGGACAAACAAAATCCCACTAATTCTGACAAACTCCAAGAAGTGATTATGAAAGAATGGGTTGCTATCAGTCAGGATTTGGCCCAGAAGTTGATTGAGAGCAGCCCAGTCGAATTGCAGAGGTCCTGAAAAAGAAGGGCCAACAATGCAAATACTGATTCTTTGCATAAATGTCATGTAATTGTCGATAAAAGCCTTTGAAATGTATGAAGTGCTTGTAATTAGATTTCAGTAAATCACAGAAGCAACTGAAACAAAGATCTAAAAGCAGTTTAGCAGCAAACTTTGTGAAAACTAATATTTGTGTCATTCTCAAAACTTTTGGCCACGACTGTACTTTTTCCGTAGATGCAGCGATTGGAGTACCGGGTGAATGCAGTGCAGGGGAATGAGATGATACAGGAGTGTAGGCCTGTAACCTATGGAGGGTGGGAGTGCTAGCGAGACGCAGCTTCTTCATCTGACTTTCCCATATAACATCTGGGAACAGCTCTATCCAGTTTCTCTAGGGCCTCCTGGCAGTAGTGCTCCAGCTCTGCTAAGCTATCGTCCACTGCGTGCCGAAAACTGGTTTCCCTGTTAATATTGCTATTAATGGATTCTCTAAAATCCTGTTCTAACGTGCCCACTTTTTCTGAAAGGGCCAATACATCCACCTTACATTGAATAACCTCAGTCTGAAGTGCTTGTACAACAGCCATATTAGACATATGACCAACAACCACATCATCATCATCATCAGAAGGTCTATCCGATATATACAGTGAACTAATCAATGAAGTTATTTCAGCTGTAGGGTTACGGCGAGTGACAAATGAACCTACTGCTAAATCTACAGCATCATCCTGTCTGCCTTAACTGCACCACTAGCATTAGCATTAGAATTAGCCATGTTAGCGTCCATCTTGAGCTGCAAAGCCACACAACACCAGAAAATGCACACAAACAGATTCCCCGTATGTACGGGCGACCAGTATGTAACAGTCGGATTTTTAGAAAAACCTAGTTACACTAAGACGGGGTCTAGAATCTGCTTCCGGTGTGGAGTATGCTTAGCGTAACAAGAAATGATGCATGACAACAATTAAAAACAAATCCAAAGTGTATTAACAGACAAACAAACAAACAAACCAGGTGCACCCCAAAAAACAACAATATTTACAAAATATATACAAATATATGAAATGGAGTGTGTGTGTGTGTGGGTATGTATGGAGTGTCCAAAGTCTGTGTTGTTATTGAGTTTGAGGGTGAATGGCGGGAGAGATGGCTCGGTCTCACCGGGAAAAGATGTTCAGTCCGGGAGCACGAAAACAGAAAAAGAGGGGTACTGAAGGTATCCAGTATAGATTATCCATTGGCTACAACAATGTCTCTCTCTCTCTCTTGTAATAGCAGTGCTGCATTCTCCACATCTCTCCATCCTGACATGTTTGCCGGTTCCGCTTTTATGTTGGATCACATGACCCAACTCCACTTCCCGGTTCCCTTGCGCGGCGGTCGCGCATGCTCGCAAGATCTTAACCCTGAAACCAAGCACTGTTAACTGGGACAACTATTACCAATCAGGTTCAATTCCCGGTGCAGGTGAGTTTTACCAGCTATTCATTAATTCCTGCATTATAAAAATTACCCTTATATGTGGCCGCACTAAAACTGACTAGTATAAAGACAACAACCTGTCTCTGAATGTTGCTAAAACAAAAGAGATGGAGAACAATACTTAGATAGACGTTGATAGTGCTTACTCCGCTGAACATCAATGGTGCCTCTGTGGAGATCATCAACAGCACCAAATTCTTGGGTGTCCACCTGGAGGGTGAACCTCACATGGTCCCTCAACACCAGCTCCTTGCACTAGAAAGCTCAACAGCGTCTTTTCTTCCTGAGAAGACTGAAGAAGGCCCAGCTTCCACCATTGATCCTTGCCACCTTCTGTAGAGGAACTATCGAGAGCATCCTGATCACCTGCATCATGTCTGGTTTGGGAATTGTACCATCTCTGACCACAAGACCCTACAGCGGATAGTGAGGACAGCCGAGAAGATCATCGGGGGCTCTCCTCCCTCTATGGAAGACATCTACACCACACGCTGCATTTCCAAAGCCACCAGCATTGTGGCTGATCAGACACACCCCTTTAACTCACTCTTCACCTTCTTGCCATCTGGAGAAAGGTATCGAAGCATTCGGGCCTCACATCCAGACTGTGCAACAGCTTCTCCCCACATGCCATCAGTCTACTTAGAAAGATCTGGACTGATACACACACAGACACACACACACACACACACACGCACACACACAGACACACACACACACACACGCGCACGCACACACACACACACACACACACACACACACACACACACACACACACACACACACACACACACAGATTGAACTTTTTCAGTTTGAACTTGTTACCTTCGGATCAGTAGTCCAACCTTAACTACCAAGATTGAAACAGACTGAAACATTGCATACAGCTTTTAAAGTAGACTTCAAAAGCTAGACGTACTGCACACTACACTACACCATAATGGACTATGTATTCTTGTTAGAGACCTAATTAATTTATGGAAAATAAAAGCACATGAACTAAGTTTTTTTTTTTTATCACTAGACCAAGAAAAAGTATGCTGTATGTCTCAGCAAAGCCAGACTAGAAAAACAAGCCTAATAAAGTTGAGCAATGTGTGAAGGACATAAGAGACTGGATGTTAATTAACTTTTTTCTGCTTAATCCTGACAAGACAGAAGTATTAGTACTAGGACCACATGGAGCTAGAAGTAAGCTTTCTGACCACATATTAACTCTGGATGGCCTTTTTATTTCTTGTACAACATTAAAAGTCTGATTGATGTGATTATAGAGTCTAGTCTTTCATGTAGATAATATCACCAGGATAGCTTTCTTTCATCTCAGAAATATTGCCAAGATAAGGAATATATTGTCCTTAAACAAAGCAGAGAAATTAACTCATGCTTTTATTTTCATGCTTAAATTTTGCATTGATTTTAAAATACTACTTCTGACTGCCTAAAATACTACCGCAGTGCCTGAGTGAACTGCTAGTGTCTTACGATTTGCCACACCTATTTCAATCAAATCCGAATATCTAAGGTCAACATTACGCTATACCTTAGATAATGTAGCTCAAGTTAAAAGAAAAAATACTAGAGATAAGAAATTAATATCTACATAGGAATAGCGTACACGAATTGTATCAGTCAGGATTTAGACCTCATCATAGCACAGAGACAGAACTTATTGTAAAGTGGTAAATGACCTCCTACTGGACTCTGGTCAGAGTTGCATCTTTGTGCCTGTGTTACTGGACCTCAGTGCAGCTTTTGACATTATTAATCATAGTATTCTCCTTCACAGATTGGAAAATGTAGTAGGAATTATGGGAACAGCCCTCTCCTGTCTCAGATCCTATTTGACTGATCGTTATCAGTTTATAGGGTTAGGGTTAGCTTCATACCTTGGGAGATCGGGCTTTTTGCTCGGCGGCACCTAGACTGTGGAATGCTCTCCCTGAGTATCTGAGGATGCCACAGACTGTTGATGATTTTAAATCTGGTCTTAAAACTTACCTTTTTATTAGAGCTTTTGAGCAGAAATAATTTGTAGCACTTTGAAATTTGCCTCAAATATAAATAAAATGTATTATTATTATTATTATTATTATTATTATTATAGATTTAAATGGTGACCATTCTGCATGTTCTCAAGTGGCTGTGTATGAGTACAACGGAATATGAAACCTACAGCAGGGGCAGAGCTTTTTCTTTTGAAGCCCCAAATTTATGGAATAGCCTTCCAATTAATGTTCAGGACTCGTACAGTTTTGTACCTGAGCCTCCAATAACAAACTGGACTCCATATTAATCTAAACACATCACTTTTAATATTGAACTTCCAGCCTCTAACACACAGTGTGACTGCAGATCAATCCCTGCTTTCCGTTATCACTCAAATGACGATGGGTTCCCTGTTGAGTCTGGTTCCTCTCAAAGTTTTTTTCTATTGCCATCCCAGGGAGTTTTTCCCTCAGCTTGCTCATCAGGGACAATCTGATTATTTTGATTCATACACATTTTCTTACATTTCATACACATTTTTGATTCTGTAAAGCTGCTTTGCAACAATGACCATTATTAAAAGTGCTATACAAATGAAATTGGATTGAATTTAATTGAATGATCAAGATCTGACCAAAAATCTGACCATGTACTCACAAGCTTCTTCAGCATGTGTAAACTGGGACCAATACAAAGGTTTTTTAATACGACAATTGCAAGAAAAAGGGCCTCCCATCTTACCAGGTGGTCTACAATAAGGTAGAGTCAGCCTTAAATTGGTCTAAAAAACAAGAACAAATAAGTTCCAAAACGTAAACTGGGAAGGTGTAGTGGAAAATATGTGTGCCAGGTTGTCTCAGTGGACCGTGTGTCCTGCCTCAGCTGTCATACAGGGGAGATTGCTGGTTAAAAACCTGATCGCCACTATGTTGTGACAGCACATCACTGGTCTCCCGGAGTCACTAATTAGGGAAGGTTAAAAGAGGATGGTGAACATTTTCTGAACTGGCCGTCACTGGACTTGAGCCTCAGTGCTATACCTTCCTTTACAGGGGGAGAAGGAGGGCTTGATTGACGTGTCCTGTTAGGTCAAAACCTTCAGCCTTTCAAGATGCCGCTGGTGATGTCGGCTGCCGTCGCGACTGTTCCGACCTCTTCTACTTTTTTTTTGTCTTTTAAGTTAATTTTCAGCAACTTTAAACCGGCAAATTCATCACCATTGAGTGCATTAGGTACGATAGAGATACACTTATTTCTATTGGTCTACAATGTACTCACAATTCAAAGTTTTTAACTCCGGATACGAGCTGGCCTAAGCCGAGTTAGATCCTGAGGGAAAACAAAGGATGCGACCCGAAGCGGCGGCCCCGAGGGAAACGAGTCGGCATCAGGAAGAGGCTGAGAGCTCGTGCACACTGCACACCTTTGCCTAGCATCCTGCTCGCCAACATCCAGTCACTGGAGAACAAACTCGATGACCTCAGGGCCAGGGTAAAATTCCAGAGAGACATTCGGGAGTGCAATCTCCTCTGCTTCACCGAGACATGGCTGAACCCAGCAGTGCCGGACCACGCTATCCAGCCGGCCGAGTTCTTCTCGGTCCACCGCATGGACAGGACACGGGACTCGGGGAAGACAAGGGGAGGCGGCGTGTGTTTAATGGTGAACAGCAGCTGGTTCAGAGGGAGGTTGCGCACTGGACGGACCAATCGGTGGCTGCGCTACAGGACACACTCAATGACGCAGACTGGGACATGTTCCGAAACAGCTCTGATGACGTCAACGTGTTTACGGAAGCTGTTGTGAGTTTTATCGGGAAACTAACGGATGATACCGTACAAAAAACGACCATCAGAACGTTTCCCAATCAGAAGCCGTGGGTGGATAAAACCATCCGCGACGCTCTGAGATCTCGAACCGCTGCCTACAACGCGGGACTTGTGTCGGGGGACATGGACCTGTACAAGGCTGCGTCATATAATGTCCGGAAAGTGGTGAAAGAGGCGAAGCAGCGCTATGGGAGGAAACTAGAGTCACAACTCCAACAGAGTGACTGTAGGAGCCTGTGGCAGGGACTAAGGACAATAACGGACTATAAAGCACCAACATCCGGTATGACGAACGCGGACATGACTCTGGTAGACAAGCTGAACACCTTTTATGCTAGTTTTGAGGCTGCAGCTAAAGACGCTAGCAATGCTAACGGCTGCAGACAGGGAGTCACTGCCAGCACCGGAAACGCGTTCACCATTTCCGAGCATGACGTGAGGAGAGCCTTCAGGAGAGTGAACACCAGAAAAGCAGCAGGACCAGACGGCATCTCAGGTAGAGTCCTCAGAGCCTGCGCAGACCAGCTAGCACCTGTGTTCACAGAGATATTCAACCTCTCCTTATCTCAGTCGGTGATCCCCACATGCTTTAAGGAGTCCATCATTGTTCCTGTTCCGAAGAAACCACATCCTGCTTCCCTCAATGACTATCGACCTGTAGCCCTCACATCAGTGGTGATGAAGTGCTTTGAATGGCTGGTCAGAGACTTCATCATTTCCTCACTACCAGACACACTGGATCCACTGCAATTTGCATATCACCCGAACCGCTCTACGGATGATGCCATCTCTCATCTACTCCACACATCACTCACTCACCTGGACACTAGAAGGGGGAATTATGTTAAAATGCTCTTTGTCGACTACAGCTCAGCATTTAATACCATAATTCACTCCACGCTCACCTCCAAGCTGGAGCACCTGGGACTCAGCTCATCTCTGTGTCAGTGGATCTCCAACTTCCTAATTGGCAGACCACAGGCAGTAAGGATGGGCGGCCTTGTCTCAGCCTCCCTCACTCTTAGCACTGGAGAACCCCTGGGTTGTGTTCTGAGCCCCCTGCTGTACTCTTTGTACACTCACGACTGCGTAGCCACTACCAACTCCACCACCATCATCAAGTTTGCTGATGACACCGTCGTGGTGGGCCTGATCTCTGACAACGATGAGATGGCATACCTGAAGGAGATTGGAAATCTGGAGAACTGGTGCCAGAGGAACAATCTACTCCTAAACGTTAGCAAGACAAAGGAGTTGATAGTGGACTTTAGTACTAAGCAGGAGAGGAACTACCAGACCCCCGCAATCAATGAGAGACCAGTGGAGAGAGTGGACAGCTTCCGATACCTCGGTGTTCACATCACGGAAGACCTGTTATGGTCCTGTCACATCAACACCGTGGTGAAAAAGGCCCTTCAGCGTCTCTACCACGTCAGACGCCTGAGAGACTTTAGACTGCCCTCTAAGGTGCTTAGGAACTTCTACTCCTGCACCATAGAGAGCATCCTGACGGGAAACATCTCAATATGGTTCGGGAACAGCACCATGCAGGACAGGCGAGCCCTACAGAGGGTGGTTCGATCAGCTGAACGTATCATCTGTACCAAGCTCCCTGACCTTCAGACGATCTACAACAAGCGGTGCTGGACCAAGGCCAGGAAGATAGTGAAAGACCTCAGTCATCCCAGCAATGGACTGTTCTCTCTGTTGCGGTCAGGAAAGCGCTTCCGCTCCCTGAAGACCAACACAGAGAGACTGAGGAGGAGCTTCTTCCCGCAGGCTATACGACCTCTCAATCACAACACCATATAGGACCTAACACTCACACACTTGCACATTCTGCACACCTCAGGACTGCAAACTTTTTAACTTTTACTTTTTACCAGGACGCACAATCCGTTTACACATGGAACATTTACACACTTGCACATTTTGCACAATGTGAACTTGAACTGCAGCGTTGCACATTAGTCTGCCAATAACTGGACACTACATTCTGGGCTGCACTACATTACATTTCAATTATATTTCATTTTTTCTATTTTTATTAGATATTCTTTAACTTCTTTATATTTATCTTATTCTAATATTTTATTTTCATTTTTATTCTTATTCTTATTGCTATATATTATGTAAATAAGTGTTTCTTTATTTTTAAATCTCTTATTTCTTTTTTGTTGTATTGTAATATTGTAGGTCAACAGTATAAGCACTTCCCTTCATATTATACTGTGTATGACTGTGTATGTGACAAAAAAAAATTTTTTTTATTCTGACTGTAGGCAGCACAGAGACTGATCTTTGAAAAAGGGGTGGCATGGACTTGTACAGCCTGCGCTTACTACAAGAGATTGAAGGTCTAAACTATGACATGCTTATTTTTGCTCAACCTATCTGAAATGGACTTCAGCCATAAAACAGTTTTACTAGTCTGTACTGAGAGCCCGGGCATCAGTGCTGAAGGTAAGCAGGACTGACGCACAACCTTTAATGACCACTGAAGTGGAGCCATTATTTCACAACCCACTCATGAAGTCTAGAATGCTGTCGTCAACATACAGTTTGTCTGATACCGTTTTCAGAGAGCAGAAATAACAAAAAAATTATAAATTATAAATACAGTCAAGCCATCTGATGAAGAGCCTTGTGGGTGAGGTGGTCTCAGACCTGTCCTTCCACCTCAGGAAAGCTTGCGGCGTGGCTGTAGAGAAAACCAACAGCTTCTCCCACCTTTACCTGTATCGCCTTTCTGTCGTTCTGAACACCTTTTTTTAAAAAAGGTTTAAAGACACCTCCAAGAAAAGCACATAGCTTATCTATATCAGCAAATAGTCTATATCAGCAGGGCCGTGGTCATGAACAGACACATAGCGGAAGAGAGAAAACAGTAGACCAGGATTAAGGCTGTTTTCATTGTTTGCAGCTTGGTGTAAAGGGTTGGGAAAAAAAACTTTGTTTGGTTTATCAAAACTATGTTTTAAAAGAGAGGTTTGTCCTCTCACTTGGCGACCACTTGATGGGAACAGCCAAAAGACTAACAACAACATGGATTGATTACAATGAATTTCCTGCTCATACTTTAATCTTTTTAAAATATAGCTTTTTATTTATTTTAAAATAAATAATGAAAAAAAGGATTGTCAAAGTCTCTCTCTCTTTCTCTTTCTATCACTAGAGACTTGAGGGGAGTGTGTGTAATTCTGTCCTATGCCCTTGAAGTCATCAGCTACAGTATCAGGTATCTTCAGTGTGCTTTTATCTACATTCTGCTCTGAATCCATCTCATTGTTGTTGTTTTAATTAAAAATGACTGACTGTATATCACATATCTGTCTCTCTCTCTCTTTGTCTGTCTTTCCAGTTCGCTCCACACACTGACACACATGTCTATCTGTCTGTACCTCACCATTGTATCTCATTTGTCTCCCACTTGAAACAGCACTCAATGTTTCAAAAACTTCATTAAAGCTTGTTTTCTCTCTCTCTCTCTCTCTTTCCCTTCTGCTCTCTCACTGTCTCTCTTGTTCATGCAGACTCACAACCTAACACACATACACAGAGGCACACACACACATGGTTGGGTGTTTAGTGCTTAATTGAAAGTGTGTGTGATGAATCAAGCAGAATTTGGTTTTGCCCAAACAGCAGTGCTCAGCACAGGAGAAACTAAGAGAAAGAGACAGAAAAAGACACGTAGAGGAATTAATGGACTGATGTGAACATTGCAATTAGATTTATTTCTGTTTAACAGCAATAACAAGAAATAATAATAATAATAATAATAATAATAATAATAATGTGATGTTATGAGTGTAATAAGTATATTGTGATGTGTTTGGTGTATAGTGTGATGTGATCATAAGGTGCATGTGCATGGTAGATGATGTGATACGTGTGGTGAGTCTAGTGAGTGTGATGAGTGTTATATGAGGATTATGGTATGATGAGGGAGATGAGTGTGAGGTTTATGAGGGTGTGGAGAGTAAGGAGTGTATTGTGCTCAGTGTGATGTTCTGAGTGTGATGAGTTTGATGTGTTGAATATAATGGGTTGATGCAATGAGTGTGATTAGTGTGATGAAATATTTGTTATGGTTTGAGGTGATTAGGGTGATCAGTTGATGCAACTAGTTTAATGTGATGAGTGTTATTGGTTGATGTGATGAGTTTAATGAGTTGATCTGAATATTTGATGTGATGAGTGTGACTTGAGTGTGATTATTGTGGTGCGATCAGTGTGATGGGTTGATGTGATGACGTAGGAATGAGTATGATGGGTTGGTGCGATAAGTGTAGTGTGATCAGTGTGAGTAAGTTGATGTAATGAGTGCAATGGGTTGAGTGTAATGGGTTGATGCGATAAATGTGATGAGTTGGTTTGATTGCCATAGTAATTGAAATAGGGGTACAAGCCCACAAAAATAAGATAAACCCCTCAACATTCCTCTCCATGGAAATCTTTAGTAAAAGGCCAAGGATTTATGCGTGATTGAGGAGAAACCTGAGATCAATGCAATAAATGCAAAATGCAGGCATTCCAAGATGGTGCCAGTTAGGTCAACTGCCATCAGAACTGCTCCGACCTCTTTTTCTTTGTTTTTGTTTTTTTTAATTAACTTCCAGTAACTTTGAACCAATAAGTTCTTCACAGTTGAGTACATTAGGTATGATAGATATGGTTTACAATGTACTCACAATTCAACATTTTTAATGCTGGATCCAAGCTGGCCGAGTGAGATGATGAGGGAAAACATAGAACATAGACCCAAACCAGAGGCCCTGGGGGGAAAAAACAGCATCAGGAACAGGCTGAGACCCTGTGCACACTGTATGCCTCTGTCTAGCATCCTGCTTTCCAAAATCCAGTCGCTGGAAAACAAGGTTGATGACCTCAGGGCCAGGGTAAAGTCCCAAAGAGACATTTGGGACTGCAATCTCCTCTGCTTCACCGAGACATGGCTGAACCCAGTGGTGATGGACCGTTGTACCCCTCACACACTCCTGCACACCCAACCTGGAATTATTGACTATCAAATGTGGTCCTTTTTACCTTCTTTGGGAGTTTACATTGGTCATAATCAGTGATGTTTATATTCCACCACATGGAAACTGCCTTATGCGAGCTGCATGAGGCACTCACCCAGCACCAGACATAACACAGGGACGCTGCACTTATTGTGGCGGGGGACTTTAACAGTGCCACCCTCAACGGCGCAGTGCCGAACATTTATCATCACATCACCTGCCCCTCCAGGGGTGAAAGGACACTGGACCGTTGTTATACAACAATTAAAGATGGCTACAATCTTGCCAACCATTTGGGAAATCTGAACACATCACCATCTTCTTTGTGCCAAAATATAAACAAAGGCTCAAACAGAAATTTCCGGCTTAAAGGAAAGTTGCGGGCTGTTGCACCTCTGACGACATCATCGTGTTTATGGAAGCAGTTGTGGGATTCATTGGGAAATTAGCCGACCATTAGAACTTTTCCCAGTCAGAAACTGTGGGTGGATAAAACCATTTACACCACTGCATATAACACGGGACTTGCATCGGGTGACATGAACACGTACAAGGAAACGTAACTTTCAGAAAATGGTGAAGGTGGCAAAGCAGCGCTACAGGAGGAAACTAAAGTTCCAAAAGAGAGACTCTAGGAGCCTAAAACAGGGATTAAACAGCACCTGGGACTCCTTTCTGTGTCAGTGGATCCCGATTTCCTAACTGGCAGACCACCGGCAGTAGCGATGGCCAGACAAGTCTTAGCATCTCTCACCCTCAGCACTGGAGCCCCCCAGAGTTGTGTTCTGATCCCCCTGATGTACTCATTTCTGTCACACAGTAACTCTGAATGGCCTTTCTGTTCCATCAAGTGCAACAGTAAATGATCTCAGTGTAATTATAGATTCCAGCCTTTCATTTGAAGCTTATGTAGATAATATCACCAGGATAGCTTTCTTTCACCTCAGAAATATTGTCAAGATAAGAAACATATTGTCACTAAACAATGGTTTTATCACCTCTAGGTTGGACTATTGTAACGCCTTACTGTCTGGTTGTTCAATTAGGTGTATAAACAAGCTTCAGTTAGTACAGAATGCAGCAGCGAGAGTCCTCACTAGAACCAGAAGATACGAGCACATCACCCCTATCTTATCTACACTGCATTGGCTCCCTGTGAAATTTCACATCCATTATAAAATACTACTATTGACGTATAAAGCATTAAATGGTCTCGCGCCGCAGTATCTGAGTGAACTGTTAGTGTCTTACGATCCGCCACGCCTACTTCCATCAAAGAATGCAGGCTGCTTGTCAGTACCGCGTATTATTAAAACTACAGCAGGGGGCGGAACTTTTTCTTACAAAGCCCCAAAGTTATGGAATAGTTTTCCTATTAATGTTCGGGACTCAGACACAGTCTCAGTGTTTAAGTCTAGGCTAAAAACCTATTTATTTAGCGCAGCATTTTTGTAAATAGATTAGCCTCAGGTAAAGGAGCAGATCTGGGGGACTCATGGACGTAGAGTATTCTGGTGAACTGGTATGTTTAGATGCTGTCCTTCCCACTCTCATTGATCACTCAGGTTTGTTGACAGTGAAGTGACTGGTTGCTTTACATCCCTGTTCCCCCTCACGTCTGTGTTTCCTTCTGGAGCTACACATATTGCTCCTGAGCTGCCAGTGATCCAGACCCCCTCTATCCTCTGGACATGTCTGACTCGTCCAGATGTTTCTGGTTGGAGATCTAGACACCTGGATTCCCCGTGTGGTTTGTTTTGGGGATGCGTGTGGTGACTGGGGATGGTTTCACTTCACCATGAAGACAGTCCTGTCCTCGGCTGATGCAGACAGCTGTTCTCTGAGGACTCGTGACTGCAGTCTCTCAATAGTTCAGGACTGCAGGACTGAGCCTCCAATAACCAACTGGACTCCATATTAACTTAAAAACGTCTCCTGTTATACTGAACTTCCAGCCTCCTAACACACAGTATGACTGTACTAGATCAATCCCTGCTATCCGTTATCACCCAAATGAGTCTGGTTCTTCTCAAGGTTTCTTCCTATTGCCATCTCAGGAAGTTTTTCGCTCAGCACCGTCGCCCTTGGCTCGTTCATCATGGACGATCTGATCATTCTGATTCACACACATTCACAATTTATACAAATGTCCATAATTTCTTTTGATTGTGTAAAGCTGCTTTGACCATGAAAATTGTAATTTTATTATACAAATAAAATTGAATTGAATTGAAAAGTGCGTTGAGCAATTAGTGTGTTGAGGTTCAAGAATGTGATGAGTGTGATGGGATGAGTATGATGTAGTGAGTGTCATGAGTGATGAGTGTGGAGTGTGAAATTATATGTGTGTTATGTGTGAGGATGAGTGTGATGGGTTTGAGAAATGTGTTGCGATGAGTAATGAGTTGGTGTGATGAGCATGGTGTGATGAGTGTGATGTGAAAAGTGTGATGGATTGATGTAATGGGTTTGATGAGTGTGATGGGTTGAGTGTTGTGGGTTGATGTGATGAAAGTGGTGTGATAAGTGTGATGGGTTGATATAATGGGTTTGATGGATTAATGTGATGAGTGTGATGGGTTGATGTGAGGGGTGTGATGAGTGTGATTGAATGAGTGTGATGAGTTGATGTGATGAGGGTGACGAGTGTCATGAGTGTGCTATGAAGATGGTGATGGTTGATAAGAGTGATGAGTTGGTGTAATGTGTTTAATGTGATAAGTGTGCTGGGTTGATGTGATGGGTTTGTTTAGTGTGATACAATGAGTCTGATGAGTGTGCTGTGAAGATAGTGATGTGGTAAATGTGATGAGTGATCAGTGTGATGAGTGATTAATGTGTTGAATATGAGATTCATGTGTATGAGTGCTGAGGGTTGTGTGAGAAGTGTAACGTAAGCAGTGTTGTGATTGTGTCTGGTGTGAAAAGTGTCATGTGTGCTTTATGAGATGTGTATGATGTGATAAGTGTGATGTGTGTTGTGTCAAGGGGGAAGAGTACAACTGATGTGATGAGTGTGATGGTTGTGATGAGTCTGTTGTTATGGGTTTGATAGTGATGAATGTGATATGATGGGTGTGATGTGATGAGATTAGTGTGATGTGATTGTGACCTAATGTGCGATCATATGATTTCCATGGCCTTGTGAATTGATTGCTTTAAGTTCAAATTTCACATATCAGAGCACCACTGAGACCTGCACCTCATTAATCATTATTAGTGCTTACATTTCAACACCTGAGCAGGAGAACTGGTTTATTTCAATGAGCTTTTTAACATTAGAACACAAATTAGGAATTAATAAAATAAAACTAAAAGAAGATTGTAAGTGTAATGACTAAACACTCAGGCTCTGAGCAGGCGGGTCAGCAGGCACAGTAGTGTCCGTGGCCCGGTTCAGGACGCGACCTTTAGTGTTTACAAACAGTACAGCACAACACTCTGTTTGTGTTGATATGTGTTGCAGTGTGTGTGTGTGTGTGTGTGTGTGTGTGTGTGTGTGTGTGTGTGAAGTGCTGATTCTACACAGTAGACTGCTTACTCTACACCAGCACTGGATCCCATTAGAGCTGAGAGCAGCAGTGCATACTTTCTCTCTCCATATTACCTCCCCTCCCCTCCCCTCCCCACTCTCACCCGATCAATCAGCTCATCAATTACTACACACTCAGTCTCTCGGGAAAACAGCGCTACCAGCCAAAAAACTCCAATCAGCTAATTACTCTCTCTCCTTCTCTCTGTTTCTGCCTCTCTTTTTAATTTATCTTTCAATTCAAGTCCAGAACCTGCGCAGGGCTTTCAGTCTCAAATAAACCAAGTTGAAGAGTATTGTTAAAACACACACACACAGAAAATTTAATTTCAAGAAATAGATATTTAGGATATTTGGAGGACAGTTGGAGTGAACGTAAGAGAAACAGAGATAAAGAGAGATACAGAAAGACAGATGGCCTGCTTTGCTGTTGTTTCTGGAGCAGGTGGAGCTAAAACTGAACGTCCTCGTTTACACACACTGTGTGAGTCTGGGTGAGGAAACTAGTTCTGCTTATTTTAGGAGGTGCAAGATGATTTTACTAAAATGCAACAAACACACTCACACACACTTTGCAAAAAAAAAAAAACAATTACACTTTATTATTTTACTTGTCTGGCTTTAGCTTTGATTACACACATTGTGGGGTCCAGTTCATGTGTGTAAATGAGTCCTCGTGCTCCCAGACCCGTCTCTCACACTCCAGTCCAGTAATATGGTGCGTGTCATCAGGGAAGAACAACCCCATAGTGCTGGTGATTCGGTACATTCAGGTGGTCATGTGACTTCATTTTATTTCCACATAACGTTGCTGAGTCTCGACCTGAGCGACTGAAGCGACCCCAGATCATAACACTCTCTCCAGAGGCTTGTACAGTGGACACTATGCATGATGGATGGATATTTAGTCATTTTAATCTTCTTTCTGCTGAAGGGGTCAATAGTTTAACCCTTCTGAATCTGAGACTTTTTTGGGCCAAGGAATGTAAACACAGAAGTCACCATGCAGAACTCCAAAGGTGGCACTTGTAGGTCATCACCATGGAGCTGTTCTTCCGGACACAAGCAGGGACCCTTATTCTTTTTCACCTTGGCACTGGGAGACCCTAACCCTAACCCATTACTCTGCTCCTCTACCTAAACATGCAGGGTTACCTTTAGTATATCAGATACATTATGTTGCCAAAAGTATTGGCTCGTCTGCCTTCACATGCATATGAACTTGAGTAACATCCCATTCTTAATCCATAGGTTTTAATATGATGTTGGCCCCGCCCCCTTTGCAGCTATAACAGCTTCAACTCTTCTGGAAGGCTTTCCACAGGGTTTAGGAGTGTGTTTATGGGAATTTTTGACCATTAGCACATTTGTGAGTTCAGACACTGATGTTGGACGAGACGGCCTGACTTGCAGTTCCATGTCTTTATAGATCTTGCTTTGTGCACTGGTGCACAATCATGTTGGAACGGATGTGGGGTTGTTTTCATTGGGCTCGGCACCTTACTTTGAGTGAAAGGAACTCTTAATGCGTCAGCATACCGAGACATTTTGGACAACTTCATGCTTCCAACTTTATGGGAACAGTTTGGGGACAGCCCCTTCCTGTTCCAACATGACTGCGCACCAGCGCACAAAGCAAGGTCCATAAAGACATGGATGAGCAAGTCTGATGTGGAAGAACTTAACTGGCCTGACCTCAACCCGATAAAACACCTTTGGGATGAATTAGAGCGGAGACCGCGAGCCACGCCTTCTCGTCCAACATCAGTGTCTGACCTCACAACTATAGCAAAAATTCCTATAAACACACTCTTAAAGAATTAACGCTGCAAAGGATTGGCCGACTTCATATTAAATCGTATGGATTAAAAATTTGATGTGTTAATTTCAAGTTCATATGCATGTGAAAGCAGGCAAGCGAATACCTTTGGCAATATAGTATATCTACCGCTTCCATCAATGATGATCTTCTAGCCAGAAACATGACCTGAAAGCTCCTGCTGAAACCCACCCTGCTATTTCCAGTCATTAGCATGTCCATCAAACACCTGTAATAGGATCTGGAAAAACTGCTGCTGCATATAGAGCAGATGACGGTGACTGTTGCTTTCATTAGAAGAGCTCCTGAAGTTCTCATCCTACTAAAAGCCACCTTGCTGGGAAGGACTTTTTCCTGACAGCGTGGGGGTTAGTCCTGATGAGATATTCTCCATGAAACACTGCAGATCCATGTCAAGCACTATAAAATCCATATCTGATCTTGACTCATTGTTGAATCTTAATCTAGTGGAAGCACTGGCAGAATCAGGCCCTGCCTCTGAGTTCCACTGATACACCTTCTCACAGGATGTGGCAGAACATCTGTTCCCGCTCCTGAAGATGTTGCAGGAGTTTTTTTATTTTATTTACCAGGCTCAAAGTGCAGTACTTAGGTTTGGATCCACCATCTGCGTCTGAAACCACATAAAAGTCCAGATACGTGGATTCATGTGCCATTCTGTGATTTTTATTTAAGGTTCCACTTTTCTCCTTTTCTCTACAACATAAAGGTGTAGTGACAGGAAGGCTCTTTACAAGAGCTGGTGTTCATTGGCCTAGTGGTGTGTGTGTTAAATAGGACAGGAGGCACAAGCAAACAAGACAGTGATAAAATGACTACTTAAAATCTCTCTTTCTGACTCACTCTCTTTCCCTCCCTCAACCCCCCCTCCCCCCATATAAATCTGCTTTTATGCATTTCATAATCAATACATTCACTGAGTCACGCTTCCCTGCACCAGAGAGAAAAAGAGGCTACTGCCCAGTGTGTGTGTGTGTGTGTGTGTGTGTGTGTGTGTGTGTGTGTGTGTGTGTGTGTGTGTGTGTGTGTACATACTTTGCCTACGTTGCAAAGCGTAAATCACACACTCTGAGGTCTTCATTGAGAAAAGAGCCTGGTGCAGACTGGAAACCATCCAATCAGGCAAGAGGAGAAAAGGTTGAGTGACAGCACACACACATACACACACAAAATTCGTCATCTGATCTGAGTCATGTGGCTGCGGAATATTTACCCCTCATGACAGGAGGACTGGAGAAAGAGGAGTGAGAGGAATATGATGGGAAAGGAGAGATCAGTGGGTAGGGATGTGGAGAAAAATAGACATAGAAAAAATAGAAAGAGAGAAAAGGGAGGAAGCATGAGGATAAGGGTAAAGAATGAGAGCAAAAATAAAGACATGAATGAAAAAGAGATAAATGCGAGATGGATGATATACAGTATATATAGCATGAAGAAAAAATGAAATGGAGAAATATGAAAAAAATAATGAAATGGTCAAGAAAAGAAAAGGTTGAAAAGAAATGGTTAAAGAAATAAGAAATAAGAAATTGGAGGTGGAATAAAAGGGAGTGAGGGAAAGATATATATGTATCCATAATATTAAGCCCACCTAGGTTTTGCTTCCCCTTTTGTAACCAGGGCATCTCTGGCTTCCTAGGGCGTGGCTCTGCAGAATCTCTGGGGTGCGCAGTGGTGTATGGCACCAGGACATCGGTGGCGAATCCTTTAGTTGCTCTGGGTTGAGAGGTGGAGCCTCTGTGGATTGAACTTGTTTGTCCCATGGGGCTCAATCGAATTGGGATCTGGGGAGTTTGCTGGCCAGGTCGGGGGCCTTGGGTTCTTTGCCTGCTGGACCCGTGTGTGATGGGCTGTGGAGCACTGGGTGTTCTAGTGCCTTTCTATCAGTGTATTGACTTTTCTCTGGGATCTGACCTGACGGGCTGGCCTTTGATCCCTGTGGGAAAGGGCTGAGCCTTGGGTGCCCATGATCCTGTTGCCAGTTTACTGAAGCATAACTTATAATAAGTGTTAATTTCTTTCTTTTTTTTCCCATTTTTTCTTCTTCTGTCTTTCTCTATCCGGCTATCTCTTTCTGTCTGTCTTTGTCTCTCTGTCTAAGCCTAAGCTCTGAGTAGTCACACTGTGTAGTCATACCTTACATGTGTTGTTCACTCCCAGGTGGGCGTGGCCCAGGTGAGAGCAGTGACACACATTAAATAACACACTACTCATTATAATTACAGTCATGGAATTATTCCTACTGTGTGTGTGTGTGTGTGTGTGTGTTTGTCACTCAGTGTAAGAGTGATGATTAAGTCCATTAAGTCTAATTGAGCGGCTGCATCGTCAGCACAGAGCCGAGTCATCATCATTACCATAATGAACTGAGAGAGAGAGAGAGAGAGAGAGAGAGAGAGAGAGAGCGCACGAGGGAGACTCAGTCAGACAGGAAGATGTAAAGAGACAGAGACGTCATTGTGTGTTATGTTCCCTAGGAACAAGGACACAGGAGTCTGAAATGGGAAACAAGTGTGAGAAGTACGGAAGAAGGAGTGAGGCATGAGTTGCCTGAACAAAAAAAGCTCCTCAGTGACTGTGACACACTTTAACATGTCCAAACCAGATGAGGACCATGCTGAGAACAGTAGATGATAAACCAACACACTACTGAGGTGTCCTGCACTTCACACACTGCTCCAGGCTGGTGAGGGCAGATGTTGTGGGAGTTTTACTGATCTTCAGTGTCTCTGTTCTGCTGAGCTGACATCTATAATTACATTCTACAACACATGCTGACATCATAACACTGTTACAGCTATTATCATGTTAATTAGCATCATCAAGAGTCCTGGGAGAAAATCCAAGAGGATTAAACACAGAACCCTGAGGAACACCTGTGGATCTACAGGTGGATTTACACCATGACAACTGAGGAACGCCAGAGGCTGCTGGATGCCATGCACATAAATTCTGTCTACTCCCCACCCTCCCCAATCACACCCCCCCACACACACACACACACACAGCTTTTTGACATCACATTTGATAACCTCCCACAGTCTTCCCACAACCCAACACACCTCCCACCACTCCTTCCACCACCCCACACTCCTCTTATCAGTGCACTTTTTTTACCACCCCGGATTCTGCCCACATTGCCCCACCCCTCTCCCATACTTACTCCAACTCCCTGCGTTTGGCCTGAGGTGTGCTCTGTAGTTTGTGTGATTGATGTGCTTTGATGACATCACGATGGTCCACCATTGCCCCTCTCCTCCTGACAGGGGGCAGTAAACGGTCACTTGGCAACAGAGAGTTGTCCATCACACTGTATAAAGCTGCAGGTGAGGCAGGTATTTCACTTCCTGTCAGGTGGGTGGAGCTTCTTCTCTTTTCACTGTTTCATTAGTGAGAGGAAGAGATAATTAGAAAAAAAAACAGAGAGAAAAACTGCAAGTGAAAGTTTGAAAGATGTGCAGGAAAGACACACACACACACACACACACACACACAAACAGAGTAAACCCTCATTACTGTCTTCTGCTGTGTCCACTTATAGCCACAGTCACAATCATGCTGCTAAAAACACACTGCAGATAAGAAACCCTGCTGGCCACACAGTCACTCTCTCTCTCACACACACACACAGATGTACACAGGCACACATATGTTAGCATTGCTTTCTAGGAATTATATGAGTATGTAAAGCTTGAGCCACAAATGAAAAACATACAATTTCTCCGAGTCCAGTCTGAGGTGTGTGTGTGTGTGAGAGAGAGAGCGAGAGAGAGAGAGAGAACAGGATTGTATGTTTTTATTTGCAGTGTTTGTCTCTGTTAGATCACTGACTAAAGACAGTACAACAACAGTACACTGATTACACACTATTTCCTGTTTCGTACAGACACACATTGACACCACATTCACACACCTGACACTCACCTGGTCATGAAGCCAACGTCATGGACCGGGAAAGAGAGGAGAAGATCTGCCTGTGAGACTCTGGCTTTTCAGTGGCACAGAACACACTCTTTCTCTCTCACACACACTGCATCTCTCCCACAGGGTGACCTGGTGTGTGTGTGTGTGTGAGTGATAAAGAGGTTAGGGAAAACTGCTGTAACATTATTTTTGCTAAGTCTCTGTTCATGTCTTGTGTACAGACTACCATTCTGACTAGAAGGAGTGAACACACACACACACACTCAATTTTCTCTGTCGTGATCATTTTAAAAACTTAATCTCAATCCTAACACCAGTCCTAATCTTAATTCTAATCCCAGTCTTTCCTGAATGCTGTGTTGGCGATACCCTGAGTGACTCCTGAAGAAGTCGGATGTGATGGAGTGTGTGAAAGTAGCTGCAGATCAGCGACTCTCCTGCGATCCCTTACTCCACCATTTCATTCCGTTTAACTCACATCAGCTTTCTCCAGAGCTTTCTCCACTTTATTCATCAGCTCCACTGCTGTCTGTTAGAACACACAGACACTCACATGCACACAGAGATTATGATTCTAAATGACTCGTCCACATTTTGTGTTAAATTTACATTTAGGCATTTAGCAGGCGCTCTTATACAAAAGTGCTTTGGAGATTTTGTCATTAGATAGAAAATTACACTGGGTTACTAACTATAAGTACCATCAGTCACACACTGTTCTGAAGAGTGTTTATTTATTTTTATTTATAATAAATTTGGGGGTGGGGAGTTTCACCCAAATATCTGTTCTTTGTTTACAGTCTGTTTCAGCTCCTGGACCTTTCTCCTGCGGTTCATCTGTTCCACTTTCAGCTCTCTCTGAGGACACTCGTACCCTTTTACACCAGGGCAGTTCCAGGGCTGGTCCGGAGGTGGAGCCCAACTTCAAACCAGGTTCAGCTCAAACTAACACCAAACTGAGGAATTCATGTTATTCTGTCGTTACACTTTCCTCTGGCCTTCGTCTCATCACTGTTAGGCATTCGCATCAGGAATTGTTTTTGCAGGCTGACAATAAAGGTAATATGAGACTTATTTTATATATAAAGGACTTATTTCTACTCTCTTGCTCTCATCCTCATAGATCTTAATGTGTTAAATCTTCCCTGCTGTTATCTTCCTGTCTCCTCCTGCATCTGTTCTTAAAGGTGTGAACGTTCCCACGCTCACCTTCCCCCTCTCCCCCTAACTCGAGCCAACAGTTTGTGATTGGTCTCTGGACGGACACCTCTCTGTCTTACTCCGCTTTGATTCTTCAGGATCTCACCAGGACATTTACAGTGGTCTATGATATTTGTAGTAACACATGTCGATGGCACTGGTGTGTGGTTAAACATATAAAAACCCCATCTTTTGCTGTAATAAACAGAGACCTTTCTGACAGACAACGTATGTGTCAAACTGAGTTATATATGTTTGACTGAGTCTCTCCTGGTGCCAGAAAAGCTTACCAGAGCACAGCGGACAGACCGAGCAACTCGCTTCTTCTACTACGCAATTTTAAAAACGTTACATGATATTAAATGTGGATATTTTCAGATGAACCATTAATGGGTGAAAATATTAGCAATTTTGGGAGAGAGAGAGAGAGAGAGACAGAGAGAGGGTGAGAGAGAGGGAGAGACAGAGAGAGGGTGAGAGAGAGGGAGAGAGAGAGGGAGAGCGTATAAAAAAGTTAAAACATGATATCCAAGTCATTAAGCCAGTAATCATCACATACGTAGGGATGAACAGGACTACCCCAAAAGCAGCGGGAAGCTCAAGCCATCTTCAGCATCTTCTATGGAGTGGTGTGTTGGTGCAGAGGAGACCGGAGCAGCTGATAAAGACGGCCGTCTCACTGTACAGCAGGCGGGAGGACGGTAGCAAAACTGTGCAATATTTCCTATCAATCAATCAATCAACATTTATTTCTATAGCACTTTACAGCAACCTAAGTTGTACCAAAGTGCTTCACCGTTCTAAAAATGACAATACAATGGCATTAAAAATAGAAATAAAAATACAAACAGAATAAAATACAGTTATAAATAAATAAATGAAAAATTAAATAATAGTCATAGCCATAAAAATGATAATAATAAAAATAAAAAGATAAAATTTCCTAGTGCAATTTCATTTGAAAGTGTGACTGAGTACAGTACTCGGTTGTACTGTTTTTCTTTTCTTTCGTATTTCTATACTGAACTCTACACATCTCTATTATATCTCTACTTTATCTCTGGCACATTTTTCTTTGCTGCTGTAACAGAAATTTCCCCACTGTGAGATGAATAAAGGTATATCTTATCTTAAATATCTCTTTGAGGTGTGTGAGTGTATACACACACACACACACACACACACACACAGACAAATTCAATTCAACTTTATCCGTTAATGCTTTTAACAGTGAACGTTGGCTTAATTCAGCTTTACAGAACATAAGAAACAAAAAACAGCGCAAAAAGCCCTAGATGTTGGATAAAATCACCCCCTCCACACACACACACACACACACACACTATACTGAGAAGCAGAGATCAGTAGTGACGTTGCTGAGGTAATGTCTGTGTGTAGCCGCGCGCGCGCAGATGTTTTATATCTCGACTTGGTTCGAATATTTTCATTGAAACGATGAACAAGAACAAAACACAGTTTTCTCTCTAATGATGTATTTCTGTTGGCTTTTGTTAAAATAATGGAATTGTGGTTTTTATAAACTTCTCTCACTTTAGCTCTGGAAATGAAACTAAATCTCGTTTATTCGCTGTAGTTTGTGTGAAACCTTCGATGTTGAACTCAGTGTTTTTCTCGGCACGGTGTCTCCCCCTGCTGGCCATTTCCGCATACTGCTGGAAGATCATCAAGTTTAAATCTCTCGTCCGTGTGCGGTTTTTATTTATTTATTTATTTTACCCTCCAATAAAGATGGAGATTTTGTTAAACCGATTTCAAAATGCCTTAAAATTTGCGCGGAAATGTCTATAAATGTAACGTTTAACCCGTATTATTATCAGGCGAGGTCTCGGGACACCTACACACCCACACAGAGCCAATCAGAGATCGCCATGGCAGGCAACCAATCAGATCACTCGGTGGGCGGGACAAGTTCTAAACTTCTCAGACAGTTATGACCTACTGATGGGAAGTTTGAATCATTTTAGTGACTCGGTTCTTTGAATATCGTTCATCAAAACGAACAAATCTTTTTTTGAGTCATTTAGTTCATTTCGTTCTTTTGATCAGAAATAAAATGAAATGTTACATTTTCAATAAACAGACCCCCAACACGTCTACACACACACATTGTGTCTATAGTTCCAGTAATTAAAATATTACAGTGCAGTTCAGGACATATTATAATAAACAGAATGAGCAGCGCAGCATCGTATCTTCTGGTCCGAGTCGTTCGTTCTGTTGAATCTGTTACACTGCAGAGCGTCTACGGGAGTCACGTGACAAAAGAACGAACGATTCGGACCAGAAGTCTCAAAGGTAACGACTCGTTTCTGATTCTGTTTCCATTTTAGCAAAATGTTACGTGTGACGTCCCTAACATCTAATACTATTTACACAAATGTTGATCACAACAAACAAGACAAAAACATAATATTATATATAAAAAAAGAAAAGATTAATTCATTATTTAACATTATTTCTAGGAAAATGCATCTTTTGATAATTGTCTTATAATTGCCAAAAATGACACACTGATACAGTTTTACATTATTTCTGAGCTGCAAAGTGGTCATGTGACAAAAGAGCAAATTATTCAAATGACTCAAGAGATGAATGAATCAGTTCACTTTCCGGCTCAGACTGTGTAGCTTGAGCTAATGGAGCTGTCACGTGATGAACGAAAGACTCGAAACAGATGCACTCCTGTACAGAACCTGTGAAATCCACATGGGCGACTGAACGAATCATTCCCCAAGACGACTCAGTCTTCCAGAGTCACACTTAAGATTCGTTTTAAAATGAACGAATCATTCAAGAACAACCCATCTCTCACACACACACACACACACACACACTGGGGGCTGGGGTAGCTCAGTGGTTAAGATGTTGGACTGCGGGCCCCTGAGCGAGGCTCTTAACCTTCACCTGCTCAGATGTTATAATGAGATCAAAAAAATTGACATCGCTCTGGAGAAGGGCTAAATGCTAAATGTAAAGATAAAACAGAAAATTGGAATAATAAGCACGTCTGTGGGAGTATGTGTCCAGATCTCAGTCCACAGAGTCTCTAATATGACGCAAGTAATCTCCTGATTAAAGTCTCTGAGTTCCACAGGGAAGCTCTGCTTAAATTACAGAGAGCACGATCACTGAGGAGAGAAGTACAAGAAGCAGAAGGTGTGTGTGTGTGTGTGTGTGACTTCAGACCGGCAAAGCTCAGAGACAAAACAACACTTCACAGTTCGGTGTGCATGTGATGTGCATGTGATTCCAGGTTTCAGGGAGAAAACACACACTCAGGAGCGGACTCACGGGGTAAACTTACAGCCGGCGTGTTTAATCATTTCTCTACTGTCACTACTGAGGCTCCGCTTTGTTACACATCCAGGAACGATCGCGCCGCCTCCCTCCAGCCAGCGTTCACATTATTATTATTCTCCGTACTCGGGTAGATTTGGGTATTTACACAGTATTTACAGCAGGTGGCAGTGTTTAACGGCAGCTCACAAACCAACAAGGTAAACACAAGAGTAGAAAAGAATGAGGACGTTCTATGGTCTCCGCGCTACTCCTAATAGTATTGATATTTTAGAACATGTTGCTACTGTATCAGCTGTGGGTGTGTGGGTCAGAGGATGAGTTCGGAGCGCGCTACACACCCAGAGATTTCGGAGGAGACCGACGACACTGCTGATGTCGCGTCGAGAAATCCAGTGAAGCACATCGAGGCTTATATTGTTTACGGCCACCGACTTCATGAATGACGTTTGAAGCCTCACTGTGATGGACGGTTAAGGAAGTGGTAACTTAAGGTCACTTTGGTTTGTGTTCTACTACCATGGAACACTGATCAAAATGTAACAGGCACGAACAAACACTATTTACAATCAAGCACAAGTTCGTTAATAGGAGACAACAGATGGTTTAAATGGTTGATTATCTCGTGCTCACAGTAGAAAAATTCATAGTTTGATGAAAATCATATATAATTCCCTGAGTACACAGTTTTGTTCCTGAGACCAGCTCATCCAGTGGACTCGGTTCCAAAGCGCACAACACTTGTGTTCTCACTGATCAACATGAACCACACCTTGTGGTGGAGAGTTCTCAAGACACTGCAACCATGACCAGGATGAAGAGCTCACTGAGCACGACGACTTCTCCTCCTCCTCCTCATTATTATCTCACTGCACTTGTGTCGTGTTTCTACTTTGCTTTAGTCTTGTGTTTAACAAACTTCCCAGTTGTATAGAGTGACTGGTAATGTGTTGTTCAGATATACTGGTTTTAAAAAGACCAGCTCATCTCTGCCTCACACTGCTGAGCTCGCTCTGTGTGTGTGTGTGTGTGTGCATCTCAATAACACAGCACCAGTGCTTAGGTTTATAACTCCTTTATTTTATAACAGTGTTACTCTTACGCACGCACGCACACACACACACACACACACACACACACACACACACACACACACACACACACAATCACTATCTACAGTGTGATCAGTCCTCAGCCAATCAGGAGACAGGGAGGAGCTTGCTGGAAGATGTGTATTTGATCATCTTGACCCCCCAGGGGTCATGACCTTGGTTACCATGGCGGTGACATGGGCTGAGGGTTCTGCAGGTAGGACATCACCACCGCTGATATAGAGAGCCTGATTGAGGAAACACACAAACACACACACACACGTGCAATTTATATTCAGCAAGCACATGAAGACGTTGTGTATTTTCACCAGGGTGCGCGTGTGTATGTAGGTTGTGTCCATGGCACACACCAGAAAGCACAGATAAAAAGGATGGAAAAAAATATAACAAAGCAAGCACCATGTTTTTCTCTTGAATCATAAAAATAAAATAAAAATATAGTCATGAAATTATGACCTTTATTTCTCTCCATTCAAGTGTGTGTGTTTGTGTGTCTCGACTTTACAGTATTTTATACATTTTAAAATGAAATTAGTTAGTAAAATGAAACCAGTTTTTAGCAACATGCACTAGAGGGCGCCCTAGCAGGTTTCACCAGCGCTCACACACACACACACACACACACACACAGCTATGTACTCACATGAAGCTGCTCATCATCTGCTTGGTGTCCTCCGAGCTGCGAGAGTTTGCAAAACTGATGAAGGAGCAGTACACTGCGATCCATGCGCACCACTTCAACTGCACACACACACACACACACAGAAATATCCATGACAAATATGTTGCACAAACATATAAACACACACACACACGCACAGTCAGCCAAAAAAAAAATGTATACACACTCCAGGAAAAGAAAAACTTGTATAAATATTTGGATACTAAATGAATTGCTAGAGGTTATATATTAATATACATTATAGCATTAATATTATATTAATATAAAATACATCATACAAGTTTTCTTTGATTAAAGTGTGTATATTTTTCTTGGCTGACACTGTATATATTTGTGTGTGTGTGTGTGTGTGTGTGTGATGTCATGTATGATTTCAAACCAGATTTCCAGACAGAACGTTTCAATAAAAAGCTTTGCTTTGAGACACGTGTCGCATCCCTGAGAGTCATGTGACAGCGGAGGCCTTGTGTTTGTCAGTCATGTGACCCACTCATTTGGTGTTTTTAGGGGTTTATGTAAAGTCACGTGCACATCATGAATCATCATACTGGAGTTTTTTTTTTTTATTCATAAATAAAGATTCATGAAACCTAAAAGCTTTACTGTGTTTACTTCTTACCTCACACACTGAACTTGTGGTTTATATTTAATGAACTCGGTCTCAAACTTACACACGTGTTACTCTATCCAGGGTTTTGTAATCACTCTCCTTTTCCCCTTCCTCCATTAATTCTCATTATTGTGTTTTAATCATTAGTGTTGAATCCTTAACACTGCCTGGTGAACTTATAGATTCTGTTCAGAAATACCAAAGAGCGGCGTGTAAACTGCACTCATGTTTATAACTAAAGAAAGAAAAGGACTTTACTGTTTCATTTTATCTTTCTGTTCTGGATCTTCACTTAATTTTCAGAGATAGTGATTATCTGCAAAAACATTTCCTCAGAACACACACACACACACACACACACACACACACACAGTCAGTGATGAATGCAGCATTACTCACAGGTCCATATTATTAACTGCGCTCTAGTTGCTACACAAACTTTGTCCACTAGAGGTCAGTAAAACGAGCCCTTAAATGAAGCTCCATGAAATGAACCTTTTCAACTGCAAAACTATCGCCTAAAGCCTCTCGCCATCACTAGTGTGTGTGTGTGTGTGTGTGTTACCTTGAGCATGAGCCCACACATACTGAAGATCATTCCCAGGAGATTCATGTAGTCTGGAGTCGGATCCTCTAGAGTGGGATTAGAGTCACTGCTGGGAGGCTTGTAGCTGGAGAACGAACACACACACACACACACACACACACACACACACACTAGCTGTTAGCCGATGCTAATGTACAGCGCGGTTATTATCAGGTTGTCGGTTCTTACCGGAAGATCTTGTGTCTCCGCGGGTCCGCCATGCTGTTACTGCTCATAATCTCACACACACACACTCTACACACACTCTACACACACTCCCTGATCACTCCGGTACACTCCCAGCGCACTCCTCACAGGAACTTACGTCACCACTCGGATCTTTGCTTGCGAGAGGGCGGCTGTAAGCGCGCGCGCGTGTGTGTGTGTGTGTGCGCGCGCGCGCGCGCCACCTGCAGGCCTGGAGTGGGAGTGCAGACATGACCTACAGTCGTGGCCAAAGGTTTTGAGAATTACATAAATATTGGAAATTGGAAAAGTTGCTGCTTAAGTTTTTATAATAGCAATTTGCATATACTCCAGAATGTTCTGAAGAGTGATCAGATGAATTGCATAGTCCTTCTTTGCCATGAAAATGAACTTAATCCCAAAAAAAAAACTTTCCACTGCATTTCATTGCTGTCATTAAAGGACCTGCTGAGATCATTTCAGTAATCGTCTTGTTAACTCAGGTGAGAATGTTGACGAGCACAAGGCTGGAGATCATTATGTCAGGCTGATTGGGTTAGAATGGCAGACTTGACATGTTAAAAGGAGGGTGATGCTTGAAATCATTGTTCTTTCATTGTTAACCATGGTGACCTGCAAAGAAACGCGTGCAGCCATCATTGCGTTGCATAAAAATGGCTTCACAGGCAAGAATATTGTGGCTACTAAGATTGCACCTAAATCAACAATTTATAGGATCATCAAGAACTTCAAGGAAAGAGGTTCAATTCTTGTTAAGAAGGCTTCAGGGCGTCCAAGAAAGTCCAGCAAGCGCCAGGATCGTCTCCTAAAGAGGATTCAGCTGTGGGATCGGAGTGCCACCAGTGCAGAGCTGCTCAGGAATGGCAGCAGGCAGGTGTGAGCGCATCTGCACACACAGGGAGGCCAAGACTTTTGGAAGATGGCCTGGTGTCAAGAAGGGCAGCAAAGAAGCCACTTCTCTCCAAAACAAACATCAGGGACAGATTGATCTTCTACAAAAAGTATGGCGAATGGACTGCTGAGGACTGGGGCAAAGTGCTAATATCTGAACTGTGTGTGTGTGTGTGTGTGTGTGTGTGTGTGCGTGTGTGTTAAATTGTACCCATATACACTCGTTATTTCAGAGAACTTTAATGTAAGTAATTTTGGTGTATGTTTATGTTACATGATGTGATTTATTTCTGTCCAGTCGCTCTGCTGTCTCATTAAGGGGAAAGTCTGAACATCCTGAAACTGTAATAATTATTAGAATACACACACACACACACACACACACACACAGAGGTTTAGTGTAAATGTGACATCATGCGATTATCATTAAGACAGAAACGCTGGAAGCTCAGTAACTGATGATGAAACACACATCATGTCAAGGCTCTCTCTCACACACAAACACACACTATATTATATACATACTTTTATATTAAATTATTAAATTATATTAAATAATATTTAAAATAAGATTCACATCTTGCAAATTGACCCACATTTTATCATGAAACCAGTCACTAATTTACAAACCTCAACAGCCAATAGGAAACAAGAGGGCGGGGCTACAGTATCTATGATCGTACTTTACAACATTTATAATTGCAGTAATTAGGGCTAATTATTATCGTCGCTCATGGGCGGGATGGGGGTGGGGTGAGGTTGGGTGTGTGGCGGCGTCTCCTCACAGCTCCAGTTTCCATCCTGAGCTCAGGGTTCTGTTCGTGTGGATTTCTCTCCATGTCCATGTAGGTTCTACAATGTCCTCCCATCTCCAAACACATGCAAGGGGATTGTTTGTGCAAAATGGCCTTTTATGTATGACTGAGCAGTGCTCTGCCCTGGACACTGGACTGGACTGGACTGGCATCCCATTTCTCCCACTGTGTGCTCAGCACTTCTGGGAAAGACACTGCAACCCTGACCAAGATAAAAAGCTTACTGAGAATGACCCTTTATTCTCCTCACTATTATCTCGCTGTAGTTGTGTTGTGTTTCTGCTTTACTTTAGTGTCTATGTGCTTAACAGATGAAGAAGCTTGGCTTCTATTATGGTCGTGTGAGGTGTTGTGTATAAGGTTGAGTGTCGTGGTGTGTGTGGTGTTGTGCGAGATGTTGTGAGTGACATTATGTGTGGAATCATGCGTGTAACTGTGAGCGGCGTTGCGTGCAACATTATTTGTGACGTCTTGTGTGTCATTGTGTGTGACATGGGCAGTATTATGTGCAATTTGTAAAACACTGAATGCCGCATTGTGTGGGACGTTGTGTGTGGTGGTGCGTACAGTGTTGTGTGCATCATCGTGTGCAGCGTGGCGAGTGATGGTGTGTGCGACGTTGTGTACAACGCTATTTGGGGTGTTTTGTGTGATGGCGTGTGTGATGTGTACAGAGTTGCGTGTGGTGGTGTGTGCGGAGTTGTGCGGGATGTGTGCGGTATTGTGCGTGGTGGTGTGTGCGGTGGTGCGTGTCTTTGAGCGTGTGAGAGTCCTGCCACTCATGCGGTGGGGGGAGGGGCTAAGTGTCCTGTGGGTGGAGTTTAAGCTGCGTGAGGTGGTAAAGATGCAGCGCAGCGGGGTTCGGGGACTCGCTGGCCGGGACAGAGCAGATTTAGACCTTACACTGCCTCCGGACTGCACACACCTCGACCTGAAATAAACATATATAAATATAATCATCACACACACACAATACGATTACAAAGTGAGTTAAGTTTTCAGTTCACTACAGTACATACTATACACACTTCTCACCTTGTTTTAAAAGTGAAGCCCTGCTCAGAAATCTAGTGCCAAATTCAAACAACAAGGACTATGTGTCTATAAAAAAACAATCACACCGTATAGTGGCACAGACTGGGCAATACAGGTAAGCCAGGTCTCCCATGGGATCTGAGAACCTGGAAAGTCATGGGTACTGTAAGAGTACCAGATCCACATACAGCTGATGAAGCAGAACAATGAGTAGATACAACCATCGCCAACCATGCAGAGAGCAACACATGATAGAGGGATGAAGAAAGAAACGACAGAAATGATAACAGACATCTCGGTCGACACCCACTGGGTAACATCCACCTGTCACTAAGTTCCCATGAGACTGATACTTCAAACAAACCATCAGGTAGGTGCATGAAGCCTTTAAGGCCAATCAAACTCAGCAAGATAAAACACCTTGTACAAGCATCTGCCACAAACATCATCCAAGCATCTAAAGAAAGACAGAGGAGACAAAAATCGAAGCAACCAGCTTGAAAAGACAAGCCGGCTAAAGCCGCATGAACCACTGACCAAGAGGTCGTAGTATTATGGAGAAAGATCTGGGGGAATGAGAGAATCCTCAATGTGGGAGCAGCTTGAATCCAACAACAACAGGATCAATATGAAGGTACAGAGAACCAGGAGCGGAATGACATCGACATCAGCGAGACCACTGCCAGAACCAGGAACTGGAAGTAACCACACAGACATTGAGAGAAAAGTCCATTTCTGGATCAAGAGCCTGCTCATTTTCCAACAGCGGCCTTCAGGGAGCTTCTCCCACAGATGGAAATGACCAAGAATCCCACAAATAACTGATCCCATCACCTGTCTTAAACATGTATGAGATTCTCGCTGCCATAATAATAATAATTTTTTTTTTTAAAAAGCAAGTTGCATCCTGCAAAAAATGAGGACTGGAGGAAAGGAAGCTGTGGATGCACTTTAACAAAGTCAGACTGGAAACTCCTGAGGACTCTTGTGTTCAGATCCCACCACCCCTGCATCAACAAGGACGGTGTAAATCAACACTGCAGACCCCGGAAAAGTATGGTCAGACTGTCCACCACATCATCTCAGGCTGCTCTGTACCGGCAAAGGGTGAACGCCTCTGTCCTCCAGGAGTAACAACCATAAGACCACAAGAAGCAGGAGTGCGATGGTGTTAATATCATCAGCAGGAGCAGCAAAACAGGAAGGAAAGGATGTGCATGCTCACCATGTATTAGTTCCATCCAAGTACAAAACCTCCACCAGTCACCAAGGAGCTCTCCAACTATATGTTTGTATATATACACGGACTACACAGAGAATACACTGACTGGATCCCTGGAAAGCTCAACTTCTACAAACTTCCGAAGATCACACAATCTGGAACAGATCACATCACATCATGGAGCGATCACACTAGAAGAAAATCCCCCTGCCTCTTGTCCGAAAGGATGTGAACAAGAACTATTAAAACTTTCATGATTACTACGACTATACTATCACGACTACTACTACTAACAATAATATTGATAATAATAAACATACCCAGTGTGTGCAGTGTGTGTTGTGGTTTCAGTCCTCACAGTGGGTTTAGCTGCAATGGTGAACAGAAGCTTAGTCGGGGCTCGTTTGACGGGTGTAAGGGGTCGAGGGATCCTACTGCTCCACCCCTCACACCCTCGCTCCCTTACTTCCTTTTTGACCTTCCCAATCGAGTCGTCTGATTGGTGCGTATCCTCCTCAGTGGTGGACATTGTCTCTGAGGCTCTCCTGGGCTCGTCTCCAGATGAAAGCGATGAAGATGTCCTGGAGTTTAGCATCTGTCTCTGCCTATCCAGCACCAATCGAGCAAACTCCTGCTGCTTGGATCGTTTCCGGATTTGATCCCGGGACAGCGACGGATCTGCACTATCCTCTGATACCAAGACGGGGATTCGACTCCTGCTTGTCAAATGAGAAGATCTTGTGCTTTTACCTTTATCTCCTTCTGCCCGGCACAAAAACACGTCTTTTGGTATCTCTGGTAAAACAACCATAGCTGGAGCCAGGCTCTGCAGAGGTCCATTAACAACACAGTGTCCTTGAACAATTTCTGCTGGATTGTGTGATGAAGTCTTAGGCCAGCCACCTCCTGCTTCTGCTAATATGGCATTTTTGGTTTGAGGCTCCACCTCACACTGAAGGTTCTCAGGAAGCTCATGGTCCCCCCGTTGAACCTGAGGCAGTTGGGATGACATGATGTTCAGATGTGTGGTCTCAGCAATGTGGATGAAGGTTCTCTCCACTTTGGTGAAAGGAGGAGATGCAGGAGAACCAGCGGAAACCAGTACATTAGCTGAGGGATTATGTTTTTGTCTGGCTACACTGGAGATCCCAATATCATCTGGATCACCATGCTGGTTTTTACAAGTTTCTTTTTTTTGATGGCTCAAAGAAGGACATGTAGAAGAAGCTGGTTGGTTAGACTCTTTCTTGACTCCTAACGCAGGTGTCCTATGATCATTTTCCTCAGCCTGGGTCTCTAATGGTTCATGTGCTGGTTGGTACTTTTGTGTGCTGGTCACAGGAGGAGATGTAGGAGCAGCAGTGTTCTGTTGTGATGAGCTGATGATTCCACCATTACCTGCATCGCCACATTTTGTTGAAGCTTGTTGGTTCTTCTCCAGGAGACATGTCTGGAAGTCGACAGCTTCCTTTTCACTCTGAAGAACGTCTGTTCCGGCTCCAGAATTCAGAGACTTCTTCATGTCTCCAGGCGAGAACAGAACCAGAGTTTTAGAGATGTCCTCTTGATCCAGATCTACATCAGCCACAGAACCTGGATCTCTCGGACCTTTCTGAGGGTCGATAGCTAATAAGGTTGAAGGAGGTCCGTCTTGGCTCTGATCCAGGCTGTCGGACTCGCTTTTCGTCACGTCGTCTTCTCTCGGCCCGTCGTCTTGTGTGTCAGGGGGCGTGGCCATGAACCCCCGGCGCTGGTGGAGGCTTCCGGTCAGCATGACGGTGAGGAAATCACCCCGTTTTACCTGAAGCTTTGGAAGGATGTAGAACATTTCTTTTTCAGAATACGGTGCTTTGGTCCGATAGTCTGTCGGAGAGAGGAGAGTCTCCCTTGGTAACGAAACCTACAAGAAACACAAACTTCGGTTAGCAATTGTGGCAAGAAACTAAATTCCTGCTGCAAAAATTTTTGTAGTTTAACATGAGCAAGTGTAAACAAGCAGGGTCATGAAGAGTGGTAATCCAATAACTGTGCAGTGCAAATATTACACTGTTTAACACCAGCACTGCTAAGTACTGTGCTCTGATGGTCAGATGGTGTTGATTAATTCTCAATAACATTATCTTACAGTAGTGCAGGTTGATATTAATGCACTCACTCTGATGCGTTATGGGTTTTTATAGTAACAGCTCATTCACAGGGAGGTGTATGGTTGCTTGAAAATAACATGTAAGCTTTGACATGGTGATGTTTACTCAAAGTAAGGAAACATTTCTCTAACACTTATGGAAGGAGTCTTCAGTGTATCAGTCAGAGGTAAGGTTTTCCCACATCCTCAGGACAGAGGAGCTTACACTGATATGTGGTTTCTCATTGTGTCTTGTTAACATAAAGTGAGAGAATACAGAGAGATCGGTGAGGGATGTGTAGTTGTTATAATGTAAGTGACAACAGGAACTGACTTATTTATCATTAAATGTAACTATAATTGTAGCGGAAGAGTGACTGCTGTTCTATAATAGGTAAAAACCTCTTCTCCTCCTTAAACTGCTGTAATGATTTAGGAGGAAAAAATACACAAGAATATGCGGTTAGAAGAAATTCATCATCAACTTCAGGGTGACAAGAGTCACTCTGCTTCATCACACCACCATTACACTGTTGATTGGTTTCCTCTCACAGCATCACACACACATGAACACACAGTGTGCTGTGAAAATGACTTTGCACATTCCTGAGACAATTCCATTTGCCAATTCCTTTTTTTGGCGCAATTTTTGTTGTTGTTGCATATTTGTCAATTGCCCCTAAATCTAATAACTGGTTGTGCCGCCGTTGCCGGCAACAACTGCAATCATGTGTTTGTGATAACTGGCAATGAGTCTTTCACATTGCTGTGAAGGAACTGTGGCCCGCTCTTCTTTGCAGACTTGTTTAAATTCAGGCACAATGGAAAGTTAAAAAAATTGTAAATTTTTTTTAATTTAACCGATTTGACGTCATGCCACGGCATCTCAATCTGATACAAGTCAGGCCACTCCAAAACCGTAGACTGTTGGGGGTTTTCTAACCATTCAGAGGTGGACTTGCCGGTGTGTTTAGAAACATTGTCCTGCTGTGCGCTGGAGCTTGAGGTCAGGAACTGATGGCCGTACATTCTCCTTTAGCGCAGAATTCATGGTTCCATCAATTATGACAAGTCGTCCAGGTCCTGGAACTGCAAATCGGCTGATCAGACAATCGCGCTACCACCACCATGTGTGACCGTTGGTATGATGTTCTTTTTATGAAACGGTGTGTTAGTTTTACACCAGATGTAACGGGACACACACCTTTTAAAAAGTTCAACTTTTGCCTCATCAGTCCACAGAATACTTGCCCAAACGGTTTTCGTTTTTTGGCAAGTGTGAGGCCTTTGTGTTCTTTTTGGTTAGCAGTGGCTTTCACCTGTTCATAACTCTCCCATGTTTCCCAGTCTCTTTCTTATTGCTGAATCCTGAACACTGACTGCAGGTTTTTAGATGTTGCTCTATGATGTTAGTTCTTTTATGAGCTCCTGGACTGGGAGGACGGCCGCTCCTGGGTCTCCATGAGACAACGTAGATAACGGCTCTCGCTGTGGTTCACTGGAGTCCCAAAGCCTTAGAAATGGTTCTGGAACCCTTTCCAGACTGATGGCAATTATTTTTTTCACATCTGTTTCTTGAATTTCTTTAGATCGTGCTGCTTTTTGAGATCTTTTATAATGCTTCATTTTGTCAGACAGGTTTTATTTAAGTGCTTTCTTGGTTTAACAAGTCTAGCAGTAATCAGGCATGGGTGTGGCAAGTACAATGTAACTCTGCTTTCCAACAAATGTGGTTAATCACAGTTCATTCCTGATTTAGCGAATTTGTTTACTAGGTAAAATTGTAAAGATGTACAATAAGGTTTTGACAGCTTTTCCCCCTAATTAATGAAATTATCATTTAATAACTGCATCTTTGTATTTAATTGGTTTATCTATGTGCGACATTAAAATTTCTTTTATATTTTCTTTGTTTATATAAACAATTCAAATCATCAAAGAAATATAAATCAGAAAGACCAATATTTTTCCACAGCACTGTGTGTGTTTGAGTTACATTACAGCTCAGTCATGAGATCAGACGATTAAACCCGGACTCGTTTATGAAAAAGACATCAGATAACATGACGGTTATTCGGTTTGTGAAACACTTTAATGGAGTTTTGGTTCT
>CM059228.1:257500-430000 GCA_030347435.1 Clarias fuscus
TATTATTATTATTATTATTATTCTAAAGCTCAAAGCGCTCATGCAGGAGTAAATAGAGATATTTAAGAGCGTTAAACTCCTCAGAGTGTTCACTTCCCCAGAACCACACACTGCACACACACACTGCGCACACACACAGCTATACAGCCCCTCCCCCCACACCCCCCAAACCACACAAAGCCGTAACGTCATTTCACTGCACACGAGTGACGTCATGGCTTTGGATATCACACTTAAGCATCTCATTTGCATATCTGACTTTAATGAAGCAGAGCACCGTTGTATCAAAACTCAGGTTTATATTATGAAACACTAGATGAGTTTACAATGAGTCCACACACACACACACACACACACACACACACACACACACACACCTTGAAGCACAGCACACACCACAGAATCCTGATGGAGGCCAAATCATGTACATTTTACACGTGTGTGATAAAATCTGTACACGGACACCATGTGCACAGTAGAGACTAAATTACCAGTGCAACCTGAAAAACACCTGCTATACCTCAGCATCACCTAGCGCACATTTAAAGGTCAGTAATGTCACTTACTGCACCTTTAACAGTCAGTGATTTTACCTGTGGCTTTAACGTCAGTGCTACAATGCAACACCCGTTTAAAACTCCTTAATGCGAAAAATCTGATAAAAAGCTGAGTGTGTGTTTGAACTTGAACACAAGATAATAAAATAAGTGTATAACAGCGCAGCAGCTCAGGTATCGTCACCTCTTAATTCATCAGCCAAGAGAACATGCAGAATTCATGCTCCTGCTGCGCACTCACACACTCACTCACACACACACACACACACACACACACACACCAAAGATACTTCAGATCAACTGATAATTAAACAATGTCATAATTAAACACTGAGAAAAAGAAACACCAGAATGAGGAAAGTGTACACAGCATACATTGATCATGAAT
Organism: Clarias fuscus; assembly: GCA_030347435.1. Classification (NCBI taxonomy): domain Eukaryota; kingdom Metazoa; phylum Chordata; class Actinopteri; order Siluriformes; family Clariidae; genus Clarias; species Clarias fuscus. Next base: position 258,446 of record CM059228.1, read on the forward strand.
TTCCTTTGAAAACACACACACACACACACACACACACACACACACACTTCCATGAGTTTGTTGCATCATTAGGAAAACACATCTTCATGACTTGGCTGACACATGTGTAAAGCGCAGACGTGTGTGAGGCACGTGCATGTGTAAAATATGTGTGTGTGTGTGTGTGTGTGTGTGTGAGGTGTACGTAATGCAGGTGTGTGTGCGGTGTGTGAGAGGACAAAGTGTGCGCGCGCGCTCTCAGCTGTTTTTGTGCATCAGTTTGGCGAGAATGTGCTGAATGTGAGCACGCGGAGAGAGGACCGAGTGGCGTTGTGGGCGGAGCATGGCAGAATGTGGGCGGGGCATCCCGGGACGGAGCCGCTGGTTAAGGTGGGCCGGGCTGCTCTCGGCAGAGCGACTGCGCTGGATGAAAGATGAGTGCGGATACTCCTCCGTCTCCAGAGTGGAGGACGAAAAGACGTAGGAGGCGAGACGGCGAAGCTGATTGGGACGAGGAGACGGGGGTCTGTCCTCATCCACCTACAACAGACAGAGACAGAGACAGACAGAGAGGTTAAAATGGACAGGTTATGAGAGAGGAATGTAAGACGTCCAGCCATGTGCCGAGAATCAGTTAAACCCTACTGCAATAAACATGGGCGGTCTAGTGTTCCTTCTCAGAGGAGGCAGCCTAAGTAGGGTACACTTCAGCACCACGTAGAACTCTATTAGTCAGGACCATAAGTATTTAGACAGTATGTTTCCCTCTGACAAACACTTTTTTTTGTTTGTCTTAAAAATCAACTTAAAAAACAAATCAGCTCTAATGATTTTATAAACTCCAGAGGTTCAGTAAAGTCTAATCGGCGCGTCCTGCTTCAGAGTGTGTGTCCTCAGTCCTGACTGTAGTCTCTGATGATGAACTCCTACCTCATTCACAGTGCTCTTGACTTGGCTAAATGCTGTAAAGGGTTTTTTCTTGAACACTTTCGTTATCTTGCAGTAATCTATACCAGACTGTTGATCTGGCCTCCTAATGTTGGCGTCCTTCTCCTGCATCAGCACCTGTTTGGACTGCACATCGAGAGTTCCCATGAAAATAAACACCAAATGCAGACTCAACACTTGGAATAAATTTCAGACCCTTCATCTCCCTCACTTGTCATAAATAAACCTAGAGATCGTTTTCACATCGGGCCCCGGGATCGATTCTGAACACTCGACTCGACTCGAAGGTTTGGTTCATGTTGCTCAGTGAGGAAACACGTGTTCTGCGCTCGGGAACCGAGACACGGAAGCCGATCATACCCGAGAACGTCAATAGATCACTGTTAAGGCGCAACGTCATCACTGCCGTCTGTCTCCTCTAAAATCTCAGCGTGTGTGTGTGTGTGTATGTATGCGTGTGTGTGTGTGTGTGTGTGCGTGCGTGTGTGTGTGTGTGTGTGCGTGTGTGTGTGCGTGCTCCGATCTCATCCTCCATAATGGACTTTTTTTGTTTGTTTTTAAACAATGTCCTGTAATTCCTAAACACCCATCACCCTTCTGTCAAATACTGATCATTTCAGTTCATATCCCGGGTGGACGTTGGGCAATGGGGGCGTTCGTGGGGGTGCAAATACTCATGGACCTGACTGTACATCCCAGCCCTTTACTCTTTATATTAACCAAATGAGCGAAGGGACACGACGGGAGAAGGTGAAACCGCGCTCATGAAAGTTTCTTCTATTTGTTTCAGAAACTAATCTCATGTAGGGTTAAAATGTGTGAGAAAAAAAAAACTGAAGAGACGATGACAGAAGACCGTTTGGACTGAAGCTTGAGAGTTCCTCACTTCTCTACAGCGTCATAAGAGAAACTTTCACTGTTTTTGTTTGACAATTTTGCAGAAGTTGCAGCTCAGCTACATGAGAAAACCAACGCTCGAGTGGCGGCTCTGTCTGCGCACTGTCTGCGCTCTCAGTAATATCTGACATTTTTGGGAAACTCTGGACACCAACTTTTCAGTGTACGTTTGGGTCACGTGACCAATCCGCCACACGCGCAGTGATACAAAGATATTAAAGAAACAATCGGCACATGTCTGGAGGTGACACGTCAGTTGTGAAACACATGCAGTAAGGAAAGACAAACACTCAGTACAGAGAGGAGCCGTCTGTCTCTCTCTCTCTCTCTCTCTCTCTCTCCTAGTGGAGATGATTATCAGGATTAACGCTCCGTCTCAAACCTGAACACGTACAACACAATGAGTCTGAGGGATGCAGCTGGCTTCTCTATTTCTCAGGCTTACTGATCAATACTGTGTGAGAACCGTCACTGTGACTACACACACACACACACACAAACACACACACACACACACACCTATACACACCTACAAACAAGATTGAAGATGGGAAAAAATGAATAAAATAAACAAAGCAGGAACGGTGGAATGATGATGATGAGGATGAAGATGAGGATACAGAGAGAAGGTGACGATCCTAAACTGTGCTTACCCCAAACACCCGTTTTCTCCTCGTGTGCTGATCCACGTGCTCATGTTTCTCTTCAGGGAAATAACGGCAAACGTTTGAGTGATAAAAAGTCGCGGTTACACAAGAAGAAAAGAGGCTGCTGGGGGAAAAACATAAAATGATGCGAGGGTTCGAGTCTTCAGGGTGACTGCAGGTCTCTTCAATCTGTACGTGATGCTTTAATATTCAGATTTATCACCAAAGTGCTGCTGAATCCTGGATTGTTATTGGCCAGAGGGGGGGTTGGTTAATTTTCTATAACAGCATTATAGTATTACAGCATTATTAGTTGTTGCACTTGTTACACTCTAATATTGTTTAATGATGATAATAAATGGATTAAAAAACATTACTGATATTAAACTTCTCAAAGTGAGTCGTTCCACAATAATAAATATAACTATAAATGCATAAAAAGTACACAGTATAAATTTATTTTTCCCAATAAATAATTAAATAAAACATTTGGTAAATTGCTGCACCAAAGATGAATAAAACATTAGTAGTTGTGCTGTTATAGAAAATAATCAACCTAGGGGTTGTAACGGTAAGTCACCCCTCCCCCTCCCCCTCCCAGACTGACTCCGCCCTCACACTGACTCCAGGAGGAGGGTCACGAGCTCAGGAGGTGAACGCGTGCAGGTTAAGGAAAATATTAAGTGACAGTTTGTATGTTCTGATTGACCTCCACCACCTCACACGCGCACGCATGTGCACGCGCACACACACAACAGCACTGGCTTTTCATCATGGTGATAATGTAAGCTGTGAGTCAGATACATGAGGATTAGTCAGGACCTGCAGACGTCCTAATGATTATAAAAAGTTGTAAACAAAACAAAACTGGTCCAAAAACATGAACCATGACCCAGTAAAATGATGCAAAAAAAGTGTGTGTGTGTATGTGTGTGTGTGTGTGTTTGTGTGCGTATCCTGAGCTGAACAGGATTAGCTGCGTACAGCCAAACTGAGGGTTGAAAGTCTTCAACAGGACTATGGTTACTATAGCAACACAGTGGACAAACATTTAGCAGGATTCCTTCCTCCATGTTCCACAGATTAATTTCTCAAACTGTCCGATCAGAGAGCCAATCCTGACACAGGAGGCGGGGCTATAATCACAGTGCGGAGGTGGGATTTGTCAGAATACAGATATAGTGCAACACAATTACTGTTAAAACTTTTAACACACTCCAGAAAAAAGACAAGAACAATCACATTAATAATACATTTATAATATCAATAATGTTAGTGACCAGGAACTTCATCCATCACGCTCTCTCTCTCTCCGCGCTCTCTTTCACACTGTCCCATGAGAGTTTTAAATGTTTTTGTGAAAAGATGGAAACAAAAGCTTTGTGTAATAAAATAACAAGTGAGTCTGGGTCTCTCTCTCTCTCTCTCTCAAACACACACACACACAAACACCCACACACACACACACACACACACACACACACACACACACACACACACACACACACACACCAGAAAAAAAACAGAAAGAAAAATAGAATGCAAAAGAGAGAGAGAAAGTAAGAGAGAAAGAGACGAGGAAACATAAAGAGTGTCAAAGAGGAAGACAGATGATCAGTAGGTTCACATGATGACGTGTTAATCTGAAAAAAAGTAAAAACCTTTACAATAAATATAAACGTGTTAGTTTGACTGAAACCGTATTAAATCATCTCAGAGTTTGGGACATAGGAACTGGCAGAGGTGCTCTGAGAACGCTCCACAATTCTTGCTCCAGGAGAGTCTGCATCTCATTTTTACCAAAAGTAAAGCGTTCAGATAAGAAACATATTGTCACTAAACGATGCAGAAAAACTAGTTCATGCTTTTATCACCTCTAGGTTGGACTATTGTAACGCCTTACTGTCTGGTTGTTCAACTAGGTGTATAAACAAGCTTCAGTTAGTACAGAATGCAGCAGGGAGAGTCCTCACTAAAACCAGAAGATACGAGCACATCACCCCTATCTTATCTACACTGCATTGGCTCCCTGTGAAATTTCACATCGATTTTAAGATACTACTTTTGACATTTAAAGCACTAAATGGTCTCGCGCCACAGTATCTGAGTGAACTGTTAGTGTCTTACGATCCGCCACGCCTACTTCCATCAAAGAATGCAGGCTGCCTGTCAGTACCGCGTATTATTAAAACTACAGCAGGGGGCGGAGCTTTTTCTTACAAAGCCCCAAAGTTATGGAATAGTCTTCCTATTAATGTTCGGGACTCAGACACAGTCTCAGTGTTTAAGTCTAGACTAAAAACCTATTTATTTAGCCAAGCATTTTTGTAAATAGATGAACCTTAGGTAAAGGAGCAGATCTGGGGGACTCATGGACGTAGAGTATTCTGGTGAACTGGTATGTTTAGATGCTGTCCTCCCCACTCTCATTGATCACTCAGGTTTGTTGACGGTGAGGTGATTGGTTGCTTTACATCTCAGTTCCCCTTCATGTCTGTGTTTCCTTCTGGCTCTCCCTTTTAGTTATGCTGTTATAGTTAGTCCTGCCGGAGTCTCTGCTTGCACTTTGCACTAAATATACATTCACCTATACATGTTGACTGTGACCAGACCTAACTGTTATCTCTCCTTATTTTCTGTTCTCTCCTCTTCTGCTCTCTCTCTCGCTCTCTTCTTTCCCTCTCTCTGTCTCTCTGTCGAGCTATACATGTCACTCCTGAGTTGCCAGTGATCCAGACCCCTCTGCCCTCTGGACCCGTCTAACCCGTCCTGGAGTCCTGCTTCTGGTTGGAGATCTCGTCGCATGGATGCCCCGTGTGGTCTGCCTGGATTCGTGTGGTGGCTGGGGATGGTTTCCATGAAGACTGTCCTGTCATCGAGTGATGCTCTGGGGACCTGTGACTTCAGTTGTTCGATAACTCAGGACTGGAATCTCCTACAGTCTACCTGAGCCTCCGGGAACAAACTGGACTCCTTTTCATTTAAACACATCTCCTGTTATACTGAACTTCCAGTCTTACACATTATTATGCTGATCAATCCCTGCTCTCCGTTATCACCCAGATGAGGATGGGTTCCCTGTTGAGTCTGGTTCCTCTCAAGGTTTCATCCTATTACCATCTCAGGGAGTTTTTCCTTGCCACCGTCGCCCTCGGCTTGCTCATCGGGGACAATCTTATCATTCTGATTCATACACATTGCATACAAACTTACTTCTTTTATTGTGTAAAGCTGCTTTGCGACAATGTCAATTGTTAAAAGCGCTATATAAATAAAATTGACTTGACAATCTCGGAGTAAATAATACCATCGAAATACACCATCCATATACAAGATCGTTTTCATTGGCCCAGGCTGGATGCCAAGGCAACACTTCACGTAAAAAACAGGAACCCCATCTCCAGAGGACTATTCACCGCAGCACAACCATCTCCTCCACGACCTCGCCTTCAGGCAGCCCAGCTCGTCTGCACCATCCCAACAACTGCTCCTTCTGCTCAACCATGAAGGCTGACAACGCTTTACTCTCCTAAGACTCCTGCACAACCGCACTCTGCACACTGACTCAGTTTAGAAGTTTATCTTTATCCGATTATGTTATTCAATTACCCGGACCTGTTCGAGCGCCGCAAAGCACCGTTTCAAGCACCAGCCACGCGACTCCTTGGCTGCTATACGATAAAATCACCCGGACGTCACTGGTCCAGCATTAAGCCGTCTCGGTCTATGTTTTAATTGGGACACCGCTCCACAGGTTGAGGAGGCCTCATTATCACAGCATCAGCATCTACTATAATCTACATATCACACATGCATTAGTGCACATTTACCTCACTTACCAAACAGCACTTTCCTTGGAGTGTGAGAAGATCCTGGACCTCACTGTATAGTCTTTCCATCTGTTACACTTATTTCTTTTGGTTCCTGTCTTTTAACTGCTGCTCACTTTATGAATTCTCCACTGGGATCACATCAATCACACCCAACTCCGCCCCCTGTGTCCTTCATACAGAATGTCAAGCAGTGCAATGACAGTGCAGTAGTCCTGACTTAGATCTCTCCATTGATGGACCGTGTCACCAGCATCTCCGAGGAACTCTCTCCTGGACTACCAACAGCTCTAGTCTGGCCGAGAAGGCTCAACAACGCCTCTACTTCCTGAGAGTTCTGAAGAAGAACTATCTCACCTTCAGACATCCTGGTGAACGTCTATCGTTGCACCATTGCGAGCACCCTGACATAGTCTGGTATGTGAACTGCACTGTGTCGGAAAGCGCTGCAGAGAGTGATGAACACTCTCACACGCATTGCAGGAGTTTCACTTACTAAGATTGAGGAAATTTACAGGAAGCGGTGTCTCAGCAGAGCACACAATATCACAAAGGACTTCTCACCCTGCTCATAGCCTCATTGCCCTTTTGCCTTCTGGCAGGCGCTACGGTTGCCTTCTCTGTGTACATTTTAATATGCATATATTATTGTACCATGCACACATCTTCCTTTATTCCACTCAGTGTATATAACCCTTTCTGGATATAACCATTCTGTGTACAGTTTACATACACATACAATTTACATGTGCAAATTATGTAAACCATTGCAAATCACTGCACTCGTTGTACATAACTCTTTCTCTGTATACTGTTTACATGCAAATTCTTTATCATAGTATACAATTCCTAGTATACCTTCCTTATTGCATCCACTTTTATTGAAAGTTCCCATTTCCAATTAATTTGCTCATTTGCACTCATCGTATTTACCTCCCTTACTGTATACTGTTTATATTTGTTAATTCTTTATCGTGGTATACAATACCCTTCTTATTGCGCCACCTATAATCATTTGCACCCATTGTAACTTGTCTACCTCACTATATGCTGTTTATATATGCAAGTCATTTTGTACTGTGAAAATGCACTTCTGGTTAGATGCCAACTGTATTTCAGTGCCTTGTACCCAAATGTGCAGTGACAAAGTTGAATCTAATCTAATTTAAACAGGTTGTGTAAAAGGGGCAGCACGACAGCGAGACAGAGCATGAGACAGGGAGAGGTCTGATTATCATGATGTTAGTCATTAGTGATGAGTGCTATACTCTTTTAATCAATCAGAACTGCTGCTGCCACCCATCCTTACACACGCCATTACTGTACGATTTGTATATTATCAGAGGCCTTTATACAGTTATAGTTTTTATATTTTCATTTGTATAGAACAATTTTCTTTCTAGACATTTTCTCCTCATTTTACATTTGAAGACTTTTTTTTCTGTGTAGATCTTATTTCACTGTAACTGTTTTCTTGTGTAATTTACTCTCTCACTCTCACTCCAGTCTCTATGGTCCTTATCCAGCTCAGGGTCGGGACAGGTTTGGAGCCTGTGCCAGGGGACTTGGAGCAGGAGGCGGGGTACACCCTGGCTGGCATGCCAGTCTCTCACAGAGCACACATTCATAATTTTATTTTAGTGTGGAGTTGATTTAACTTACCTTACACTGTATTGTATTTTTCTGGCCACTGGAAGGCGCGTTTCCCTGCAATCACACTGCGTATGGTTGTGTATGTGATGAATGACATCCGAGATGTAATTTAAACGATTCTCCTATGCAGTGTGATGACATTTTAGAGCCACCATTTGGCAGAAATGGTACACCCACTGTATGCCAGGGCACACCCACTGGACTTGTAGTGTTTTTATAACTTCATAGAGGTTTTCTTTTATAAGGGCTTGATTAAGCTGACTGTTGATAAATACAAGCTGTGCCATGCAATATACCCCGGCATGTTTTAACTGCCTCATGATGCGTGTATCGGTTCTGGGTTTCCTCCCGGGAAGTTTGAGAGGGGAATCCCAGTGACACATGCGGTCACCTGACCCTGTTTAAAAGCACACCCGGGAGGAAGGGAAGAGAATGATAGAGTGGTTCAGTGCGCTGTGGGTGATGCCATTGTCCCGGGGAATTTGCATAGGAGAACTGTGGCAAATTATAAATACTGTTCCGTTGCGGATTATCTGTTTTTCTGGAATTTCACCCTCCGGACAACTTCACTGAGTAGCCCTCGTGCCTCCGGACTGTGTTCCTGATACCAGTGAGGCTAATTCAATTCTCCCTCACTCTACATGACCACGTTTGCAATAAACAGAACTTTGGACTCCCATTCCGTTCACTCACACACTTTTGCCTTTTGTATTTATTTGTAAATATTGGTTTATTGGTGCACCAGAAGACCAAGCCGAAGTCTTCGACGACGAGAAAGAGAAGCATGCAGGGTGATGGGCATGCAGGCTTGATCTGAGTTTAAGTGTTAAAACACATATAAATCCTTGGTAAGGACTCGTCCCGAGAGGATGGGGAAATTTAATTTTTAGTTTACAGAGCCCCGTCAGGTCTCGAGGAGACCGCGGAGCTCTGTTTATTTTGTGCTCTCAGTTTTCTTTTGGTTTTTTTTTCAGTTTTAATTAATAATCCCATGTTATCTCTAAACAGGAAGGTTTTCCCGTTTGTGTCAAACACTCTCACGCACTCCTATTTCACTGACCCCCCCAGAAGCCCTGCGTATGTGCTTTTATAAATATATCTTGGCGCAGGATCGAGGCACAAGCTACTTCCATGTTTTGAACTCACGTCCCCAGAACAGTGGCTCAATTACCCCATCTGGTGGCCAGACCTCGACTACCCACTCACCAGCCGTATGCAGGCGAGCCAGAAAATTGCCACTTTACATTCGAGCTGCAACCGTCGCAGTTTCCATCTGAACAGACAAAGATTGCATTTATGGTGTCTCTGAACACAAGCAGAGCACTTGAGCTGGCCATTGCGGTGTGGTAGCACCATCTCTTGGAACACACTACTCCTACGCTCAACTACTATGTTGACACACTTAGGGCTACTTTCCATCATCCGCATGCATCAAGCAGTGTAGTGTCGCCTCTCCTTTCCATTCATCAAGGGGCGGTTGATCGGCAGGTGACTACACAGCTCGAGCTTATTGCCCGGGCCACCAGCTCAGGTTGGAATGACGTAGCTCATATGACCACAAGTATACAAGGACTCTCAGAGCGCCAGGAGGATGAGCTAGCCATACGTGATCGTCCACAGGATCTGGATGAGTTATACAGGCTAGCCATCCGGCTAGACAACTGCCTTCGTGCAGCTCCAGACGGGGGACATCTCCTCCGCCCCACAAACGCCGCTCAGAGCGCCTAGCCAGTGGCTCCCCTGGCCGAGACCTGGTAAGCCCAAGCGGAGGCACTTATCTATATGGGGGCGATGGAAAAAGTCATTTACGGGAGACTACAGTTAGCCCGCTCCCTTCCGCCATCCCGTTGGTCTTTCTGGCCGACAAGCCAATTACATCAGGGTTCAGTCACTCTACGGCTCGGACGTCACTCTGAGCGAATCTCATTTTTGGTAACCCGGGTACCAGAACAGAGAATAGTGTCTGTGAACCCTAAGCTGCCCTCAGGGTGGCCAACCACCAGTCCCAGTGCCTCCTTCCCCAGTACCCCTTTTAACTGTCCCCTTAGGGCTACTGGGATGGAAATAAAGTGTTCTCCAAGGCAGAGGCTCAACCTCTTGTTGGGTCCAAGACCCAACAAGAACCAGTTTACACCTCACACCTTACTTACAACACTTCTTCTCTTCTGCTCTCTCCTCTTTTCTCTCTTTAACTCTCCCTGTCTCTCTATTGAGCTACACATGCCGCTCCTGAGCTGTCAGTGATCCACACCCCTCTGCCCTCTGGACCTGTCTGTCTCGTCCTGGTTGGAGATCTCGTCGCATGGATGCGTGTGGTGACTAGGGACAGTTCCACTTTACCATGAAAACCATCCTGGCTTCGGCTGTTCTCTGAGGTCTCGATAGTTTAGGGCTGAAGTTTCCTACAGTCTACCTGAGCCTCCAATAACAAACTGGACTCCATATGAACTTAGACATTAACTGTTATAGTGAACTTCCAGCCTCCTAACACACTGCCATCTCAGGGAGTTTTTCCCTCAGCACCGTCGCCCTCGGCTCGTTCATCAGGGACCATCTGATCATTCTGATTCACAAACATTGCCATAATTTTTTTCATTATTATTGTTAAAAGCGCTATACAAATAAAATTGAATTTAATTGTTTGGCCTCTGCCACCTCTATCTTCTCCTTACGCTGCACCTCTCTGTACTCCTGTCTACTCTCTTCAGTCCTCTTAGGGTCCCACTTCTTCTTAGCTAACCTCTTTCTCGGTATACGCTCCTAGACTTCCTCGTTCAACCACCTCCTTGTCCTTGTTCTACATCATCATTATAGTCCTTAATCTGACAACATTATCGTATTGTATATCGTGATCGTAACAAAGCTGGACTAAATGTCACCGCTGGACAACACTGGCACACATACACTCTCTCTCACACTCACGCATACACACATACACTTGCGCTCTCTCTCACACTCACGCGCGCACACACACACACACACACACACACACGCACACGCACACGCACACAGCTCTAACAGCTAAGCAGGAATAAAGCAGAACACACCCCGAGTGTGAACACTATCCTGATAACTACAGCACGAGTCGGCTCGTTCTCTATCAGGAGTCTCAGGTCTTCATGACATTCACTGCCTTTATTTACATTAATCAGCATGCAGTGCTGTGTGCGGAGTGATTTTATACAATGTGCTGGTCAAACACCACAATTCATTCTGTAATACCAGACACAAGCTGTCCTGGGCGAGTGGGTGTGTTCTCGTACCTGTCTGTGAGGTGTGTTCGGCTCGGACTCTCTCCGTCTGGCTCGTCCCGAGTGACACGGTGATGGACTGTCTGTCGGTAGGCCACGCCCGCTCCGCCGTGCCATCTCCCCCTCGGCCACGCCTCTGGCGTTCAGTCTGGGCCGTGTAGCCTGTTCTTCCAGCGGGCGGAGCTCCTCCGGCTCATCGTCCGTAGTCCCCGATGTGGTGGGCTCCGCCCCTAGTGGGCGGTGCTGGAAGTCCCTGAGCTCCGCCTCTTTGTCAATCATGACCCACTCCTTGCTGTCGAAGTCCTCCTCCTCAGCCAGCGGGACTGACCGGATGAAAGCGTTGCTGTGTGCCTCAGAGCCATCGTTGCGGCAGCGGTCTCCACGGCAACCGTCGATGGACAGCATCTGCGCCGGCTGTGAGGAGTAAAGATGGCGGGACGGAGAGCCGAGAGCATCCATCCGTGACCTGAAGAACATCAAACACAGACATGAGTATTAAACTCATCAGATCACAATATCTAATAAAGGACGAGATTAAAACTCGCAAGGAAATTCATCGGCTTTCCCCGGGATGTTAATCACACTGAGAAACAGACTGCATTTAGACCTGTGACAGGTAAGTGACACCCACTTCTGGGTTTTGCTGGACCCTCATGTGTTCCCGTGTCAGTCTCTTGGTTCAGAAGGAGCGTGCAAATGGGACGCACTTCAGGAACAACGTGCTCATGTAAGTTTTCCTTAAAGACGGTACAGAAGTGTGGTGGTGGAATTTTAAATGAAAGACGTTTATTACACCGATGCCGTAAATGTTCACAGCTCACCTGAGAGAACGCATCTGTGCACTAGGAGACTCCGCCCCTCCCCCTCCTCTCTGGGGTGACACAGGGCACACCCTTTGGTTTCCCTCATCCTCCTGAGCCAGGAACACACACACACACACACACACACACACTTACAGACATTAACATTTACAGTACATCCAATGTATTGTCATTATTATAAAGAGTTACAATTGTTTGAAGTGAGGCTGCATTATGTTTGTGTGTGTGTGTGTGTGTGTGTGTGCGCGTGCGTGCGCTACCTTTCCCAGGCTGATTCTCAGTTTGTTACGGTTGATGTCAGTGCTGTCCCACTCGTCTCCATCAGGGGGCGCTGGGCCGTTCTCTGTGGTCGCAGGTGCAGGATTGGGCGGAGCGTTCTCCTGGTCGCTCAGGTGCTCATCTTGCAAAACATCATCCGTGTTCTCCCTTTGCAAGTCCCCAGGGACCGGACTCACATTCAGCACTCTGAGGGTCAAAGATGTGGGTCAGTGGGTCATGCGTCATGGGTAAAGGTGAAGCATTCTGGATCAACTGCAGAGGACGAATGTCTCTGTTACTACAGGTCAAGAGTTCCTGCACCGCACACAGAGTGTGAAGTGTTTCACCCGGAACGCGATACAATGTAAGTAATCAGAGATGCGGATGAAGCTTCTGCAGCTCCACTGAGAAAAATCGAATTGGTATCTTTCAACATTACAATGTACTTAGTACAAATTTAACTCCTAAGAAACCGGCTGTATGGCCGACTGGAACCTGTCTATTTCTGGGGAAAGAAAAGAATGAAATAAATACACTGTATGAAAGAGACCAAGTCATGATTTATGGATGGATTAATACCAAAATGTTACATATCCTACATCTATGAAGAGCTTTATTGTGTTATGTGCGTGTGTGTGTGTGTGCATGTGTGTGTGTTACCTGGCCATGGCTGCGGTAGGCCGCGTGTGTTGCTGTGTGGACTGTGTGTTTGTGGAAAGCATGGACTCCGTGTTGCTCTTCTCCCAGTCATACAGCTCATTCTCTGTGATGATGCGCTCCTTCATACTGTTCTCAAACACTGACATCAGCAGCTACCACACACACACACACAATCATTTTTGAATATGACAGAAGACTGGACTGTCTGTGAATAGAGAGCTGTGTGTGTATGTGTGTGTATGTGTGTGTGTACCTGATAATCAGGTTTAGTGTAGTAGTCCAGGCTCAAGATGTGCTCCAGGAAGATGTTGAACTCAGTGGGCATGTGCTTCAGCAGCATCCTGTGGTCATAACGCTCCTTAACCTGACCCACCTGCTCCTACACACACACACACACACACACACACACACGTTTAATTACACAACACATTGTACCATTTTCCCACAGAGATTCGATAACCAAACACCGCCCCCCCCCCCGACCACTCCGCCCCCCCAACCACACACACACTATGAGTGTACAGAAAGCGTGCAAGACTCTGAATTAGGGCGGGGCAATAAACACACACTCAAACTCTAATCCACATAATTTAAACCATGGCAATTACTACAATTTTTCATTTTGGTAATACTTTCCCTACATGTGTAGTGTGTCACATGACCCCGCCCCACCTGGCCCCGCCCTGCTGCGATCTGTCTGAGACATGAAGGAACTGTTTCATTAGAAAAGAATCTCCCAGGTTTAATATATGATCATACATAAGAGATTGGATGTTAATTAATTTTCTTCTGCTTAATCCTGATAAGACAGAAGTTCTGGTCATAGGACCACAAGCAGCTAGAAGTAAGCTTTCTGATCACACTGTAACTTTAGATGGCCTTTCTGTTCCATCAAGTACAACAGTAAAAGACCTCAGTGTGATTATAGATTCCAGCCTTTCGTTTGAAGCTCATGTAGATAATATCACCAGAATAGCTTTCTTTCACCTTAGAAATATTGCCAAGATAAGAAACATATTGTCACTAAATGATGCAGAAAAACTAGTTCATGCTTTTATCACCTCTAGGTTGGACTATTGTAACGCCTTACTGTCTGGTTGTTCAACTAGGTGTATAAACAAGCTTCAGTTAGTACAGAATGCAGCAGGGAGAGTCCTCACTAAAACCAGAAGATACGAGCACATCACCCCTATCTTATCTACACTGCATTGGCTCCCTGTGAAATTTCATATCGATTTTAAGATACTACTTTTGACATTTAAAGCACTAAATGTTCTCGCGCCGCAGTATCTGAGTGAACTGTTAGTGTCTTACGATCCGCCACGCCTACTTCCATCAAAGAATGCAGGCTGCCTGTCAGTACCACGTATTATTAAAACTACAGCAGGGGGCGGAGCTTTTTCTTACAAAGCCCCAAAGTTATGGAATAGTCTTCCTATTAATGTTCGGGACTCAGACACAGTCTCAGTGTTTAAGTCGAGGCTAAAAACCTATTTATTTAGCGCAGCATTTTGTAAATAGATGAACCTTAGGTAAAGGAGCAGATCTGGGGGACTCATGGACGTAGAGTATTCTGGTGAACTGGTATGTTTAGATGCTGTCCTCCCCACTCTCATTGATCACTCAGGTTTGTTGACGGTGAGGTGATTGGTTGCTTTACATCTCAGTTCCCCCTCATGTCTGTGTTTCCTTCTGGCTCCTCCCTTTTAGTGATGCTGTTATAGTTAGTCCTGCCGGAGTCCCTGCTTGCACTTTGCACTAAATATACATTCACCTTATACATGTTGACTGTGACCAGACCTAACTGCCATCTCTCCTTATTTTCTGTTCTCTCCTCTTCTGCTCTCTCTCTCTCTCTCCCCCTCTTCTTTCCCTCTCTCTGTCTCTCTGTCGAGCTATACATGTCACTCCTGAGTTGCCAGTGATCCAGACCCCTCTGCCCTCTGGACCCGTCTAACCCGTCCTGGAGTCCTGCTTCTGGTTGGAGATCTCGTCGCATGGATGCCCCGTGTGGTCTGCCTGGATTCGTGTGGTGGCTGGGGATGGTTTCCATGAAGACTGTCCTGTCATCGATTGATGCTCTGGGGACCCGTGACTTCAGTTGTTCGATAACTCAGGACCGGAATCCCCTACAGTCTACCTGAGCCTCCGGGAACAAACTGGACTCCTTTTAATTTTAATTTTAAACACATCTCCTGTTATACTGAACTTCCAGTACACATTATTATGCTGATCAATCCCTGCCATCTCAGGGAGTTTTTCCTTGCCACCGTCGCCCTCGGCTTGCTCATCAGGGACAATCTTATCATTTTGATTCATATACATTGCATAAAAACTTACTTCTTTTTATTGTGTAAAGCTGCTTTGCGACAATGTCAATTGTTAAAAGCGCTATATAAATAAAATTGAATTGACTTGAAATACATAATCAAATGTTCAGTTAATCATATTACGCAGCATTAGTGTGTGTGTGTGTGTGTGTGTGTGTGTGTGTGTGTGTGTGTGTATAATGTACACTTCCAGTACCTTGTCTTTGATCTTTCTCCAGGGCAGCTGACCGACTGCAAACTCAACCAGCATGTAGAACAGAGACCACAGGTCATCATGCCGACCCATTTCCTGACAAACAGGAAATGACATCGCTGTCAAAATCTACGTTTCACTACTGTGTGTGTGTGTGTGTGTGTGTGTGTGTGTGTGTGCGCGATATTATTCAATCACAGGATAAATATTAAAATCCTCAATATTTTGTGACTATAATCACAGATTTAAGGTTTTCCTATAGGATGTGTTTCAGAGTGTGTGTCAGTAAATCTACTGCTCGGTAAACACACACCTGCACAACTACACACACACATTTATACGCGCGCGCGCACACACACACATTCATACGTGCGCACACACACACACGCATTTATACGCACACATACACTCACTTATACGCGCACACACACGCATACGCACACACTTATACGCGCACACACACGCATACGCACACACACACACACACACACTTATACGCACACACACGTACACATACAACCACACAAACCTTGTTCTTGTGAGCGTTAACTGAAGCGTACCGGACCGTGCCACGGAAGCCAGCTACTGTTCTGGGCTGAAAAAGAACACGGATCATTACACATACTGTATATACGTAAACACACACACACACACACACACACACTCAAACATACAGTGCTAATCAAATCATATTGTACACAGTGAGATTACATCCACTCGATATAATAATGACATTAATGAGGAGACACTATATAACACGGAGACTGTATGACCCTGTGACCCTGTGACCTTTCGGGGCGGGGCCAGAGAGTGTGGAGAGATGTGAGAACAAAAAGAAACAGACATGAATAAACTCACAATGGACCGCAGCAGGCCGAGTGTGTGGGCTGCACATGCATGTCTGAAATTAACACTCCAAAATACTGTGAAACACAAAACAAAAGAAAAGCAAACATTGCAACAGAAATAAAACATTTACAATAAACCAGACAAATCGATACAAAATCATAATAATGATAATAATAATAACTCAATAATACAGAAAATGAGGTGATGTCATTGGGAGTGATTACATCATGCATATCTCATGCACTCGCACTGCAGCAAGAAATACTACAGATTAAAGAGTGTGAAGATACAAAAACTCACACACACACACAAACAACGCTAAGCAGGAAGGTTCAATACACACTAGAGCTGAAGCGATTCCTCGAGTAACTCGAGTAATTCCATTACAAAAAATGATCGGGGCAAAATCTTCTGCCTCGAAGAGTCTTTTAATTAATTTTAAAAGCTTGTGTTATGTTTTTGTGCAATTATGTGTTTGGCGTGACACGGCGCTCTTCCGGGAGCAAGCGGCCAGTAAACACCGCCGAAGAAGAAGCGCTTACGTCACACACAAAGCGGAAGGAGACGCTAACGGTTAGCGCTGTATTGATTTGAGGGAGAGTTCTGTTGCGGGCTGCAAAGCGATAAAAAACCAAGAGAAGAAGAAACCAGCAAGAATTTTTTTTTTGATACTTAAAAGTCATTTGAAATACATTTCTTTAGTTTTTGCATCTTAGAAAAGGCTTTAAAATAAGAATGTCTGGCTGTAATGCACTTAATTCATCTCGGTCTACTTTAAGCTCTTCCTTGTATTGTGAATAATGACAATGTTTATTTCTGATAAAATGCTGTATGCATTTAAAAACGTAGATTTTTCTAAAAAGAAAACCAATAAATTTTTGCTTCTCATATATTTTACATTTAATACGTAAAAAATTTTTATATAAAAAAAAAAGTTTAATTAAGCAAAAGTACATTTTATCCGATTACACGATTACTGAAATATTCGATAGCTACAGCTCTAATACACACACACACACACACACACACACACACACACACACACACACACACACACACACACACACTGCAGTAGGAAAACTGATCCTGGATCGAGACTGACAAAACTGAATGTCCTGAAGGTTACTGATCTACTGTGACTGTACAGAGTAAAGAGAGAGACAGAGAGAGAGAGAGCAGGGTGTAATGGTTTGGTACAGAATAATGTTTGTTTGTTGTTTTTAACTACCAAAATACAACTTTTAATGACAAAAAGAAGCGCGGTGAATTAAAGACAGACAGACAGACAGGTGGGTGGACGGAGGGAGAGACGGAGGGAGAGACGGAGGGAGAGACGGAGGGAGAGACGGAGTCTCAGTTAAACAGAGTGAAAAATGCATCCTCTCTGACTCAGCTGCATTAAATATTCAAACTGCTGCCCTCAGACACACAAACACACACACACACACACACACAGGAGAAAGGTGGTGTGTGAGTGAAGCTAAATAAAGCAACATCCACAGCAACACTGCACTGACGCAGAGAAACAGAGAGAGAAGGGGGGGGGGGAGAGGGGGGGGGGCCTTAGCAGGAAGAATAAGATTGATGTACTACTTTACTTCACTGAACACAGATCTCTTTTTATACTTTATTCCTGAAGCATCCTGTCTATGTGTGTGTGTGTGTGTGTGTGTGTGTGTGTGTGTGAGAGAGATTGTAACGATGGACGCACCGGCCTCACTTCTCCATTAGTGTTGGTGTACTGCCTCGCCAGCCCAAAGTCCAGCATGTAGCACTTCCTGTATGTGGACGGCAGTCTGCCCATGGCAAAATTTGACTGAAACACACACACACACACACACACACACACACACAGACACACACACATCAGTGAATTACACCACCATTTATCCACTGCACAAATTAACTAGTCGCAGTGTTTCTCTCATCCACCCCAAGTCCAGTAAGAGGTTCTGACTGTAGGGATTTGGTGTGTGTGTGTGTGTGTGTGTGTGTGTGTGTGTGTTCATGTAACAGTACTAAACACACCTCATAGATGTGATCCAGTCATGTGACATCTCAGTGGATGAAAAGGTTGTACAGGAAATATTTTAGTCAGTTGGTGTCCTCGGTTAATGTAGCTAGCTAACGTTAGTGCTGAAGCGATGAGGCGGTTGCCATGGTAACAGTACAGTTTGTAAGTAGATAAAGTGTTCCTGCTGTAATCCTGGTATTATTGAGGACGGCTGTGGAGAGAAACTCCTACAACATCCGGTTCATTTTCCAGACAATAAAAACGTAAAACACATCAAGGTTACTTTAATAACAGACGATAAACCATATGTGACGATGTGTCTCACACAGCGTGGATCAGCCTGAAGATCTGAAGCCAACACACAGAGCACGGTATAGATAAGATCTCTCTCAGCATGTGTGTGTGTGTGTGTGTGTGTGTACCGGTTTGATGTCTCTGTGCAGGAACCCGACAGAGTGAATCGCTTCGATGGACTCCAGGATCTGTTTCCCCAAACGCAATGTTGTGCTCATGGTGAAGGTTCCACGCGGCTGACTCCGCCTCAAATCTGCCAGGTTCCGCCCCTAAACACACACACACACCACTTCAGCATTCGTGTACAGATCATGGGTAAGCGCTGAGACACAGACGCTCTGATAGAGGAAGCCACACACTGCAGTGAGACGCGGGCGACACACACTCACTCGCGCACCCTCACACTCTCACTCACACACTCTCACTCACACACTTCTCACCTGGAGCTGCATCACCACGTAGTTGAACTTGTCGTTTCTTCCACAGCCGATGAACTTACACACGTGGTTCTTACCTGAGAGAGTGAGAGAGTGCACACACAACCAGAGTGAACGGGTCCTGTTAGTGCACACACTGTGTTGTGGGGTGTTGTGGTTTGTGTGTGTGTGTGTGTGTGTGCGCTCACCCTGCAGTTTCTTCAGCACTGCCACCTCCATCTTGAGCACCTGTTTGGGCTGCTGCGCCGACTCCACCTTCAGAGCCACATTCTCCTTCGTCAGCAGATCAAGAGCCTCGTAGATCTCTCCGAACCCTCCACCACCAATCTTCTTCAACTACAGAACACACACACACTCAGTCACTACTCATTTTTGTTTATATAGTGTGTTTAAACACTGATGACTGTCGTAAATCAGCTTTACAAACGGAGAATTATGCAAGTGTGTGAGATCATGTGTATGAACCAGAATGATCAGATTGTCTCTAATCAAACTGCTCTGAACTAATGGATTCATCCTCTTATTCTTCAGCAGGTGAACGGTCAGATGTGAGGATTAGGAGGTGGTGTTTTTTCCCCATTGTCTAAACAACACCAAAAACGTGTCCCAGTTAGTGCGTGGCTGTGTCCCAAATCAAATCCCATCATCACAAAACATTCCTAAAAATAGTCCGCCAGGTCAGGACCGCTCACTGAGGCACAGTCTGGAATACAGGAAGATGTGATTTAGGACACAGTCAGTGTCATGTGATAAAAGAAGAGTGTTGGGGGTCACTGACGTGTGTGTGTGTGTGTGTATATATATAAACAATTGCTCTAAGTAGCATGTGACTGGAGTGAGCTACCCGTGTCCTGTGTTAGTGGACCGGTACCTCTTTGGACTATGGGAGGAAACTGGAGTACCCAGTGGGAACCCTCCAAGCATGGGGAGAACAAGCAAACGCCACACACACACACACACACACACACACACACACACACACACACACACAGCTAACCAGTAGTCTGTCTCCACAGTTAGTGTGTTAATGTTCCTGAGATAAACTCTGTCTTGTTCTGGACACAGCTGTCTCCTGACTTTGGGGTTATAATACAGTTTTACCTCAAGTAGAAATAAGCGGGACATTAATAAATCTGAACACTACATTAAATACTGATGCTCAACTGGAGCACATCCTTCTGCAGATAAACAGCTTTTATTAAAAATGTTTACATTATTAACAATTATTATTGTTATTATTTTCAATGCACAAAAACTTCAGGCGATTAATGCAGGTCATAAACTGCTCATAACCTCACTTCTACTCAACAATTAGATTTTGGAGCAGGTTTAAATTTACACAGATACTGAAGGACTGGCAGAGTTTCATTTCATTCTGTACAAACACTTTTGTGTGAAGCTGTGACAAAAAAACAAAAAAAAGGATTTTAAAGTTTTACAGCTTTTTGTTCTCTGAGATTACAGTGAGATTACAGTATCAGCTTTTAGACCCTGCTGTAGCTCTTTAACACAGAACTGATGAAACACACTGCATGATGTCACACACATGGACTAATGTAGACTGATTATAATGCTCAGACTGCACCACTGAGTAACAACACACACTTACACACACACACATAGGCACGACCTGATTTATAATTGCCCAGTGTTCATATTTGCATGTATTTATATTTAGAAATATTTAACATGTACAATATTTGTATATATTTAGAAAGAAATACACTGGAATACACTTATTAATTACATTTATAAAAAAATAAACAAAAATAAAGCATATTCATTCAGTAAATTAAACTTTTATTTGTCACACACAGACATACACAGTATGATATGCAGTGAAATGCTTATACGACCGCCCGTGACCTTGTCTGTCAGAGTCATGGCCGTGTTTGTCACACCGGATGTTGGTGCTTTATAGTCCGTCATTGTCCTTAATCCCTGCCACGGGCTCCTAGAGTCACTCTGTTGGAGCTGTGACTCTAGTTTCCTCCCATAGCGCTGCTTTGCCTCTTTCACCGCCTTCCGGACGTTGTATGGCGCAGCCTTGTACTGGTCTATGTCCCCCGACGCAAGTCCCGCGTTATAGGCAGCTGTGCAAGAGCTTGGCTTCTGATTGGGGAACCTTCTGATGGTCGTTTTCTGTACGGTATCATCCGCAAGTTTCCCGATGAATCCCACAACCAATTCCGTAAACATGTTGATGTCATCGAAGCTGTTTCGGAACATGTCCCAGTCTGAGTCATCGAGTGCGTCCTGTAGAGCGCCCACCGATTGGTCCGTCCAGCAAGCGACCTCCTTCTAACCGGAACTTCCTGTTTGAGCCTTTGTTTGTATTTTGGCATGAGGAAGATGGCGGCATGGTCAGATTTCCCAAACGGGGGCGAGATTGTGCCTTGCAGCTGTCCTTGACCGTTGTATAATGGTCCAGTGTCCTTTCGCCCCTGGTTGGGCAGGTGATATGCTGATAGAAGTTCAGTGCTGCGCGTTTGAGGTTGGCGTTGTAGCGTCCCGGTGCTGTGTCTGGTGCTGTGTGAGTGCCTCATGCAGCTCGCATAAGGCAGTGTCCGTGTCCGCTTGTGGTGGAATATAAACGGTGCTGATTATGACCGATGTAAATTCCCGAGGAAGATAAAAAGAACAACACTTGATAGTCAATAGCTCCAGGTTGGGTGTGCAGGAGCGTGCGAGAGGAACAACGCTCGCGCTGTTGCACCAGCTGCTGTTCACCATTAAACACACGCCGCCTCCCCTTGTCTTCCCCGAGTCCCGTGTCCTGTCCATGCGGTGAACCGAGAAGATCTCGGCCGGGTGGATGGCGTGGTCCGGCACCGCTGGGTTCAGCCATGTCTCGGTAAAGCAGAGAAGATTGCAGTCCTGAATGTCTCTCTGGAACTTTATCCTGGCCCTGAGGTCATCGAGCTTGTTCTCCAGTGACTGGACGTTGGCGAGCAGGATGCTAGGCAGAGGTGTGCGGTGTGCACGGGCTCTCAGCCTGTTCCTGACGTCGGCTCGTTTCCCTCCGGGCCGCCGCTTCGGGTCGCGTCCTTTCTTCTCCCTCAGGATCTCACTCGGCCAGCTCGGATCCGGAGTTAAAAACTTCGAATTGCGAGTACATTGTAGACCAATAGAAATAAGAGAATCTCTATCGTACTCAATGCACTCAATGGTGATGAATTTGCCGGTTTAAAGTTACTGAAAATTAACTTAAAAAGACAAAAACAAAGTAAAATAGGTCGGAGCAGTCGTGACGGCAGCCGACCTCACCGGTGCCATCTTGGGTTATCTTTAATGAATCAGTAATGAATCTTCTCCCCCTGACCTGGATATAAAAACTTTTTGTTAATACCTCGTGCCCTTTTCGTTTAGTAACCAGGTGCCCGTTGTTAAATATTATGGGAATTACCACAATACATTTTTAACGGCAAATAAATTCACAGCCATTTCCGGCTCCGCGGGTGCCACGCACTCGGTCTGCCACGACGTGCTGCCAGCATTTTATATGAGCTGACCAACGAGCTGGACTGCTGTGATTACAACAACCTCAATGTGCAGCTCTCCCAATAGATAGAGAAAATACTTTATTAATTCTAATATAATATACGACAGATAATAAATAATGAGTTATATAAACTAATACTCATAAAATCCAATAAAGAGTTACTAAAGCCAAAATAAAATATCTTACTGAGACGAAGAAAAAGCTGAACTCCTCTACAATATCAGGCCTTTTTCTGTTTTACTTCACACAACAAAATATGTTGTTGTTGTTTTTGTAGCTTGTTAATTTCAGTCACTGAGTCTGGACAATGAGAGATACTTTCCATAATCGACATGATGAGAGGTGGGGTCATAAGGTCACTAGACCCTCTCAGTGTTTAACTTTCTGCATGTAAACATGTAATAAAGATGCCTTCCTGCCCTCGGGCGTGTTTGCCAAGTTGTCTCTGTGTGTCTTGCAGAACTTTGAAATGTGCCTTGTTGCCCCTGGGATGTGAAGGTCATACCCCTGTTTCCTTCCTCTCAGTAACGTTTGTGCCGATGCTCGTTATTAAATAATTATTTTGATGTGCGTTCTTAAACATTTAACATTTCCAGTGCACTTTTCTCTGCTTTGATTCACATTGGTTCAGTCTAAATGACCTCTAGTGTGTCACTGAATCTCTGTGTGGAAGAGTCAGTGTCAGTGCTTTAGCACAGTTTCAATTGCAGACAGCGCCCTCTACTGGATTCAACTCAACAGCCGCAGAGACTCATTTGCTCAGAGATACAGCATTTCTTTATGTAGTTTCTCCTTTAAAGGTGTCGCAGGCCGGATTTACATGCTGGACACGCCCATGGCCCGCTTGGTGCTCACGTGTGACGTAGTGTGTTTCTTTAACACGTAATATTACAGTGCAACAACATAATCACACTGTGTGTGTCTGCTGAAGTGTACAGCTCATAAAGTAAATAACAGTGTTGTGTGTGTGTGTGTGTGTGTGTGTGTGCGCGTGCGTGCGTGCGTGCGTGTACCTACCACTTTCCAGCGATCCTTCACCATGCAGTTAGGAGGGAGGATATCCTGCGTCTCTGTGGCTCCGTTCATGTTGTCGTTTTCCTGCAGCGCGGGAGCTAAACACTGCCACCCGGACAACACTCGGGCCGCCCCCAGCTTAAACGACCCATTAATCTGCACCACACACACACACACACACACACACACACACACACACACACACACACACGAAAATACACACACGCAAACACACGTCAGCATTTAACCTGAATGAGCATCACTCTGTGCTACTGCTCTCAGTGTGTCAGTAAGTGTGAGATGCTGACGCACAGATTCAGCCACAATACACACACACACACACGCAGACACTGTGTTTAATCCAGATCAGCTGAGAGCTAATGCTAATGTGACTAAAGTATCAGGTCTCTGATCACTCTGCCAGCAGGTGTTCAGTAAGTTATATAAAAACATGACACTGACATGTAGCTCTGTGCAACAGTCTCTTATTCGGTGTGAATTCGCTCCTCGCGGTGTTACACGGCTCTCTGCTGACTCTGAACACCGCCCCCTCAGAGCTCCACAGAGTTTCACACGGTGCACAATTCTTACCTGTGTGACCTCATGACCTCCACCAGGAGCGCGCGTGCGCTCTCTCGCACACACGCACGCACACACACACACACACACACACACACACACACACACACACACAGAGTGTAACACATTAAACAGGCTGAGACTACGACCCATGCTCTACTGCATGCAAGGCCATGCACAATACATTAGCTTAGCATAAGCTCTAGCCAGCCCAGGCTAGTCCAGCTGCACAGTGCTCATACACACCTACAGGAAACAGGAAACATGACACCAGTATGCGTACGTACACACAGAATTCCTCCCACTCAGTCAGAAACATGCAGAACAGCATTAGTGAGAGTCATCTCGTTGTGTCTCGCTAGCATTTCCATACGTTAGCTACCTATCGAACTGTTAGCATGATGGTGCCCGCGAATCTCTCCAACCAGTTAACGGGTAAACTCACATCTACACCTGTTCCTCGGGCGGGTCTGTGCATCACATGCAGCGCTGTTGTTAATGGGACGAACGTCACCTAGATGCTGGTGCTCGTCTGGAACGCCGATGTTCTGACGAGTCTGATATAAGAACGCCGGAGAGCGTGATATTTTGAGGTTAAAGGGTGTGACGTGGTAAGGAGGGTCAGCCATCCATTCATCAGCTCCTGAAGGCAGAGAGGGAAGCTGCAGCAGCCACACTGAGCTCAGGCCCGGCAGCGTTAAAGGGGGAGGGGCGTGCGCTGTCAAAAAGAAACTCTCACCATCATGATTAATCTCTTCGCAAATCTCACAAACAAGAGCGAGCTAGTCGACGCCACAGCCCTCCTCTGACGGCCTACAAGCCAAACACACAGGAGAAGAGAGGTGATACACACACCCACAGCCTCAACACGGTGAGCCGAGTAACACTCCTCCCTTCATCACACCGCCCAGGGGTCACTCACCGTCCCACACAGACACACACACACACACACACACACACACAAGGTGAAAAGCAGAGGTCAAAAGTCATTAAAGCCACAGAAACACAATACACACAAATACACAAACACAAAGCAGCAGCACACAGCAAGAAGGCGGAGCACACACACACACACAACATTACAATCACATCACAAAACAAATAAAAACACCACAAGCCACAATTAAACACCAACAACACACAACACAATGCACACACACACCTGTTCAACAATAAACATAGGCCACAGAAAAAAAAACGCTACATTTATACATTCACTTAAAATACTGTACATACATATAAAAATACAGTACATACACTAAGGCTGTGTTCAAATCCGGCCTGTCTCTTGTCCCCTGACCACTAAGTAGTGCACACAAACTGTATGTATGCAGCGTGCAAGAGATTATTATTCAGCAGGAACACACTCAAAACTGGAACGAGTGGCAGAAAGATTTACAGTAAGTCCCCTTCGATCTCAGAACAGAACTCATTCGTAAGTCCAACACACACCGTCCATGTTCTAGAACAATCACACAGTATATTACGAATGAGGTCTGATGGTGTTTTCACCTCGCTCATGAACTATTTCCACTTTTGTTTCCATCATTATTGCTTGGAGCTTCTTAGCAGTACCAACTTCATCACACTCACTGATTTTACACTCACTTCTGGACATCCTGGGCTTTTACTGCGCCCGGGTACTCTGTTGTCTTTACTAATGTACGGGTTAGGGTTACCCGCATGTGACAATGTACATCAGACATGTGATCCAACTTCGGTGATTGAACACAACTGAATTTAACATGTTTGTATCTTAAAAAGTTTGTAACTTGAATGTTCGTATGTAGGAGACTTACTGTACACACTCTCAGTGCAGTGTGAACATGAGCACTCATGGGGTGCGGTGCTGAGGGGGAGGGGCTGTGGTGTTAAGAAGGGTAAGTAGTGTTGAGGAAGAGCTGTGTTCAGTGTGTGCAGTCTGAGGTGTTTGCTCTTCACACTGTTTCACAATGAGGTGAACATGGAGCTGCCTATAAACACCTGCACACATCAGATCAACACCGCAGCTCAGTCATCTGGAACACAGCAGTCTGGTCTAAACGTGATCACGACAAAAACACACACATCAGAAATCACACATTATCACCAGCAGCAGTGTTTAATAAAGACCAGCTGTAACACACTGATGATGTGTGTGTGTTTTTATGGCCGGGTCTGCATTTCACACTGGTCTCTGTTTGGGCCGATGTGCAGCAGTGCATTCTGGGTAGGCTGTGCTGTTGGTTTATCTACACGGTTCTACCCGACACTGACAGAGTAACGGCTCGGCCCCACCCACGGTGCAGGGTGATGGTGACGCGGGTGAGACGCGGGTCAGACGCGGGTGAGAGAGGGTACCTGTACCTGAGCTCACCTGGCAAACGGACTACAGCGGCTCTGTCCTTTCCGTCTCTTTGAAATCTTCATTTGGGACGTGACCATGCGCCGGCTCCCTCTCTACGGTCACGATCGGGACGCGCCGCTCCCCTGACCTCCACCAGCTCTGTCACAGGGTCAAAATCATCAAAGTCTTTCTGAATGAAGTGTGACGTATGGAGTGTGAAACACAAAAGGGCCCTGGAGTTTAATCCTCACAGAAATAAACACACACACACACACTACATTACACACACAAGATCACTATTCAAGGCCTTGATGAGTTTAATTCATTCATTAGTAAAGAGGAAAACACTCTGCTATGTTTAACACACCTGTCCTAAAGATGACGGCAGTATTTACACATTTATTTAGTTTGTGGATTACCTGACAAACAGAAGTTAAAGTGCTGACAGTCAGTAGTTCACTCGAACATGAGGCTATGCTAACTCCACACTGACGTCTGCTCATAAATCAACCTTCACCACACACCTTAATGCGCGTTACCCCGGTGCTGTCACACTCTCAGCAATAACCAATATCACACACAGCAGGGCGTTTACCTCGAATCCAGAAAGTAGAAAATGTCGGAAGTAACTGAGGAGAAACGTGAACGTGTGTGTTTAATGAGCGCCTCATCGGAGCGCTGAGGTAACGCGCGTCCTTCTCCGGTTATCCGCACTGCAGCTCCGGCGCGCGCTTCCCGCCTACAGCCGCCAGAAGGCGCCAAAATCACCGTGCACGTGCCGCCACACTGCAGGGTTGCCAGATTCGTCGTGATCCCACCACAAAACCCGAACGCTCTTCTATATGACTAATCCGCGTCTCAGTTATTCCACATGGCAACCTTACACAGCCACATCTCTATTCTTTATTCTCATCTAATGTCTCAGACAGCAGCGCACTTGCGCGCGCGCACACACACACACACACACACACACAGCTGCTCTGATATCACACACTGCAGGAGAATTCAGACTAACATGAGGCTTCCTTACACTCACACACCCCGTTATATAACTCTTATAATCATCACTCAGTAAGGATAAACCTCTCTCTGTGTGTGTGTGTGTGTGTGTGTGTGTGAAGCGCAGGGATAGTGCGGTCACACACATACACACACAGGTTCGCTAACGTCACACACCGCGCGTCAGGACCTTAACAAGAGATTTTTACTCCCACCTGCTCATCCTCTGCTCGGTTCGATCCTGTGGAGACGCGGTGGTTTCTCCCAGAGCTCACTGTGTGTGTGTGTGTGTGTGTGCAGGTCCTCACACAGCACCATCACACTGAGGACCTCTCTCTCCCCGCATCAGGCGCGCGCGCGCGCGCGTACAGAGCTCCCTCGCGTGCTGAGCGCGGCATTTTCCTCAAAGCCCCGCCCCTCGAGGTGCCTGACGCGCTGTGATTGGTCAGTGACGCGGTTACTTCTTCTTCCCCTTCCGGCTGCTCCCGTTAGGGGTCGCCACAGCAGGCCATTTGTCTCTATCGAACTCCATCTTCTCCATCTTCTCTCATCACTACAAACCTCTTGGTCCTTCCTCTTCTCCTCCTGGCAGCTCCATCTCTAACATTCTCCTCACGATATACCCCTCATCCCTCCCCTGCCAAACCATCTTAACCTGGGCTCTCTAACTTTATCTCTCTGAAAATCTCAGCGGCGACGTCTCCAAATCGTACAACATCGCTGGCCCTTCTACTGTCCTGTAAACTTTCCCTTTCTCTCCTACCGATACCTTTCTGTCACAGATCACTCCTGCTACTCTTCCCCACTCATTCCACCTACCTGCGCTCTCTTCTTCACTTCTCATCTAACCAGCTTTACTCCTACTGATCTTCATGTCTCATTTCTCTAGTGCATCCCCCCACCTCTCTAGACTCATCTCATCCTGCTCCTTACTCTCACATTGAAACATTATAGTCCATGGGGACTCTTGTCTAAGTTATCTAAGCTTGTCTAAGGGACAAAGAGCAGATCACTGGTGCAGTCCCCCACCTCCACCATCAACCAGTCGGTTGTGCCTTCAGAACACCTCATCACTGTAACGCTGTTCTGGTATCTTGCACCACCTTCACATACTTCTCTGCCACTCCTGACTTCCTCATGTAATACCACAGTTCATCTCTGAGCATCCTGTCATAAGCTTTCTCTAGATTTACAATCACACAATGTAAGTCATTTAGTCCTTCTCTATACTTCTCGACTCATCAAGCATCCTCTCTAAGACCTTGTTTAATAATCTTGTAAGCAACTATATTGCGATCTCTCCTAAACACTTCCATGCTTGCACTGGAATGTTCACCGGACCAACTGCCTTTCCACTCTTAATCCTCACTTTAACCTTACTAATTCCCTGTGCTACCTTCAGTTCCTCCAACCTTCTCTCTCTTTCTCTCATTCTCAAAGCACTTTCTTTGCTTGTTCTCTTCCCTGCTTGGTCTTTTTGTCTGGCCAGTCAATATGAATCCTTTTTTTCTTCCTTTGATTTAGCTTCTCATACAACTCACTATACACCTAGTCTTTTGCCTTTGCCATCTCCCTATTCACTTTACATCACATCTCCTTATACTCCTGTCTATTCTCCTCATCTCTCTTACTATCCCGATTCTTTTTTGCAAGCCTATTTCTCTTGATGCTTTCCTGTACCAAGTTCCACCTCCAGGTTTATTCATCTTACTTTCTCGGTCCATACCAAATACCTTCCTATCTGTCTCCTTTACCATTTCTGCAGTAGCTGACCAGTCCTCCAGCATCTCTTCACCCCTACCCAGTACATGGACTCACCTCTTCTCTGAATTTCACACACAAATCTAACTTTCTCAACTTCCACCTTCTAAACCTGGGTCAGTCCTCACTCTCATTTTCTTCTTTTGTACCCCAAAAGACATCCTAAAGACCACTATGTTGCCCAGCTATGCTATCAGATTGCATCTTTTGCAGAGCACAGTGTCCGCCTGAATAGATCTTCCACCACTCTTATATGTCACCCTGTGTTCGTTCCTCCTTCTTCTCAAAATATGTATTCACCATTGCCATTTCCATCCTTTTTTTTCTTCAAAATCTACAATACTCTACATTTCCCTCCTGGACCCCATACCTACCCATCACCTCCTTATCACCTTTGTTCCCTTTTCCAACATGGCCATTAAGGTCAGCTTCAATCACCAGTGCTTCTTATGTGGGGACACTCACTACCACTTTGTCTAACTCACTCCAGAAATCTTGTTTCCTTCCTTTCACATCCTACCGGTGAAGCGTATCCACTGATGACATTTATCACTACCCCTTCCACTTCCAGTTTCACACTAATCACTATCAGATACGCTCCTCACTTCCACTACACTCTTGGCAAACTCTTCTCTTGATTTTAGACCTACTGTACACAATTTCTCTTATTATCTACGCCATAATAAAGCAGTTTAAACCCACCTCCAATGTTCTTAGCCTTGCTTCCCTTCCAATTGGTCTCTTGTATACACAGTATATCTACCTTTCTCCACTCCATCATATCTGCTAGCTCTCTACCTTTTACTAGTCATAGTGCCAACATTCAAAAGTCCTACTTTGACACTTCTACCCTTCTTTTTCTTCCTCTCTCTGGACACATCTGCCCCCTCTTTTCCTCTTCTTTCTTTGGTCAACAGGAGCCCAATTGCTGAGGTGTTCCTAGTCATGGCACTTTAAACCTTTACACAGTCCAAAAGTGTTTCTGGAACATCTTTACTTGCCTTACAATGTTAATATAAACAAATTGACAAATGTGTTATCAGTAAACTTAGCTAGCAGGTTAGCAAACCGCTAATAGAGTAGCTGTTTTAAGACAAAACTTCATCTTTATCCGATCTACTTTTCCCATTTCTCATCTGTGATTCACTCTCTGATTACCGAACAAGGAGTGTATTTGTCTGATGACGAAGGAAGTACAACTTAGTGTAAACAAGGAGTAAGATACTCAACCTTAAAGAATGTGATTTCTGCGTATTAATATTGCAAACTTAAAGTTACAGAAACTATAAGTTTCTGCTGTACAGAAAGACAGACCTACATGTACGTGGGCTTCAATCTGAAATAATAATATCACTGATTACATTAAAGATCAGCAGATTATTTTTAGCTTTAACATTTTAACTGTTTCTACAAACTCTTTAACCGTCAAGGAAGCGCACTAATGCTAGTTTCGTTTAAAGCTCTTTAGGCTGTTCATCACACATTGAACTAACGCATATAGCCAGTGTTTCATCATACAGCACAAAGTTTCACAGAAACTCAATATTACGTATGTTAAACATATTCATATTTTATTGTAATATAATGATATTTGAATACAATGTGTATATTTAATCCCTTTTTATACATTCAGTAAATACTGTTTCACTGTTCCCCAACAGCAGCACATTCATCTTCCTCACAGCCTCTCAGTCTCAGTCCTGACCAACGTCAAACCTACAGCGAGATGATAATGCAATATGCACTTACAGCTATAATTTGTTAATTCAAGTTAATAGAGAAAGTCTGCATTTTCCCTTATGAGGAACTGAAAGCTGGATTCGAGAAGGTCCTGTTCTCTGTTTCCTCCTCTTCAATGTCGTCAGCGCTAAGGTCCATCTCTGTCTCAAACATGCGCTGGAGGAGGCCATCCATGGTCCTGTACCCTGCAGAACATAAACACATGGTCACACACACATAGTCACTTTCTGAGCACAGGTTCTCCGCACATGGAACAGTCATGTTACTTGTGGAGCTGATCTGGAACATGATGTTGGGCTTGGCTTTGCCTCCTTCAGCAGGGCCGAGATCATTGTCCTGGCTCTCCATCGCCTCCACCAGGTTATTGTCCACATGGTTCCTACACACACACACACACACACACACACACATCAATAAAGCAATAATCACTGATTTAATACTGAATATTCCTGTGAAAAACTAAACACTGGGATTTGGGACAGAGCCCTGGAGTGAACACTCACTTTTCCACACACAGGTTGAGTTCCTCGATCTTCTTCTCCAGCGCGGTCTGAAGCTCGCTCTTCTCCACCATGTACTCGATGAAGAACGCCTCCAGTATGAACGCCACAAAGATACTGGCGAGACAGGATCAGGGAGAAGAGCCTGGGTTAAACTAGTTCTCAAGTACATCATTTGAGGTGATGACATCATCATGAATCTTACTTAATGATGATGATGACGACCGCAATGTGGAAGAGGATGAAGAATATCCGCGCTGAAACATGAGTGACAGCGGTGAAGCCTCCGGTTAAAAGTGAAGGGCGGAGTCAAGGATGTAACAAATACATAATATGCCACATAAATCACACAATACATAAATAATATGTAATAATATGTAATAATGCATCTATAGGTTTATTTCAGGATATCGTGCCACTGGTTGACGACGGTGAGCTCCAGAAGGAGGACGAAGGACGACACGACATCGTTGAAGTTATTTTTGCAGTAGTTATTGCGGGCGAAGGCCGAGCCGTTCAGCAGGACGTTCCCGCAGAACTGATGTGCAGGGTCGCCCGAGTCAACGCCGAAATACTGAACCTCCCCTTTAAACAGCTCCATCCCCACCATCGCAAAGATATAATACACCACCTGCAGGGAGGGAGTGAGGTAGTGAGAGTGAGGGAGTGAGAGAGAGGGCGTGAGTGAAAATGAGTGAGAGTTAGGGAGTGAGTGAGTGTGAGAGTAAGTGAGTGAGTGTGAGGAAGTGAGTGAGAGAGTGAGGAAGTGAGTGAGTGTGGGGGAGTGAGTGAGAGTGAGAGTAAGTGAGTGAGTGTGAGGAAGTGAGTGAGAGAGTGAGGAAGTGAGTGAGTGTGGGGGAGTGAGTGAGAGTGAGAGTAAGTGAGTGAGTGTGAGGAAGCAAGTGAGGGAGTGAGTGAGGGTGTGAGGGTGAGTGAGGGAATGAGTGAGAGTGAGGGAGTGAGAGGGAGGGAGTGAGAGAGAGGGTGTGAGTGAAAATGAGTGAGAGTAAGGGAATGAGTGAGAGAGAATGAGGGAGTGAGTGAGAGTGAGAGTAAGTGAGTGAGTGTGAGGAAGCAAGTGAGGGAGGGTGTGAGGGTGAGTGAGGGAATGAGTGAGAGTGAGGGAGTGAGTGTGGGGGAGTGAGTGAGAGTGAGAGTAAGTGAGTGAGTGTGAGGAAGCAAGTGAGGGAGTGAGTGAGGGTGTGAGGGTGAGTGAGGGAGTGAGAGTGAGGGTGAGTGAAAGTAAGTGAGGGAGTGAGGGAGCGTGATGGAGTGAGAATGAGAGAGTGAAGGAGTGTAAAGCGGATGTGTTTCAAGATGCAGCCTGTGATCAACACACACACACGAACCAGGATGAGTTGCCCAAATGTCAGCATGGGCGCACCGATCTTAATCAGAGTGTTAATGATCGCACGGAACCTGCCAGGAACACACAACACAACACAACACAACACACACACACACACACACACACACACACACACACAAGCAAACTTTAAATGAATTAAACAGTAAAAAAAAATGGTCAATTTAATGAAATAATTCAAATGAGACACAAAACCATTTTCTCTGGTAAATTACTGCACGATATCAGTGCTAACGATGTGTGTGTGTGTGTCCCCACCTGGGAATGGTGTCGGCGACGCGGAGGAGGCGGAGCACTCTGAGGATGAGGACGATATCGAGAATCTGACGGCTCGTGTAACCTCCAGCTACAGGGAGAGAGGAAAAATCATGACTACTGTGTGTGTGTGTGTGTGTGTGTGTGTGTGTGTGAGAGAGTTAGAGTTAGTGACATTAGCCTGATCACTCCATTATAATGAACACACACACACACACACACACACACACACACACACTGTCCTCAGGGTTCGGGATAAACACACAACTGTAGGAGGTTTCAGTTACACCAACACATCAGACTGGAGTTACACACACACAAAAACACACACACTGCACTACATTTGAATACTGAGAGTGTGTGTGTGTGTGTGTGTGTGTGTGTGTGTGTGTGTGTCTCTACAGGATTTCAGAGCAGCGTTGATAATGGTTGCCAGCAGAGCAGAGACGATGATGATGGTGTCAAACCTGAAAATAACAAAAACACACAACATTGAAAATATTTATATACACACACGCACACACACACACACACACGCACACACTGACCAGTTCCAGAATTGGTGTTTGGCGAAGAAGGTGCGTGGTTCGAAGGTGTAGAGTTTGAGCAGGATCTCCAGGATGTAGAGCGTGAGGAACACCCACTCCGCCATGGACACCGCTGGGTTCTCCTCATCCAGCCCGATAAACACCGCGTTAATCAGGATGATGACATCATACACGTACACAAACACCCTGACACACACACACACACACACACACACACACACACAGTTAAACTGGAGCACAAAAACATTCTGTGTGGCCAGAAACATGTTAAATCTGGAATTCTGTGTGTGTGTGTGTGTGTGTGTGTTACCTGTGCTGGACCATCCTGTGGATCAGTTTGCTGAAAGTGGACTGATAAACTGCAGGTATCCAGCCGTTCAGTGGGTGTGTGTGAGACTTCAGTGTGGTCACCTGAATATTCAACAAATCAGCCAACTGCACAAACGCCATCTTCCCTGCAACACACACAGGCACACACACACGTACACACACATGCACACACACTTTTACATTTTCTATTTTTTTTTGTGTGTCAGTGTTGGGGGACGATACTTTTAAAAGTAACTAATTACATTACAAAATTACAGTAATTAAAAAGTGATCAGTTACATTACTGCGTTACTTTCTGATAAAGGAAACTAGTTAGAGTACTTTTCCACTGCAGAAAATCTGTGGTGACTGGTTTAAAAACAGAGATAGCCGAGCTGAGAGGGAAATGCGAGGACATGGAGGGAAGGATGAGAAGATATCAGGATTGTGGGAGTAGCTGAGACGGATGGATCAAACTCTACTGTGTTTGTTTCGAGGCTGCTGAGAGAAACATTACAAATGGAAAGAGATGTGCTTGTGGACTCGCATAGGATTCAGGCTCAAAGAAGATCGGATGGGAAACCGCGTGCCATCATGGCTAAACTTCACCATCACCAAGACAGTGTCGAGGTGTTGAGCCGTGCGCGCGCTCGGGCTCCGCTGAGATTTAACGGAGAATCCGTCGCCAAGGCCAGGGCCGCGTTCACGGAGGTTCGGAAATTACTGCGTAACCGTCAGGGAGTCCGGTTTGGCATCTTATACCCAGCCCGTTTACGTGTTTCACATGACGGAAGAGAAAAGGTATTTACAGATGCAGAGGAAGCGATGAGGTACATCAAGAAGAACATTATCCCCACAGACGCTTGAAAATCATGTAAACACTTAACTTATATCCGTCTATACCGTTTTCCAGCCTGGATCACGCTTCAGTGGAGCAGTGACCTTTCTGTTTGCATTGTTTTTAGCTCCTCCTAGAGGATGTAGAAGGTACTGTTCAGTCATGAGCGGGAGACTTTCCACGGATAATTTTGACACGACAATATTTACTTAATAGTCTCGCTGCTGATGAAAACATCACTGATTCTATTATAAATGCATAGTTAAAGTTTCCTTCTCTTTTTTATTTATTTATTTTACTGTTATTATTATTATTCATTTATTTTATTTTTTACTATATCTTTTAATAATTATATAATATTGCTCTTCCTCAATTGTGAGCTTGTGTTGCTCAGTTGCATTTTAACAGAAGTGTCTAATATTATTGCCTTTGCCGGAGCCATTAGGCTTACTTTTATTTACTTTTTTTCCTATTGTTATTAATGTTATTATTGTTATTACTATGTTATTCCGTAGGTTTTTACGATATATCATAATGCACTATTTAAGTTTAGTATGGTGGGTTTGGCGGGAGCGTGAGCTGTCGGCTCTGCAGAGTCCCAACACAAACACTTAATGTGTGGATTAGTTTTCGAAGGGTTTCATGTTCACCATGTTCTTGTAGGTGATAAGGGGGGAGGAGGGAGGGGGTTCTTTTCTACCAGACCTATTCTGTCAGATGTCCATGTTAATTTTCACTTGTTGTCATGTTGCTTTTATAGATTTCATATATAAACACTTCCCTTTAAGATGACGGGTATAAAAACTTCCAATAGGCTGGATGGCTGTTCAGTCAATTTCGTGAGCTGGAATGTTAAGTCACTTAATCATCCAGTGAAACGTAAAAAGATATTTGCACATTTAAAACAACTTGATGCAGACATCGCATTTCTTCAGGAGACTCATTTACGTACAACGGATCATTTCCGGCTTAGAGGGAGTTGGGCGGAACAGATACATCACTCCAATTTTCATTCGAAAGCTAGAGGTGTGGCCATACTTATTAAGAAAAATACGCCATTCACTATGACTAGTGTAGAGGCTGATTCCTCAGGGCGATGTGTTATTGTGGTGGGGAGCTTTATTCCCTCCCAGTCATCCTAGCCAATATTTATGCACCAAACTGGGATAACCCTGCATTTTTCTCGAATCTTTTCTCTCGGTTACCAAACATGACATCACACCACCTTATTCTTGGTGGCGACACGAATTGTGCACTCTCCCCCGTTTTAGACCGTAGTTCGTCCAAAAAAGCTCCCCTTTCTAAATCAGCACGTACAATTAATCTTTTTCTTAAATCATCTGGTGTAGCTGACGTTTGGCGGTTTTGTAATCCTACTTCCAGAGAATATTCCTTCTTCTCCTCCGTTCATGAAACTTTTTCCCGTATAGATAATTTTTTTCTGGACAAGAGACTTCTTCCTTTCATTACCAAGTGTCATTACGGAGCGATAGTTATATCTGATCATGGTCCCCTAACTATGAAAATGCGTATCCCCAATACACAATCCAGTTACCGTCCCTGGAGGTTCAACTCTCTGCTTCTATCAGAGGAAGCGTTTACCGAATTCATTTCCTCTGAGATCACATTATTCCTTGAGATCAATCAAACACCAGGGATGGCCTCTTCAGCTATATGAGAGTCACTTAAGGCATATTTACGAGGCCAGATAATTTCATATTGCGCAAGGAAAAATAAAAACAACACTGTACGCCTTAGAGAGCTGGCTGATGAGATGCTGGAATTAGACAGACTATATAGTTATATACCCTCTGCAAAAATAATGAAAAAGCGGATACTATTGCAGACTGAGTTTGATCTCCTGTCAACAAGGCAGGCTGAATATCTTATTTCTAAATCAAGACATATGTCTTATGAGCATGGGGACAAGACTGGGCGAATACTTGCTCATCAGCTAAGACAAAGGACTGCCAATCAGTCCATTCCTGTAATTAATGATGAGCAAAATTATTACCAGTCCCTATACACTTCCGATTCATGTGTCGATCCTCTTGCCTTAGACGTCTTTTTCGATAATTTACATATCCCTTCTATAGATCCAGTGACAGCTGCTGAATGGGAAGAAAATCTCACGGTCGAGGAAATAGCATCAGCAATTAGATCTATGCAGAGTGGCGAATCACCGGGACCGGATGGTTTTCCAACAGATTTCTTTAAAAAAATTTCAGAGCAGCTTTCCCCTTTATTGTTATCGGTTTTTGAAGAGTCACTTTCATTAACATCCCTACCACCAACCATGTGATCAGGCAGTTATTTCATTAATCCTTAAAAAAGACAAGAACCCTCTCGAGTGCATCTCATACCGTCCAGTCTCCCTTCTTAATACTGATGCCAAAGTGCTTGCTAGAGTGCTTGCGCGACGTTTAGAGGGGGTGTTGCCCTCCATCATATCACCTGACCAAACAGGGTTTATTAAGAATCGTTATTCTTTTTTTAACATTAGGCGACTGTTGAACATTCTTTATGGCCCCTCTCCACCCGGCACACCGGAGCTAGTTCTCTCATTGGATGCGGAAAAGGCATTTGACCGTGTGGAGTGGTGTTATCTTTTCAATACATTAGAGAGGTCTGGATTTGGTCGTAAGCTTATATCATGGATAAAACATATGTATACGTCTCCATTAGCTGCTGTGCGTACTAATAACAGCATATCTGATTATTTTGAGCTTCAACGCGGCACGAGGCAGAGATGTCCTCTCTCTCCACTTCTGTTTGCAGTCGCGATGGAACCACTTGCTTTAAATCTGAGACAGAGAGCCGATATCAAGGGTATTCATCGGGCAGGATTGGAACATAAGGTTTCGCTTTATGCGGACGACATGTTATTATACTTGTCACAACCCCTGACAAACCTACCTAAGTTAGTGACTCTACTTACAGATTTTGGCAAAATATCTGGCTATAAAGTTAATATTCAGAAAAGTGAACTGATGCCTGTTGGTGATGGAGTCAGTCTGTCGTCTTTAAGCTCAGTTCCCTTTAAAATTAGGCCCCAAAAATGTAAATAACTTGGGATCTGTGTTACGCATGATCATAAAGACTTGTATGGAGTCAATTACCCACCTCTTTTATCTCATTTAAAACAAGACCTTGAGCGTTGGGACCACCTCCATCTTTCATTGGGTGGAAGAATTAATACAATAAAAATGAGTGTATTGCCCAGGTTTTGCCCAGGCATCTTTCAATGCCTTCCGTTATTCTTAACAAAATCTTTTTTCTCCAAATTAAATAATCAGATTTCAACCTTCATTTGGAACAAAAAATGCACAATCAAGAATTAAAAGAAGCATACTGCAGAGACCTCGTGATGGGATGGCACTTCCAAATTGCCTGCATTACTATTGGGCAGCCAATATAAGAGCACTGATGTTCTGGTTAAATAATGACAATCCCCCTGTTTGGACAATTCTGGAGGGGGCTTCAGTTAGCCCCACCTCTCTAATAGCATTATTGTGTTCCAAAATACCATTTGCTCAACCAATCTCTAGTTTGACCTCTAATCCAGTTGTTATATATTTTTCCAGTTGTTTCATCTTTTCTCATCATCCATTTGCCTTAGACATGCTGTAATACAATTTAAGATTGTGCATCGTCTACATTGGACAAAAGTCAGACTTTCCAAGATCAAAGCTGATATAGATACCACATGTGATAGAGGCAGGCAGGCTCCTGCAACTCTGCTGCATATTTTCTGGACTTGTCCAAGACTTTACATGTTCTGGACCAATATTTTTGAGACCTTTTCTGAACTATTTGGAGAGATAGTAGAGCCATCTCCATTTATTGCATTGTTTGGTTTGCGCCCAGAAAACATTAGTTTTAACCATAGCAAAATTAAAATATTGGCCTTCTGTTCCCTCTTGGCTAGGAGACTGATACTGACTAAATGGAAAGACCTTGATAAACCTACATTTAGCCACTGGATAAGGGAAGTGATGTACCATCTTAAGCTGGAGAAAATTAGATATACAGTTAGACGGTCTACTGACACATTTTATAATATTTGGCAGCCTTTCTTAACTTTTGCTGAGGGCATGAACGCTGATAATACTGTACTGTAAAGGAAGGTTGTGGGGAAGATTACTTACATATGGTATCATTATTATTATTTTTTTTTTTTATGGACATCTGATTATTATGGAATCCTTGTATTTGTCTGTTGTTGGGGGGGGGGTTGGTTTTGTGTTCTCTTTTCTTGTGTGACACAAGAGATTTTGCTGCATAGCTCATACACACTTTCACGTAGGCACACGAAACTCGGTACACATTTAGAGCTCATTGAGTCGAACAACTTTCGTACTGGGTAATTATTAATTACCCAGTAGGAAGACTAAGTGATGGAAAGTAAGGCAGGACCCAGACCCGAGCCCTGAGGAACCCCCACAGTGTGCTGCAGTCCTAAAGCCACAATGCAGCATCAACAGTGCGCTGATCTTTTGTGTTCTTATTTTTGATTGTGTGTTTGCGTGTGTGTGTCAGTTGTGTGTGGTGGATCTGGGTGTGTATGCTGTTCTGAGGTTGTGTGGACACTGGGCTGTGAGATGGTCCAGAGTGTTGAGGCCCCTCCTGCTCATCAACATCACAGAGGGACGACAGGTAACACACACACACACACACACACACACACACACACACACACACACACACACACACACACAGTTTCTTTAAAAACCTTTCTTTGGTTGTGTAACCATATGTTGTTATATATATATATATATATATATATATGTGTGTGTGTGTGTGTGTGTGTGTGTGTGTGTGTGTGTGTAGCTGCGCAGGGCGTTCAGGAGTATCCGTAACGCACTCCCTCAGATCCTGGTGGTGTTTTTTCTCTTCATTTTCAGTTTGTTGATGTTTTCACTCATGGCTCTGAAACTGCTGGGCAAACGGTACACACACGCACGCACACACGCAGACAGACACACACACAGACAGACACACTCGGAATGTACTACTCTGTTCTTCTCTCTCCTTTCAGGAATCTTAAAACTATCGATGGTGCTCCGTACTTTACAGATTACCTTTTGAACAGCCCCGACGTTATGTGAGTTACCCACCCGCCTCCAATCACACACACACACACACACACACACACACACACACACACACACACACACACAGATACACACACCCATCACTGCCCCACTACCCCCTCCTTTTTACCCACCTATATATGGAATAAAATCAGTCAAATATAATCGTGCGTAAAAAAAAGATGTGTGTAATTCTGTGTTTAGTTGGATTCCAAACTCTACGGCCACAACAGTTTACAGATACGAGATTTTGTGTCTCCTCTGTTACACGGACGAATTGTGAAATTACACCAATGAATGTAGTGTGTTAAAACGCTGTCAAAATTACACCATCAAGGCCACATGCACAGGCACAGTTCGTCGTGATTCACCGCAAGTTTTGGTGCTGTGATTACGTTTTCATCTTTCCGCATTTTACTTTTCACGATGCCTAACACCGCTTCTCACCGCGAGTCAAACCACATAGGTGAGATAGGGGTATAACAGCAGGAATAACCAAGAGAGGGAGGTTATTGAGGGCGGGGCTTGTAGGACAACTTACACACACACACACTAAAAGAATCACTGAAAATTGAGTTCAGTCACACAACGGAAAATATAACTAAATGTCGGACCTAACGCGTTACATTATTCTTACATTACATTACATTATAACTTTGCACTGATCATCCTGGAGCTGTTTCTGTAGACCTCAGAAACAAGATTGTATCAATGCTGCAGAAATGTTTCTGTTCCCTTCCCCTCGATACAATCCTGGAGATCTACAGACAATTCCTTGGACTTCATGGGACCTTATATAGACAGGAGTGTGTCTCTCCAAATCATGTCCAATCAACTGAATTTACCACTGGTGGACTCAATTCTCGATTGGAATCGATTTGTAGAAACATCTCCATTGAGGAAATTAATGAATTTAATAAAAATGTGGAAAAAGAAAAAGCACTTTACACACACACACACACACACACACACACACACACACACACACACACACACACACACGTGTGCTTCACAAAAATTGAAGCACTGTAAATACTTTCCAGATGCATTGTGTGATTGTGTGTGTGTGTGTGTGTGTACAGTATATATATATATATATGTTTGTGCGTGTGTCTGACCGACGTGTCCGCTGCCCTGAGGGTCACACACACTCCACAGGAGCTCCCGGTGCGCGCTGCTGATGTCAGACTGGACGAGGCGCACTAACTGCTTCCAGTGTGTTTGACTGACAGTTGGCTCCTCTCCAGCCCCGCCCACTTCCTGCAGCAGACAAAAGGCACGACACAACTTCTGCCTTTTGGCCCTCACTAGCTGCCGTACCTCCTCCTGCGCAAACACACACACACACACACACACACACACACACACACACACACACACACTAGTGTCAATTTTGTCAGCTATTTTCAATTTTAGTCTTAGTCTCGGGATTAATGTCCCTGTTAGTTTTTATCATATTTAGTCAATCTTTCTATTATTCCTATTCCTATTTTTGTTTAGTCTAGTTTTTGTCGAAGGAACCTTTAAGTATTTTAGTCTAGTTTTAGTAAATAGAAAAGTAACATTTCAGCAATAAGATTATTATTAATTGTTGCTGTTGGATAATTTTGCTGCTCGGTCGCTACACAGGAAAATGAGACCATTGAATTCTAACCTTTGATTATTTATTTCTTTTTACTCACTAGCCTCATGATTTTGTTGAGGCAATGCAATGCATTCCACTAATACTACTACTACTAATAAAACTGTGAACTTGAACTGCAGCCTTGCACATCATCCTGCCAATAACTGGACACGACGTTCTGGGCTGCACTACATCACATTTCTATCATATTTCATTTACTATATATATCCACTATTTTTATTAGATATTCTTTAACTTTTTTATATTTATCTTATTTTTTATATTTATCTTATTCTTATTTTCATTTTTATTCTTATTGCTGTATATTATGTAAATAAGTGTTTCTTTATTTTAAATCTCTTATTTTGTTTTTGTTGTAATATTGTAGGTCGACAGCCGTCGTATAAACATTTCACTTCATATCATACTGTGTATGACTGTGTATGTGACGAATAAAATTTGAATTTGAAATTTAATAATAATAATAATAATATCCTTCACACACCTTGAGATATTTTTTGTAGTTGTTGTAGACGACGGCCAGGAACACGGACATGAAGGTGTATGTGTTAATGACGATGTACAGGATGAAGAAAATGGCAAAGAACGAGCTGTAATTGTACGCTGGCATCCTTCTCTCACACACACACACACACACACACACACACACACACACACACACACACACACACACACACAGAAAGAGAGACAGATCAGACACAGACACATGACAATTGCTCAGAACTGAGGGTTACAGGTATAGAATAAAATACTGTAAAAAAAATAATTGTGCATAAATAAATAAAAAAGATGTGTGTAATTCTGTGTTTTGTCCGAGTTGGATTCCAAACTCTACGGCCGCGACAGCTTACAGATACGAGGTTTTGTGTGTTTGTGCACAACTCTGAAATACACGACTCTGACCGTTTACGTTTTTACCACTCCTCTGGTACACGGATGTAGTGTGTTACACACTGTAAAAATAGGTGTTCAAGGCCACATGCACAGGCATCACTATCTGAGGGAAGAGGAATCGATTCGGCGCATGAAAAAATCTTACCCGTTATAGTTAAAACATCTCTGTAATTTTACTTCTCTTAAACATGTATGAAGCTGTAAAAAAAAAAAAAAACTTCCCTGAGACGATGAGAGAGCGCTCGGCTGCTGATCTGCCATTTTAGCGCCGGTGGTTTAAAACGGTGGCCGAATCGATTCCTCTTCCCTCGGACAGTGATGCCTGTGCATGTGGCCTTGATGGTGTAATTTTGACAGCGGTTTAACACACTACATTTATTGGTGTAATTTCACAATTCGTCCGTGTAACAGAGGAGACGTAAACGAGTTTTGTGTCTGTAAACGGTCAGGGTCGTGTATTTCAGAGTTGTGCTGTAACAAACACACAAAATCTCGTATCTGTAAACTGTTGTGGCCGTAGAGTTTGGAATCCAACAAAACACAGAATTACACACATCTTTTTTTTTACGCACGATTATATTTGACTGATTTTATTCCATATATAGGTGGGTAAAAAGGAGGGGGTAGTGGGGCAGTGATGGGTGTGTGTATCTGTGTGTGTGTGTGTGTGGGTGTGGGTGTGTGTGTGTAATTGGAGGCGGGTGGGTAACTCACATAACGTCGGGGCTGTTGGCCGTCGTGACTAAAACGTACAGATCAAAAACTATCTCCAGGTAATCTGTAAAGTACGGAGCGCCATCGATAGTTTTAAGATTCCTGAAAGGAGAGAGAAGAACAGAGTAGTACATTCCGAGTGTGTCTGTCTGTGTGTGTGTCTGTCTGCGTGTGTGTGTGTGTGTGTGTGTGTGTGCGTGTACCGTTTGCCCAGCAGTTTCAGAGCCATGAGTGAAAACATCAACAAACTGAAAATGAAGAGAAAAAACACCACCAGGATCTGAGGGAGTGCGTTACGGATACTCCTGAACGCCCTGCGCAGCTACACACACACACACACACACACACACACACATATATATATATAACAACATATGGTTACACAACCAAAGAAAGGTTTTTAAAGAAACTGTGTGTGTGTGTGTGTGTGTGTGTGTGTGTGTGTGTGTGTGTGTTACCTGTCGTCCCTCTGTGATGTTGATGAGCAGGAGGGGCCTCAACACTCTGGACCATCTCACAGCCCAGTGTCCACACAACCTCAGAACAGCATACACACCCAGATCCACCACACACAACTGACACACACACGCAAACACACAATCAAAAATAAGAACACAAAAGATCAGCGCACTGTTGATGCTGCATTGTGAAACAACAGGCTTTAGGACTGCAGCACACTGTGGGGGTTCCTCAGGGCTCGGGTCTGGGTCCTGCCTTACTTTCCATCACTTAGTCTTCCTACTGGGTAATTAATAATTACCCAGTACGAAAGTTGTTCGACTCAATGAGCTCTAAATGTGTACCGAGTTTCGTGTGCCTACGTGAAAGTGTGTATGAGCTATGCAGCAAAATCTCTTGTGGGGGCCCCTGAGGGCCCCGGGCCACGCCCGAATGGCAGCAGATTCCAACCTGTCTGCCAAGTTTCATGAGTTTTTGAGCATGTTAAGACCCCGAAAAGTCCAAAAGGGTGGAAAAAAGAAATAATAATCCTTAGAAAAACAAGAGGGTCCTATGCACCTTATAGTGCTCGGGCCCTAAATAATAACAATAATAATAATAATAATAATAATAATAATAATAATAGTTCTTCTTATTATTATTATTAGTAGTAGTATCAGTGGTGTACAGTTTTTAGAGTATTTCCGATATTTATATCCCGTTGTATTTCTGAACGTTACATTCTACAGCATTAAACCAGTCCATGAATGTAGGTGTGAAGCTTTTAGTTTGATCTTGTTTCCTCCATCTGAGGAACACTGCGACAGTGTGTGAACACCTGTGGTGGAGTGTTGTGTGTTTATATGAAGCCGGGTGTGTAAAGCGCCGGATAAACAAACGGCACTTAATGATTCACAGTCTGACCGTCTCAGGGAGAACAGGACAGATTCCTTTCTGTCTAACAGCAGAAGTGCTGATGGGGTAAAAACTGGGGTTAAAATATAATCTTTCAACTCCACCAAACACACACACACACACACACACACACACACACACACACACACACACACACACACACACACACACACACAAACACACACGCACTCTGCATTTTCTTTGAAACACAAATCT
The DNA here is from genome assembly GCA_030347435.1 of Clarias fuscus. Lineage (NCBI taxonomy): Eukaryota > Metazoa > Chordata > Actinopteri > Siluriformes > Clariidae > Clarias > Clarias fuscus. Next base: position 303,159 of record CM059228.1, read on the forward strand.
GAATGACTGCAGTTTTGTGTCTCAGAGGAGGTGTGTGTGTGTGTGTGTGTGTGTGTGTGTGCATTACCGTGATGGTGACGATGACGCAGATGTTTTTGGGATCTCTGATGAAAACACGGCGAGGAATTACTTTAGCATAGTGGACCAGTCGTGCAGAAAACACCATCAGACAGAGGAGCTCGATCACTGAGGTGGTCTGAGGAAAACACACACACACACACACACACACACACACACACACACAAAGCACTATCTTAAATCTGATTAAAGAGTCAGATTAATTAATTAATCTAATTAGCTGTTAGTGGAACATGTATGTAATTGAACATTTTAAACAATTATGAATAAATTAAAACAATACTGCTTAAAAAAAGTCAGTCAGAATCAGTTTTATTTTCAATCCAAGTCGTTTTTATTGGAAGTTTAAACTAGATAGTGATACAGACATACATACATACAGAATATGGTATTAGAGCTGTAATCGGGCCTGACAGGACCCGAGCACGACAGAATTCGGCCCGAGCCCGAAAAGTACATTTTGATTGACAGCTTTTTAAAAGGCCGAACCCATTTACAACCCGACATTATTCAAAATGTGCACAATGAGTCATTTATAAATGTTCTAACATAATTTATTGATAACTAACGTATAGGCCACTTGGAAGTTGTAAGGAAGAAATGGTCACATGGTCAAAACTTTTCCACACCTCAGCTTTAGCTTCAGTTGCTGGTGCCATTTCACCTCATTAACATCCATCTTCGCGTCGTTCTCGCGCTAATCAAAACGCATCACATGACCACTCATTTATCGGACAAGCCCAAGCCCGTGAGAAATTAAGCCCGCACCCGACCGAACCTGTCAGTATACAATTTTTTTTCTAGCCATTCCTCTCCCCAACCATATAAGAAAACAATAGCCAGAAATTATAAAAATAAACAAAAACACATTAAAAAAACAAAAAACAAACAAACAAACAAAAACAAAACAAAACAAACAAAAAAAAAAAATATATATATAATTATTATTTTCAAAGTGGCTCATATTTGGTTGCCAGACACCATAAAATTCCTGAGTGGATCCTTTTATAGAATAGCGAATCTTTTCTAGATTAATAAAATACAAGACCTCTTCAATCCAGTGAGCGCCCCCCGGTGGCAACGGCTCCTTCCACTTAAACAGGATCCTTCTCCTAGCGAGAAGACAGCTAAAGGCTAGCATGCTGGCCTGGGCGTCATTCAGACGAGCGCCGCTTGGGTCAACGTCAAAAAGTCCAATGAACAGGGACGATTCTAATGGTATTTGGCATATTTTTGACAAAGTATCAGAAATAAAACTCCAAAAATGATATAAGCTTGGGGCGTGTCCAGAACATACGCGGTAGCGTAGCTGGTTCCTGTTTACATCGGTTACAAAGTCCTGTCTGATCTTTGCCAGTTTTACCTTGGACAAGTGAAGCCAGTGAACAATTTTAAATTGAACGACTGTGTGTTTGAGACAAACTCATGATGAGTAAATTCTATGTATTATCTTTTGTCACAGTTTATTTGAAATTTGTTCTTATAAATCATTTTCCCATTTTAATGCATCTAATGTGGCCGAGTTATTTGTGTTTAATAACTTGTACACAGCATTAATCGTCTGTTTAGCATCTGATTTACAGCTACAAACAAAATGAAGAAGGAGACAAAGGGAAAGAGTATATATACAGATATATATATCAGATAAAGATATATATACTGAACAAAAATATAAACGCAAGACGCTCCCATTTTTTATGAGATGAACTCAAAGTTCTGAAACATTTTCTACATACACAAAATAACCGTATCTCTCAAATATTGTTCACAAATCTGTCAAAATCTGTGATAGTGAGCACTTTTGCCTTGATCTCCTTTGCACAGATAATCCATCCCACCTCACAGGTGTGCCGTATCAGGATGCTCATTAGACAGCATGATTAATGCACAGGTGTGCCTTAGACTGGCCACAATAAAAGGCCACTTTGAAATATTCAGTTGTATCACACAGCACAATGCCACTGTTGCTCGTGAATTGAATGTTCTACCATAAGCCATCGCCAAAGACGTTTCAGAGAATTTGGCAGTACATCCAATCAGCCTCACAACCGCAGACCAGGTGTAAACACACTCTATGTGAAGGAGATGTGTTGCACTGCATGAGGCAAATGGTGGTCGCACCAGATACTGACTGGTTTTCTGAGTCCCCAGACCCCCAATAAAACAAACCTGCATGTTTCAGAGTGGCCTTTTATTGTGGCCAGTCTAAGGCACACCTGTGAGGTGGGATGGATTATCTCGGGAAAGGAGAAGTGCTCACTATCACAGATTTTGACAGATTTGTGAACAATATTTGAGAGATATGGTTATTTTGTGTATGTAGAAAATGTTTCAGATCTTTGAGTTCATCTCATAAAAAATGGGAGCAAAAACAAAAGTCTTGCGTTTAAATTTTTGTTCAGTATATAAAAATGTGTCCTGGGAATATTAAATTGTTGTTGTTAAAATGAGCCAAATATGTTACCAATGTAAAGGTTGTATAATGACAACACCACACTTAAACCAAACCCCGAAATCATTATCCGTATAAGACGAAGCAAACATACAGCGCTCATTCAGTGGTGCTAGCAAAGATAGATCAGTAAGCTTGAAATGACACTGAAACTGATTGTATAACCAGTGGGTTTGAGGTAAAACAGGATGTGGGCTGGTTTTCTAGCAATTTAGCGAATAATAATAATGATAGAGATATCAATCCCGTTGATGCTTCCTCTATAGCTACCCAGACGGGAGGATTGACATCACACTGCGCCCAGAATAACATTGGAACATTTGGAAGTGCTGTTCCACCTGATTCACGGGGTCTCTATAGAATGCTTTGTTTAATACATGATTGTTTTTTATTCCAGATAAAAGTAAAAATCTGACTACTTAAGTTAAAGGTTGGAAGACACTGAAATAGGTATAAGACTTTTGGAAACAGATTCATTTTAATTGTGTTTATTCTTCCGCCCAAGGAGAGAAGTAACACGTCCCATCGTTCAAGATCTAATTTTATTTTGGAAAGTAGAAGCTGATAATTCGCCTTGTACAGATCTGCATGGTTGTGTGTTACCCAAATCCCTAGATATTTAATTATTCTGGGACTAATCGTAAGGGGAATTAAAACAGGAAACTGTGCTATATTGTTTTTAATTGCCATCATTTCACTTTTTTGTAGATTAACCTTGTAGCCAGCTATTTCACTTTCAGTAAATCCACAAGTTTCAGTAGGCTATGAAGAGGATCGGATATGGAAAGCAACATGTCAACAGCATAAAGGGAAACTTTGTGTTCCACACACCCACGAGAGATACCTTTAATATTGGCATTTTCCCTTAATGTGAGCCTAAGGTTCAATGGCCACAGCAAAGAGAAGGAGTGACAAAGGGCACCCCTGTCTCGTACCACGCTGAAGCTCAAAGGAAGGTGATAGGTTAGTGGGGGTGAGTATAGCACTTTCATCCATGATATAAATTTAGGGCTGAAACCAAATTAGTGTAAAAAAGAAAATCCCAATTAACTCGATCAAAGGCTTTTTCAGCATCGAGAGAAATAATTGTTTCCAAATTGTCAGATAGAGGTGGGTTATATAGATAACATTCAACAGGCGCCTAATAAAAAATAAAAATAAAAAAAGAGTATCTGTTTTTGATGAAGTCTGTTTGATCAGACGAAATTTTGCTAAGATCTTCATATCTGTATTTAACAATGAAACTAGACGTTATGAACCGCCGTCAAGAGGTTTCTTTTCCTTCTTTAAAATTAAGGCGATAACTGCTTGGTGCATAGATGGACATAATGATCCATGTAATGCATTAATAGGTGGTTGTTCTGCATCCTCAATAAACAAGCTACAGTTAATCCAAGATTTGGCCACCAGAGCTCTCACCAGATCAGGAACATATGATCATATTTCTGTTATGATCCCTGCACTGGCTACCTGTTAAGAACTGATTACAAACTAGCATTGCTGACGAATAAGGCTCTAAATGGTTTAGCTCCCACGAATCTAAATTGTACCTTAAGATCACAAATCTCTGGATTTCTGACAGTTCCCAGAATATCAAAAGTCTAGAAAAAGGGGAAAGAGCTGATTGGAAAAGTTTTTTAAAAATTCTGCGGGGTATCCATTAGGTCCAGTTGATTTACCAGATTGCATACTTCGACTAGCTGGGGTTATTTCTGTATCAGATATAGACTCGTGTAATTGTAATGCTGTCTCTACACTTATTGTAGGAGTACATACATTCTGAAAAAAGTTGATGTCGAGGCATCAGCAGATGAAGGAACAGTACAGAGTGATTTAGAAAAGTGGAGGAAAAAATTCACAAACTTCTCATCTGAAAGAAACGAGGAGTTAAATCTCCACGGACGATAGTTAGATCCTGCACTGGGGATATGAGTCAGTGAGAGTCAGTGGAAAGTAGTCTGATATCACTATGGCTCTATAATCAGCATCTGTTAAAAGAGATTTTTTTTTTTAATCTAAAAGAGAATTTTCTATCTGTAAAAAAAATGTTTGATGTACTGGAGAATAAAATTAGTATTTTAGAATTGCCAAACATCTGCTAATCCATAAGCCTCCAAGAAATCTGTATAAGTTTTGCTGATCTGGGGGTAGGTGTGTTCTTCGGAGAACTGCGATCTAAACAATTTATATCACTCCCTATGATAAGGTGGTGTGTTGTCATATTGTCTCGGAAATCCGAGACAGGAAGTTAGCGAAAAAAACCTTCATCATACGAAAACATTGACAAGAATAAGTGAGAGTCTATACACCTGCCCGACTACAATTATAATATACAGTATATATAATAATATACTGTATCTGCAGTATCTGCATCTTTTGATCTTCAGATTTTTTATTAATCAGAATAGCAGCCCCTTTCGCCTTTGAGGGAAATTGGAGTGATATACCTGTCCGATCCATCCCTCCCTTAGTTTAGATTGCTCACAAGTAAAATGGTTCTCCTGAAAAAAAGCAATATCTGCTTTACCGTTAATTTTGCCAGCTATTTTAAATTTTAGTCTAAGTTTTAGTATCGGGATTAACGTCCCTGTTAGTTTTTATCATATTTAGTCAATCTTATCCTATTTTTGTTTCAGTCAAGTTTTAGTCAGAGGAACTTGAACTTCATTGAACTTTTAATCAATGAAAACATAACTTTTATCAATAAGATTATTATGAATTAACCCTACAGTCAATCTAGTCAAACCAAAATCCTTTTTTTTTAAGTTTCTCACAAAATAATTTAAAATCTATCTTTTCATCTGATGTTTTCAGCTAATTATATTAATTTTTAACATCACAACAACTGCTGTCCAATGCTGTCCAATGTCCAATGTCCTCTGTTCCTACAGAACAATAGGAGCAGTACAGACAATACAGTGGTTTGAACCTGTTTTTGTTATATATGAGTTTACACACTTGGACTGTTGTAGTGATCCTCTAGCTCCTCTGGGTCACAATCATTTACTAACCTGTTAGCTTAATGGGTTAGTCAACAGTTTAACTATAAAATAAAATAAAATACATCACATATAACAAAACACAATTACTGAAGTGGCTGTAAAACTACCTTGAGATTTTTATGGGATGCTTTGATGCATCTCTTCATATTTGTGGTATTTTTCCCCAGTGATTGTGTTCCCCCCACTGTTTCCCCTCCGATATTACGACATATCGGCTTTTTCTCTCCGGTTGAAGAAAATGGGCCCAAATATTGTCTCTTTGGGGCGAGTAATACCGCTGTGGTAACGCAGATTTAATGATGACTGAGTAACGTCCCGTCAATGTGTGCGCAAACTGCTCCTCATACACCTCGCGCCATCACCCGGGAACATATAAAAACATGTCCACACACTATGCTTATTTGGATTCCTATCGAGCCAAAATCAGGCTTAGGCGGAACCATCATATTAACATGTAAGTTACTAAACATGAACCACTCAATACACTTATGAAGCATATATTACAAATAATGAAACTTCAACATAATTACACTAACTTAACTTAGAGTATTCTGGTGAACTGGTATGTTTAGATGCTGTCTTCCAGACTCTCATTAATCACTCAGGTTTATTGACGGTCAGGTGATTGGTCGCTTTACATCTCAGTTCCCCCTCATGTCTGTGTTTCCTTCTGGCTCTCCCTTTTAGGTATCCTCTCATAGTTAGTCCTGTTGGAGTCCTTGCTTGCACTCTGCACTAAATATAGACCCACCTTATACATTGTGTGACTGTGACCATACCTAAAGGAGTTGGACAATGAAACTGGTTTTAGACCATAATAATTCAATTAGTATGGTGTAGGGCCTCCTTTTGCGACCAATACACCATCAGTTCGTCTTGGAAATGATAGATACAAGTCTTGCACAGTGGCCAGAGGGATTTCACAGTGGCCAGTTCACAACGTGATGCTGGTGGAGGAAAACGTTTCCTGACTCGATCCTCCAAAACACACTAAAGTCGATCAAAAATATTTAGATCTGGTGACTGTGCAGGCCATGGAAGATGTTCAACTTCACTTTCATGTTCATCAAACCACTCTGTCACCAGTCTTGCTGTGTGTATTGGTGTATTATCATCCTGATACACGGCACCGCCTTCAGGATACAATGTTTGAACCATTGGGTGCACATGGTCCTCCAGAATGGTCCGGTAGTCCTTGGCAGTGACACGCCCATCTAGCACTGTGTACTGGGCCTAGGGAATGGCATGATATCGCAGCCCAAACCATCACTGATCCACCCTCATGCTTCATTCTGGGCCTGCAACAGTCTGGGTGGTACAGTCGCTTCTTTGGGGCGTCTCCACACCGTAACTCTCCCGGATGTGGGAAAGACAGGAAAGTGGACTCATCAAAGAACAATACATGTTTCACATTGTCCATAGCACAAGATTTTCGCTGCTGGCACCATTGAAACCGACATTTGGTGTTGGCACGAATGGCCATGTACATTGACTCTGTGGAGCTCCTGATGAACAAGACAGGAGTGGAAACAGGAGAGATGAGATGCACATTTAATTCTGCAGTGCGTTGGGCAGCTGTAGTTGCCTACAATCCAGGTTAGCACCCAGACATCCCTTTCAGACAGCTTCCTCTTGCGTCCACTTATACTCCTGTTGATTGTGATTCATCCTTCTTGGTGGTATGCCTGGATACCGTGGCTCTTGATACATCACAAAGACTTGCTTGACTTGTTCACCGATGTGCTAGTGAGACTCGCACGAACAATTTCTCCTATTTTGAACGCTGACATGTCACCCATAATGTTGTTCGCACTGCAATATTTTAAGCAAAACTGTGCTATTACTCTGCTAATTAAACCTTCACACTCTACTCATCCTGGCACTCCACTTCTGGTTAGAGATCTCGTCACATGGAGGCCCCATGTGGTCTGTTGGCGATGCGTGTGGTGACTGGAGATGGTTCCACTTTACCATGAAGACGGTGCTGTCCTCGGCTGATGCAGACATCTGTTCTCTGTGTTCAAGACTGGAGTTTCCTACAGTGTACCTGAGCCTCCAATAACGGAATGGACTCCATATGAACTTAAACACATCCCCTGTTATACTGAACTTCCAGCCTCCTAACACACAGTATGAGTGCAGATCAATCCCTGCTTTCCGTTATCACCTAGATGAGGATGGGTTCCCTGTTGAGTCTGGTTTTCTCAAGGTTTCTCCCTTTTATCATCTCAGGGAGTTTTTCCTTGCCACTGTCGCCATTGCCCTCGGCTCATTCATCAGGGACAATCTGATCATTCTGATTCATACACATTCACATTTTATACAAACTTCCATAATTCTTTTGATTGTGTAAAGCTGCTTTGCAACAATGACAATTTTTAAAAACGCTATACAAATAAAATTGAATTGAACATAAAGATTTTTTTCTCCCGATCAGTACTGTGTTTACAGTCCAAGTGCCAATGTTACAGAATATGAACATCTTACAGGAGATTTCCTGAAAACAGTGAAGCTTAATATTTAGGATTTGGCTCCTGCGGGAGTAATAACACTCTGCTTAACATAGTGCATGGCTCTATCTGGACCTGTGAACATCTGGTCCTCACACTTAAAGGTGATATGGAATTGCACAGGATACAAAAAAAGATATTTTTTTGTATCCTTTTGGCCTCGAAAGAGTTTTCTGATCTCTGTAAAGGCCACACTCAAGTGTAGACAGTAAATCTAACTATTTGCTCCCTGTTAAAGCGAAGTGGAGCTCGCGACCAGTCACGGCACAATACCTCCACACAGTCCTGATGATCGTGTAAGTTAGTGACAATGGCACTCGGTTTCCCTTCTTGCTTACTGATACCAGGACTTCTATACGAATAGTCAATAAGGAGGTCCTTATCCATCTGCATTACTTTGGTCAGGAATTTAGAGACAGACATGGTGAAGCTTGACCCTGGTTCTTCTGGAACTCCCAAAATTCAAATGTTACATCACCGCATTTTCCCACCCATATCATCACATTTCACTCTCAGTTCGGTCAGTTCTGCCTGCAGGCTAGTTATTGTAGTTTGCATTGTGACCACTTCATTCGACCATGTAGACAGTGCGCCTTCCATGTCCCTCACAGTAGCCTTAATCTGAACCATTTCTGCGCAGGTTGACACAGTGCAACTGGCGATTTCGGCCTTGATCGTCTGAAACACCCTTAATGGAGTTCAGCTTTTCGGTCAGTGCACTCCTCAATTCTTCTTTAATTACAGTTAAAATGGGGTTTAAGAATTTGGAATCTGAGGTCTGCAACGTCCATTTCATCCATCCGAATGGAGCTTGGCTCACTAACAGGGCTGACGGCCGAGGATGTGCTAGGCCTAGTGCTGGCTGATCCACTGAATTTATATTTTCTCAAGTTCGCAGCCATAGCCGACAACAAACAGTTACTGAACTTATCATTAAGTTAAGAGTACGTATTGTTAACTAGTAACTGAAACAAAAAATGAAAAAAGAGTTTTAACATATAAAATATTATTGTTCAGCAAGAACCTGACAAAACACATGCCACTCCATAATAGGCTCTATAGCGCCTTTTAAAAAGACGGAAATACGGAATCACACAGGATACAAAATGCCAAAGCATACACCATGCTGGCCTCAAAATAGTTTTCTGACATCTGTGAAGGCCACACTCGGTGTGCAGACAGGAAATCTAGCTATTTGCTCGCTGGTAAAGCAAAGTGGAGCTCCAGACCGGGCACGGCGCAGTACCTCCACACAGTCCTGATGATAGTGTGTGTGTGATGATATACGAATATCATCACAATATCATAGTGACAATGGTTTCACTTCTTGCTTATTTATAACAGAACCTCTATACGAGTAGTCTATAAAGAGATCCTCATCCATCTACATTTATGGCTTCCTGATACTGGGTCACTAGATGAAGGACTATACACATTCTGGATCAGCTGCAAAGGACAAATAACAAGGGACTGAACAAGGACCTGAGCGGCCTGTGTAGAAAGAAATGGACGAATCCCTCCGACGGTATAAAGAAGAAATCAACAAGTGCGAGAAAGATCAGCAATGTGAGGGGTAAATGACAGCTGATTATCCAGAGTTAACCCAAGGTTGCAGGCAATGACTGAAGGAGTGATCTTTGCTGAGATTAAGCTGATGTGCCCTCGTGCAAGAGGAGATATCTAGAGATGTGAGAAGATGTAAGCAAAAACCTGAGTGTCATAGGGAGGAAAGGAGAGAATAAGTTAAGTTAACAATGTTATGAAAAAAATATCAGGTATAAAAGAAGAACAGAAGAGGACCAAGTACTGAGCCTTGTGGGACACCAGTGGAGAGTCTGTGTGGAGCAGATGTGAATCCCCTTCATATAAACTCATACAATTAATCTTCCTTGTAAAAAGCAAAACACCGCCATGATGTGCCACAGGATTCCAGGACTCATGAGCCTTGTGTGTTGATTATAGAAAACTCTGCTGAAAGGTGGAGGAGGATGAGGACTTGAAAAAAGTTTGGGAGATCTAGCTTCTCAGTGGTGGTCAAAAGAACAGTGGAGTGTGTGCGGGTGTTGGAGGTTGTGCTGTAAGAGCTGATCGTATGCAAGGATTGCATTCAATTAAGAAGAAATGAGAAAGGTGATACTGGACCAATATAAAAGGTGAGGACTAATAAAAGTCTTCAACAGTCAGGGAGGAGTCACACTGTGGCCGAGTGAATCGTTAGCGAGTCATTCTAATTGTGATTTAATTATATTCAAAACAAATCTGATTCTGATTCATTCAGACTCTATGTGATTCACTGATTCAGACAGTGATATTATCAGGAGCTAACAGTCACAAACTAACATTAAACAATCATAAATGCTGTGTGTGTGTGTGTATGTGTATGTGTGTTACTGACCCACAGAGGCAGAGGGATGAGAGCAGGTTCCTCGAACAGTGCAAGTGCTAAATCCATTATGATGAAGATGTACACACACACACGCAGCAGCCAGTGATTGTACAACTGGTACAGTCTACACACACACACACACACACACACACACACACACACACACACACACACACTTAAGCAAACAAGCTCAAATATAATGTAGATGTTATGTTGTAACACCTTGCACACAGGTACACTGCACTCACACACACACACACACACACACACACACACTGCAGATTGTGTAGTTACCTCACTGCTTGTGGTGTCGTGTCAAAGACGATGTTCCTGTTGTGCTGAGCATCTGATACATACACTGCAGCCAGGTTTAACCTCTAAACACACACACAAAATCCGAGTGTAAGTGACATACAAGTCTCTGTTCAATTATAAGCAGATATTTCCTGTTGCTAAAGCGTCTCACAGTTACACACATGACTGTCAGCTAGTCCAGGTCACACATCTGAAGCACTAACACTACATGCTATAGGGTGTAGTTTATAATTCAAATATACAGTACAAGGGTGAGTCAAAAATGATCCGCACTCTGGCTGTAGAATTTATTTTAGTTCACTTTTAGAAAAGATGATTGCATCATGTTCCGACATAGTCTCTTTACTTTTCAATACACTCTGTCTACAAGCTTTCGTATTCCCTCATTAAAATGTTTTATTCTGAGCTGCGAGTCACAAATACACCGCTGCCTTCAGTTTTTCATCAGAAGTGAGTCTTCATCCTTGTAGTTCTGCTTTCAGGGGACGGAACAGTTGAAAGTCTGATCAGGACTACAGTGAGGACGCTTTAACACCTCAGAGTGTCGGCAGTGAGGACAGAAGTGTGTAGATGTACATCGTTACGTGAGATCACGACACCCTCGGATAGCGTTCCTCTGTGTTTAATCTGAAGTTTAGTTTTCAGCTCTTCAATAAGCGTATCACTGTAACGAGCACTGTTGATTGTTGAACCTTTTTCCTGAAATGTTCCAATACTTCTGGCCTTTGAGAATCCCAGAAAACTGTAACACTGGTGAATTTTTCAGCTGATGGTCGACTTTTTAACTTCTTTCTCGGTTGGTGATTGAGGATGTTTCCATTACACACGCTGCCATTTCTTTAGTGTAAATCACAAGCGAGGTGTTTATCGTTGCTCGTATCGCAGTTACAGCGCTGATAAGATAAGCAGGCAAAGAAGCTTTAATATAATTTTAATATGCTATATTTAGACAAAAGTTGTAATATAATTTTGACTCACCCTTGTATATGTATAATATTTGCAGATTTTCTATAACGCAGTAATGAAACAATATAAATTTGACACACGTGGTTTGTCATAAAGGGCGATCGCGCAGGCTGGGGCGGTGCAGAGAGAGTCAGAGAGGACGTCGATTAATATTCATAAGATTTCTGCCGGAAGGAAAAACACCCACAGGACAGAAGACACGATTTGTCTAGCATATAAGACAGCGACCTGCTGCCTCAGCGATCCACAGCGGCAGGGTGTGTGTTTATGTGCTGAGGTTGGAATAAGAGAAATGGAGGATGGCTTTCACCACATGGGGGCGCTATAGCATCCAGATATATCAGTGCTCTTGATCCTCAGCATGTAGTTCACATAACATCTGAGGATACACTTTCAGCGCAGTCACTGGAGACATTCTGGGATAAAAAATAAGCGAAACAGTGTGTGTGTGTTTAAAATCTGGCACAACTTCAACAGTGTGAAAGGAGTCACTGTCTGAAACACACACTTGCCGGTCTTCTGAACTGTTTCTAATGGTTTAGAACTTACAGGACGATGATCCGTCAGGTTTCTCACTGCTGATTTGGATTAAAGTTTCTTCTTCCTTGTTAGTGTGTGTGTGTGTGTGTGTGTGTGTGTGTGTGTGTGTCCTCATCACTCAGAAGCCAATAATACCAGTGTAATGATGCAGAGATGGTGATGTGCAGCGGGGGTCAAAGTTCTGAGAATGACACAGATATTAATTTCCACAGTCTGCTGTTGAGTGTGTTCAGATCTGTGTGTTACTGAAGTACGAACATGTCAGAAGTGTTAAAGACTTTTACATGAAGTGGATGTAAAGACTGGCTGAGGGTTGATCTTTATAAAGACTCCGCCTGGGTGAGAACTCACGTCCAAGTCATTCTCAAAACATTCAGTCACACACACACACACACACACACACATCGATGAGAATAATAATAAGAAGCTCTGCTGTCCGGGTGTACCTCGCGGTGTGTGTGTGTGTGTGTGTGTGTTCTTACGTGCTCCGCGGTGTCAGGGTTCTCTCCCTCTCTCTCTCCTCTCTTCTGTTCAGCCATCTTCCCTCTTCCACACACACACACACACACACACTCTCTCTCTCTCTCTCCGTGTGTGTGTGTGTGTTTCTCTCCTCCTCTCAAGAAACTCAGCGCTCGTGACCCTCTCTCACTTTTTTACTCACACACACACACACTTTTAAAGGAAATGTCTCAGTCGCATTCCAGCGGGAGTATCTGTGTGTGTGTGTGTGTGTGTGTGTGTGTGAGGATCATCAGATACTCTGTAAACTTTCTGTGTGTGTGTGTGTATCCAGTGAGTGGGGCTCGCGCAGGCTGACCGTCATGTGACGGAGCGGAAACGACGGCATCCAGGTTTATGGGATTATAACTAACACACACACACACACACACAGTAAGGGTTTATAGTGATGTTAAATATTTTTCCTTTCCAATTTACTACTTTAAACTGAGATTAGCCTGTGCACTAAACCAGTGTTTATTATACCGCACGCAAACACACACACACACACACACACACTTAACCACGTCATCATGTCAATTAGTAACCTCAGTAATTAATTTTTTTTTTCGAATCACTGAACCGATTCTATGATTCCGACTCCTTCTGAATCACTCACTAAACGGATCCGGCTCTCATGAGTCCTTTGAGTCACTTGAGTCAGTAGAAATTCTGAAATGCATCTTCCTCTGGTCCCTCCACTAGGGGGCGCTCACCGAATTCTTGGACCCATGAGCACCGGCAGTTCCACTCCACGCTACGAGTCTCACTGACCCGCTGACCCTCCGGTCCAAATCAATGAGCCAGGACATGTACACAAAGTATTTTGAGTCTTTTTTTTGTTTCTGACCATAAAATGTAAATTGCTGAGAATCACGAATTTGAATGCCATATATTTATTTTAATGGCAAATGCACATAATAGGTTTAGACAACAACAAATATAACAAATGAATAAAATAATTATAAATATATTAGCGGTGTCTGATATGTTTATGGGTTAAAATGGACAGGCTATCTGGTATAGTTAGTTTTACATCGTTAAAAAAAAGTCCAGGTAGTAAAGGCGGGATTTGAGCTTGTAAACAGTTATTGTATACATTGAGCTAAAACATCACGCCAATAGCACCGTTAGCATTACCGTTCTGGTGAAGTTGTGTTGGAACTAATGTGTTGCCTGATGTGATACAAATGCCAGAGTCTTTTTTTCATCCCAGTTTGTCATAATGCACATCTGCATCACACCAACATGTAACAAATATGTTTGGTGTTAATAAAATCAGATTATAGAGCACTGCGTCCAATCACACAATATTGTAAATGTGAGACATCTGCGGTTCGTTATATCATTGTGATACGGAGTCTGCCTGTTTTTGACAAATCCTTGGACACATGATCACACACAGAGTCACCGAATCAGTACCCGCTATTTTTGAATCTCTCACGTTTATGACCTGCAGGAAGTTTTCTAAACAACTCAGCCAGCCATTTGTTCCTACAGTTACTAGCCAACAACTACTTAGAACAACCAAACGGTGTAGTTATCAGTTTGTATTTATGTATGTTATTGTTAGGAACAAGATAACTTAGGACTCAACCGACCCGAGTAACTGAAGAGAAGGATTCGTGAGTCATATCATAAGGATCAGATTATTTAACCTGGATGAATCTGGATTCGCTCATCTCTCACTGTGAGTCTCAGAAATTCTGAACTGATTCTCCTCAGACTCCTCACGAGGCATTCCTCCCGTTAGCGCTGATGCTAAGCTAGGCTAATTTCCGCTGCAGTGTTAAAAAGGAAAAAAAAATCTTTAACAATAAAAGCAACGCTGACACAAAGATTCAGGGAGTTTAAACTCTTTAATTAAGAATAGTGTAAAAATGATCAGTGTGTGTTGTGTTTAATCATCTGTGTGAAAAATCACTATAAAAAATCATGTGTTCAAGAGCGAGTGTTCTCACATCTGGAATAAAATCAGCAAACTGCTGCATAATTTATCTCTATAAATAAAATCATTCTCTCTCTCTCTCTCTCTCTCACACACACACACACACACAGGTTAACCAGATTGTCTTACATCACTGGCTGAGGTTTAGTTTGGTGTTTAAAAATTACATTAAATTAAAGCCTAAGCATAATCAATTAAATGCTGGTGTGTGTATCACAGGAGCTGAGCATCAGGACTCGTTAGTGTGGGTGCGAGGCTGTGAGTGTGACGATTGATGATGACATCACTACCAACTCATTTGCATATCACAGTCAGCCAATGAAGCATCATAAAGGTCAAAGGTCAACTCAGACTGCAGGAGGATTAAAGTCAGGTCACTGTGCATCACAGTCGAGTCTACGCTGAGCTCAGAGGGCGGCAGTTAAGTGCAAAGGTCAAAGGGGTACTTCCTGATGGAGGAAAAAGGCACGTCTGAGTTGATTTGTTTGTGACACTAAGCCAGAGTCAGATTTATTCCAATTCAGACTGATATAAATTCACACAGACTATAACTCACGATGAGATTCAGATTTAAATTCAGATTTAGATTGAATTCACACGGATTATTATTCATGTGAGGTTCACATTGATTCAGATTTAGATTCATCCTCATTCAACTTTACAATTATATTGATTCAGATTTACATTACTATTGATTAAAATTAAGAATTACATTCAGCATTATTTAGATTTAGATTCTGGTTAATTCAGACATGAATTTATATACAGAATAATCCATGTTTAGATTTGATTCAGATTTAGATACTCATTCAGTCACTCATCGTCTATACCACTTTATCCTGTATTCAGGGTCACGGGTGCCTGGAGCTTATCCCAGGAGACATAGGGCACGAGGTGCGGTACACCCTGGACAGGGTGCCAATCCATCGCAGAGCACACATCCACTCGCACACTACGGGCAATTTTGTGAACACCAGTTAGCCTAACCTACATGTCTTTGGACTGTGAGAGGAAACCGGAGTATCCGGGGGAATCCCACCAAGCCCGGGGAGAACATGCAAACTCCATGCACACAGAGCCTGGCTGGGACTCAAACCCAGACCCTGGAGGTTCAAGGCGACAGTGCTAGATTTAGATACATTCAGACTGACTCAGATTTAGATTCAGATTGATTCTGATGGATTTAGCTTAAGATTTAAATTGATTCAGATTTAGATTTGATTCAGATTGTTTCAGATTAACTCATATTTAGATTTCAGATTTCAAATTCTGATTTACATTAAGAATGATTCAAATTAATATTTAAAGTCAGCAACATTCAAATTTAGATTCGGATTGATTCAGATATAGATTTATATTTCGATTCATCCAGGTTTAGATTTGATTTAGATTAGGTTTACATTCAGATTGACTCAGATTAAAATTCTGACTGATTTAGGTTTAGATTAAGATTGATTCAGATTCTGATCTAGATTCCAATTAATTCAGATTTAGATTCAGATCGATTACTTTAGATTGACAGACCCACAGGGTCCACAAATCCGTGGATCATAGGAGTTGTGGGTGCGGTAGATTTGCTCTGACGGAGGAAAATGCCCCTATGTGCTGCACAGCATTGGGCTCGAGACTGTGGGCGGAACCCACTTGGCGGTACAGCACCATGTCCTTGGCGTTCCCCTTCATGCATGTGATGGATTCCAGCAGCTCGACCACACGGGAGGACATGTTCCCTGGGAACAGCATGGCGGGCGTGCAGCACTCAGTGGCTGGAGACACGGCGTACAGCTGCGGGGAGACACGCCTCAGCTCCAGCAGGTAATGTCGCCCT
Source organism: Clarias fuscus (assembly GCA_030347435.1). NCBI lineage: Eukaryota > Metazoa > Chordata > Actinopteri > Siluriformes > Clariidae > Clarias > Clarias fuscus. The sequence continues at coordinate 319,685 of CM059228.1, forward strand.
ATAAGCTCCGCCCCCACCATGATATAGGCCACCAAGAAGAGGAAGAGTGGCACAGAGTAGGGTGGAGAGAAACGAGGGAAGAAGGCCAATAGGAGAAAAATCAGTGAGGCCCCGACCACACCAAGCCCCACCCACTCCAGAATGCGGTACGGCTCCGGGTTCCAGTAGCGCTGCAGCCGTTCGGGATGATATAATTTGACATACAGTGAGTGAGTAACGAATCTGCGGCTGAGTAAATCATGTATGACGGAGAAGAAGTCGGTGCTGGGCAGAGCGTCGTCCTCCAGCACCACCACGTTCCTCGGCTTCATTGTCCCCACACTCTGACGCAGACAGAACACATAATCTCTCTTCTCCTTCTCAAATACGTTCACATCCAGGTCCACACCCTTCCCCCGCCTTACCACACGGAAGCGCTTCTCCACCAGCATCGCATCCTCGTTATCCTGGGGGCCACTTTCAACGTCGCACACCAGCACGGCTGCACATGGGCCGTCGCCGCACCCCTGCAGGAGGACGTCCAACCGCCGCATCACCTGCAGCAGGTAGTGATACTGCAGCCCATCGGTCCTGCGCACCGTCACCACCGTCACCAGCAGCTCTGGTTGCTCTGGGACATCCGCCAGCATGGCTCCGCCCACTACCACATCCCGCCAGTATGTCAGCGCCTCCTGCCCAGCCTCGTAGCTCCGCCTCAGGGCCTCTTCACTCGTCTGCTGCAGGTACCAGGACTTCAGGAAGTAGTAAGAGTAGAGGCAGCGATGGCAGCAAAGGGGCAGGAGCACGCCGAACGTCAGCGCACACACAACCAGCGCCCGGATCACAAGACTCGACCAGCGCATACGCTGAAGCGCTCCACTTCTGCATCGACGCATCTGCGTGATTAGTGCTCTGGAACATACATGCACACATACATGCAGTTTGTACAGGATCAATCAAGTCTCCTTTATTTTCTGGCTATCTCCCTCCTTCTGTATGTCTTTTAATGGGGGGGGGGGGGGGGAGACTGCTTGTGATGTATAGACAGGGGAAGAAAGACAGACCGATAAAGAGAGACAAAGATAGAGAGAGGGAGACAGAGACATAGGCAGGTGGAGACACAGGTAGAGAGACATAGGGGGAGAGAGACAGACAGATATAGACAGAAAACAAAGAGTCCTGATTTGATTAAGTACACAGATAGCGACACATACCCCTTTTCCACTAAGCTGGTTCTGGAGTCGGTGGCAAATCTCAAACCAGTTGTTTGTTTTCAGGCCGAAAAAACAGTTCCATGGCGGGACCAGCACTTTGCCGAGGTAGAACAAAGAACCTCTTATATCAGGGCTGGGGGCGGGGTTATTACCACCTACTAAGTCTGTGTTTCTCTATCCCTGTGTCTCCCCCTGCCTATAGCTCCTTTTCCTCCAAAGTGAACCAAGTACTAGATCATGTCTGGTGCTAGTGCCAGTTCAGAGCAGGTTCAATAGCGAGCCTCCAAAGAATTGGCTTAGTTTTTCATTGGACACTCACAAACTTTTAGCAGGTGATGATAACCCCGTCCCCCCCAGCCCTAATGTAAGATGTTCTTTGGAAGAGCTCAGCAAAGTGTCACCATAGAACCAGTGAAAACAAAAAACTGGTTTTAAATTTGGCATCGACTTCGAACTGACTCTAGTGGTGGAAAAGGGTGACATGTCTGTCTCCCATCCAAACCTATCTGTCTCACTCTACCTGTGTGACTCCTCATGTCACCACATGTAGCCGGGTATTTTAAAAAACTGAGATGTTTCTACTTCCTTTTTAAAAATTTTTTTATGTAATTCTCTCCACACGACCTACGTGTTAAAAAAATCTTTGTCCACATGAAAAAGGCCCTGTTAAGTGCTTAAGTGATTAGGGTCAGGAGCATCCCTAATCAACAGGGGGCCAATCAGAAGCCTAGACAAAATATCATTACCGGTTGCACTTTGCAGAAGTCCGATGTGTCTCGTCCAAAACCACCATCGCTTTCTGTGTGTTCTGTCTCGGCAGGGTTTTGTATGCATCAGCAGTGAAATTAGTTCCACTGTTCGTTAATGTATGTGTGAGTAACTGCGGGTTATGTACACGCGTGTAAAAAGTCCAGTCCAACTTTAGCACAGTCACTGGTTTACTGTACCCAAGTCCACTATTCCACAAAATATCCTCATAAACAAAGCTGACATCAAATCAAGGAGACTAGACGATGACATCACAAGGTGATGTTACACCAAGCCAAAATCGCTGTTTCCCCCATTGCATGTGGACGAAAGGACAAAACCGCAGAGGAAAATCTCAGTTTTTAAAAAAATCTGGCTACGTGTAGACACAATCTCCGTCTCCATCTGACTCCCTCCCTCTGTGACTCTCTACCTATGTCTCCGCTGTCCATATCTCGGTCTCCCACCTCTATATTTGTCTCTCTTTCTGTCTGTCTGTATCTCTGTGTCTCTCTCTGTCTGTCTCCCCCACACTGTTTGGGTGATTCTCACGAGATCTTGGTTTTAAAATTTCAAAAAACATTTCAAAAACATGAAAAAGAAACAAGTTAATTTAAGCATTTCCCCCCCAGACATAAGCAACAAATTCTGAAGTATTTTAAACATTAAATTTAACACCTTTTTAACATTAAATTTTTTATTTCTAAAATAAGTTCTAAAAAAATCTTATTACTGCAACACTGTTCGAAATCAACAATGTTCGAAGTTCTGATCTCTCTTTACCGCAACACCTTCACAATTTACAACCATTTTTTAAAAATATTTCGATGAAACCTGACATTTTTTCTAAATGACGTGACAAACCTCTATAATTTGTAGATTCGCGAGTACACGGTTTGGGAGCATTCTGCAAGACGAGCAAAGAGGTTTAATACATTTTGACTTGGAAAACGAACAAGTCTTGGTTTACGAGCCAATGTTTTTTCTCTCTCTTGAGCTGTGGAATTGTGGGTAATTGTCTCCGCTGCTCGGTCTGTGTTCGTCATTGAACATTGTGAACAAAAATAAAAACATTATGGCACTGTGCAAAGGTTTAACCACCCTAAGAGTTCCAGAGTCTCAGCGTCTTTAAGGTTTCAGACCTTAATCAGCTCATTAGCCTGATGTTTTTTGGAAACAAGTGCTGTGGACTGATGAAGTTAAAATAGAACTCTTTGGCCACAATCAGCAAAGGCATGTTTGGAGAAAAAAAGGAGCAGTATTTCATGAAAAGAACACCTTGACCACTATTAAGCATGGGGGGTGGGTGGATCTATCATGCTTTGGGGTTGTGTTGCAGCCAGTGGCACAGGAAACATTGCACGGGTGGAGGGAAGAATGGATTCCACTAAATACCAGCAAATTCTTGAAGCGAACATCACACCATCTGTAAAAAAGCTGAAGCTGAAAAGAGGACGGCTTCTACAACAGGACAATGATCCTAAACATACCTCGAAATCCACTATGGAAAACCTCAAAAAACAAAAAAATATAATCCGAAAAGCTGAAGGTTTTGGAACGGCCATCACAGTCCCCTGATTTAAACATCATTGACCATTTGTGTGTAGATCTCAAAAGAGCTGTGAATGCAAGATGACCAAAGAATATTACAGAACTAGAAGCCTTTGGCAAGGAAGAATGGGAGAAAATCCCAAGTTCATGAACTGAAAGACTTTTAGCGGCTATAAAAAGCGTTTGCAAGCTGTGATAGCTGCCAGAGGTGGTGTTACTGAGTACTAATTATTTAAAATATATATAAGTTTTGCACAGTGCCACAATAATGTTTTTATTTTTGTGTGACACTGTAGTGTTTTTTTGCTAATTACACCTAATGTAACATCTCCAAACCTAACCTCCCTCTCCTGTACTTCTCGAGCAGTTCTGGGTTGCTGCATATTTTTCCCTGTTGATATTTTTCTCATGAAGCAAAATATCAACAGTGAGTAAATTTGAAATGGATATTAAAATTAATAAGAGATATTTAAAGATAATACACAATATGCTTAAATTCTCATTTCCGAAACATAAATTCTCATTACTGCAACTGGACTTGAATGTAGCGGGGGGCGAGAGTGGTGTCGCGGGGGGCGAGGTGCGTCAGTATGTTTTGCTAACTATAGAGAAGCCATGATGGCGTTACTATTTTTTTTTAGTGCATATAACTAGACCTTAATAAAGTACATTTTCATAAAAAATTGTTAATCCAACAATGTATCTGGAGAGATATAGAGATGATCTTACCTGGTATTAACTGTCCCGTGTGCTCTATCATGCATAATCAAACTTTATTGACATTCTGTATGTTTAAACAGTCTTTAAGAAGTGTTGCGGAGGATGAGGACATCAACATGGACACATCAGTTTCATAGTGTTTTCATTATCATAAAAAAATAAATATTCAGTAAAATCAGTTTTTCTGTCATCCCAAATAATCTAGTAGTAGTGGCTGTTTATTATTTCATATTAATTTGTTCAGATTACACCCCAACACAGCCGGACACATTGTGGTAATGAGGAAGAATTCATTATCATGTTGAAATGACACTTTGTACAAGGTAGAGAGCAGCATTGTTTTTATTCTGATGCTTTGTTATATATTAATAAACTACATTTTATATTTAAAATCATTAGTGCCGCGCTGTTTTAATAGTCTGGTGAGAATCACCTCGTTATATCTCCAGTGGTCTCCCTCCCTCTGTCTGTCTGTCTGTCTGTCTCCCTCCACACCCCTCCCCCTCTCTCTCTTTCTCTCTGTTTAAAAGTTTTAAGGATCTTTTTCTCACCACAGTTTTGACGTTTGCCCGCGACTCTGGTGTGTGACGTCACTGAGACGTGGATGTTCCCGCTCAGAAGTAAACATCCCCCAGTAAACAGTATTAAAGTGTTAAAGTTCTCCGGACCACAGTGTGTGTGTGTGTGTGTGTGTGTGTACCGCAGGCCGTGGCGTTAGCACTGTTAGCTTAGCACAGTTGTACCGCGCTGCATCTCTCTCTCTCTCACACACACACACACACTGGGGATCTCCGGATATGAACTGAACTGTCTCGCGCTCATGAACACCTCACATACATTAACCACATCCAAAGCAGCACGCGCAGCGTATCCGATAAAACCCCGCGAACACTTCCGGGTTCTGACGGCTGTCGGCGCTCTTTATTGACGCAGGTCAGTTACAGCGGCACATCAATACCTAGATGCCGCACCGGAAGCAGGAGTGTACGTCACGACGGCCGCCATGTTGGTGAGGGCGCCAAGCGTGTGTGTGTGTGTGTGTGTGTAAGATTTTGCGTAAGATTTTGATTTGCACAACAGTAATATTGAGTATATATATTAAAGTGAGATAAATATACACTAGATATGTTTTACTTTAAGCTGCATAACAGCACAGAGGATGTTAGCTGTAAGAAATGAAAGGTCTTTTCTTGGTTTTAACTTATGCAAGAATCTCCTGTTGTCTGTTGTCTTGCATATTCATTAATAAGCACTCTTCATCTCTTCATGGTTGTTTATTTCTGTGTGTCTGGGCTGCAGGGTAATAAGAGATGTCAAAGGCAATCATTAAATGAGTTAACCACTTGTGGCCAGTAGGGGGCCCCCACACGCTACTGTGTGTGTGTGTGTGTGTGTGTGTGTGTGTGTGTGTATATATATATATATATTATGGCATGCCGTTTAGGAAAATATTCATGAGAGAACTTAAAAAAAAACTCTGAATATATTGAATGAAACGTGAATGAAATGGATTCCGAATATATTGATTGAAACTCTATATATATTGAATGAATTCTGAATATATGGATTGAAAACTGATATATATTGAATGAAAAGTCTGAATATATTGAATGAAACATGACGTCATCGAAACACAGCGCCATCTTTAGGAAGGATGAGTGAGTCGGCGCGAAACTTGGTTGCTGCAGTTGTGAGAAATGAAGAGATGGTGAACACATTGATGAGCGCGTGTACGACCCAAAGTGGTGGCACAAGCCGCACTCAGTATCAGACTACGGATGAAGAAATGTATTCGCTATTTCACCGCGGAAGACCGGTGTTATGCGCTAAAATGCCCCCCTGCCACAGATTGCACCCCCTATTTAATCTCCCTCGAATATTATATTAGACCAGAAATTTCTAGGTTTATGGTTTAGAAATTACAAATTATACCAAATGGATTTGATTATAAAATAAGCATTATAAAAAATTACATGTTGTATAGGGGAAAAATATAAATTATTATTTTTTTTATACAAGATGTATTTTTGATATTGCTTATTTACTAATAAAAATAATTTCGTAAAATTTTTCATCATAAATATTTATTTAGTGCAAGCATTTTTGTATTACATGACAAATCCCTGTAAAATAAATGTGCCACAAAATAAACATTATATGAGAATTTGTATTCATGGTCTCGACACCTGTCACGTGCCAAGGGTTAATGATAATAGTTATATCATATTTGATTACAATAAACCTATGAATTTATGTTGTAATATAATATTTGATAGAGATTATGTAGTGGGGGGCGGGGGGGGGGGGTGCAATCTGTGGCAGGGGGGCATTTTAGCGCATAACACCGGTCTTCCGCGGTGAAATAGCGAATACACTTCTTCATCCGTAGTCTGATACTGAGTGCAGCTTGTGCCACCACTTTGGGTCGTACACGCACTCATCAATGTGTTCACCATCTCTTCATTTCTCACAACTGCAGCAACCAAGTTTCGCGCCGACTCACTCATCCTTCCTAAAGATGGCGCTGTGTTTCGATGACGTCATGTTTCATTCAATATATTCAGACTTTTCATTCAATATATATCAGTTTTCAATCCATATATTCAGAATTCATTCAATATTCTCACGTTATATATATATATATTTATATATATATATATTTATATATATACACATATACACACGGTGGGCCATTTATATGGATACACCTTAATAAAGTGGGAACGGTTGGTGATATTAACGTCCTGTTTGTGGCACATTAGTATATGTGAGGGGGCAAACTTTTCAAGATGGGTGGTGACCATGGTGGCCATTTAAAAGTCGGCCATCTTGGATCCAACTTTTGTTTTTTCAATAGGAAGAGGGTCATGTGACACATCAAACTTATTGGGAATTTCACAAGAAAAACAATGGTGTGCTTGGTTTTAACGTAACTTTATTCTTTCATGAGTTATTTACTAGTTTCTGACCACTTATAAAATGTGTTCAATGTGCTGCCCATTGTGATGGATTGTCAATGCAACCCTCTTCTCCCACTCTTCACACACTGATAGCAACACCGCAGGAGAAATGCCAGCACAGGCTTCCAGTATCTCTTCCTTCAGACACAGGGACCTTAATTTTCTAAATTAAAGGTTTACTTTCATCTGAAGAGGCCTTTGCCCCACTAAGCAACAGTCCAGTTCTTTTTGTCCTTAGCCCAGGCAAGACGCCTCTGACGTCTCTGGTCCCAGAATGGCTTGACACAGGGAATGCGACAGTCGTGTCCTGGATGCCCCTGTGTCCTCATGTCCTCGTCTGTGCATGATGATTATTGAAGCTATCTCAACTCAACCTGTCTCACCCAACCTAAACCATATAGAGAATCTCTGGAGTATTGTGAAGAGGAAGATGCGAGAGACAGACCCAAGAATGCAGAAGAGCTGAAGACCGTTATCAGAGCAACCTGGGCATCCTTTATTTAAAAATTGGTCTTAAGTAATATTAAAATTTCTGAGATACTGAATTTTTGGGTTTCATTAGCAATAAAACATAATCATCAAAATTAATAAAAAGAAACACTTGCAATATATCAGTCTGTGTGTAATGAATCTATATAATATATTATTCATATTTTAAATGATTTTTCAATTTATTGAGATGCACTATAACTATATTTAGTTCAGAGAGCAAGCTGGGACTCCGTCAGGACTAACTATAACATCTGTAACGGGTTTGACCGTTTTTGCACGTGAGGCACCACAGACACACGGAGACGAAGCGAGGTCCTACGGGAAAAAGGATCATTTTATTTGGAATAAATGAGGGTTAAAGGGGGGGGGGGGGGGTGGAACGAAGGGTAGGAAAAGAGTGAAGGTGTGCACGTGTAGGTCTGGTGACAGTGCTTGGCTGGCATGTGGGCACAAGGCAGGTAGAGTGGCAGACTGGAGTACGGGAGGTAGCGCTGCTGCACGCTCCCACGATGACGACCTCTCCTGTTGACACGAGCCAAGACCGCGCCTCCCAGGTCTCTCTGGGCGTGGCCATAGACGGCAGTCGGCTGGGCGGATTTCCAGGATGGGATCAGGGGCCGTAACACACTCCTCCTAGCGCCCTTTTCCTCTTCGCCAGCGGGGGTGCGAACGCGGGCTTTACGGAGTGAGTGAGGAGCGATAACAGGTTGAGATGCACGCCCATCACAAGCGCACGCCGTGACACATCATAGACTAAAAGGGAGAGCCAGAAGACAACACAGACATGAGGGGGAACTGGGATGTAAAGCGACCAATCACTTCACCGTTAAGAAACCTGAATTTATCAAGATTGAAATATCTCCATAAATATTTATGACGCTGTGAAGCTCTGCTAAAAATGTCATCATACAGACAACCTGCCCTGTTACATGACATGAGTGCTCACAAATGTATTCATTACAAAAAAGACATTATTCAAATGTATTCTTTACAATCGGTTAATTCTTTGCATTGCTTACTATTTCAATGTATTGACATAAATCGGCCGCTAGGGGGGGTTCACACACTTTTTGTTAGAATTAGATTTGTTTAAAAAAGAATGAACAAAAAAAGGAATATAGAGTAATAAAGTAATAAAAATGAATTGTGAATAAAATTGCAAATAATAAATATACTAAAAAATAAATACATAGAGATATAAATATTTATTTCAGAGGTTCTAAAACTCTGTAAACTCAGGTGTGATCTGAATAAAGTTCACTGTGAGAAGGCTAAAGTACAGTGAAAGTCTCTGCCCAAGATTCCGCTGAATAATCCACTGTGATACACACTGAAGTGATACACACTGAAGTGATACACGCTGGGGTGATACACGCTGGGGTGATACACGCTGGAGTGATACAGTACACACTGAAGTGATACACACTGGAGTGATACAGTACACACTGAAGTGATACACACCGGACTGATACACATTGGAGTGATACAGTACACACTGAAGTGATACACACCGGACTGATACACATTGGAGTGATACAGTACACACTGAAGTGATACACGCTGGAGTGATACAGTACACACTGAAGTGATACACACCGGACTGATACACATTGGAGTGATACAGTACACACTGAAGTGATACACACCGGACTGATACACATTGGAGTGATACAGTACACACTGAAGTGATACACACTGGAGTGATACAGTACACACTGAAGTGATACACACTGGAGTGATACAGTACACACTGAAGTGATACACACTGGAGTGATACAGTACACACTGAAGTCAATCAATCAATCAACATTTATCAACCTACGTTGTACCAAAGTGCTTCACCGTTCTAAAAATGACAATAAAATGGCATTAAAAATAGAAATAAAAATACAAACAGAATAAAATATAATTATAAATAAATAAATGAAAAATTAAATAATATTCATAGCCATAAACATGTTAATAATAAAAATTTAAAAGATCAAATTATAAAAAGATTACATAAAACTATAACACATTAAAGGCTATTCTAAACAAGTGAGTCTTCAGTTTTGCCTTAAACAGAGGGAGGTCCGTAATGCTGCGTAACTCAGGTGGAATGGCGTTCCAGAGTTTAGGACCAGCCACTACAGAGGAGCGATCACCCCATTGTTTGGATCTTGACCGAGGGACCACTAACAGGTTTTGGTTAGCAGAACGCAAGACTCTACTTTGTTCATAAGAATTTACTGTCTCACATAGGTAGGAGGGTGCCAGACCATTAATCACATTAAAAACAAACACCAAAAGTTTAAACTGAATCTGGAACTGTACCGGAAGCCAGTTGAGAGAATACAGGATTGGTGTGATATGATCATATTTATGATTACTGGTCAGCATACGAGCCGCAGCATTCTGTACAAGTTGCAGACGATGTAAACGAGCTTGAGTGACTCCAACATAAAGTGCGTTGCAATAGTCTAGCCGCAAACTAATAAAAGCGTGTCTTTCTCCAGGTCGCTCCGATTTAAAAAGGGTTTGACCTTTGCGAGGAGGCACAGATGAAAAAAGCCTGCCCTGACAACAGAGTCAATGTGTGTCTGAAAGTTTAAACAGCTGTCTAAAATCACCCCCAAATTTTGGACTGCTTGGCTAAAATGAAGAACCGGAGAATCAAAACCAGCAGTGATAAAACTAGAAGGATTGGAGGCGCCAAACATAATATATTCTGTTTTACTCTCATTCACACAGAGACAGTTTTGTGGCAGCCAAAGTTTGATGTCATGCAGACAACTGTGGATCGATTTTAGTGCATCAGATGAATTTGGCACAATGTTTCTTTTCAACTGCATACAGATGAAAAGAAACATTGTGCTTTGAAATAATCGACCCTAATGGCAGCATGTACAAGGAAAATAAAACAGGGTCCAAAATGGAACCCTGTGGAACACCAGAGGTCAAAGGGGCCGAGGAGGAAGAGAGATCACCAATCATGACAGAGAAAGTACTATTTGTTAAATATGACCTAAACCATTGTAGTACGGGACCTTGAAGGCCAACTTCTTGTGCCAGACGTGTCAGGAGAATTGAGTGGTCAACAGTATCAAAAGCAGCAGTGAGGTCCAACATCACGAGCAGCACAGGTTTCCTGGAGTGAAGGGATAGGAGGATATCATTCTGTACCTTCAGAAGAGCAGATTCAGTACTGTGGCGTGTTCTAAAGCCAGATTGAAATTTCTCTAGAACATGATTTTTTTTCTAGAAAAGACTGTAACTGGGTAGAGACAACTTTTTCTAAAACCTTAGATAAAAAGGATAAATGAGATACTGGTCTAAAATTAGACAATACTGCAGGATCAAGATTGGATTTCTTGAGAAGGGGCCTGACCACAGCGTGCTTGAAGACATCTGGAACAAACCCTGAACTAAGGCAACTGTTAATAAAAGAGAGGAGACATGGACCCACTGTGTTAAAAACCTGCTTGATCACTGAAGTGATACACACTGAAGTAATGCACACTGGAGTGATACAGTACAAACTGAAGTTATACACACTGAAATGATACACACTGGAGTGATACAGTACACACTGAAGTGATACACACTGATGTGATACACACTGGAGTGACACAGTACAAACTGAAGTGATACACACTGATGTGATACACACTGGAGTGATACAGTACACACTGAAATGATACACACTGGAGTGATACTGTTAGGAACCTCCACTAGAGGTCACTATTCATGTCTGTCTGTCTGTAGTTTTTGTTGGTCGACTCAGTTTCCCAGAAGGCACCTCAGTCAGGTGATGAGTGCTCACTGAGGTGGCTCATTAAACATCTTATAAATAGCAGTTTGTTCTGGGAAACTGGGTCGAGTATTATATATTTGTATACTGTCATGTGGGCATTCCTTTTTGTTTGGTTTTTGTTTCTTTGAGTTTTATATTTTAGTTATATTGTTTAAACTGTTTTCAAGAGGGCTCTAGTTTTGTTTACTGTATGTTCCTTGTTCTAGTGGATTCATGGAGCTGTCCTGTTTCATGTTTAGTTAGTCTGTGTCTCCTCCTGTGTACAGTGTAAGTACTGTTCTGTGTCTTCCCAGTGTTGGTCTTCTTGTGTAGTTCTTTGTCTGTTTAGTTTTGTGTAGCCACATGAGGGCCTAGTCGCTAGCAGGGTTAGCTGCTAGTAGGCCTTGACTGCTAGTAGGGTTAGCCCCTAGTAGGGTTAGCCTCCAGTAGGCTAGCCTCTAGTGGGATTGACTGCTAGTGGTTCTGGTCGCTAGTAGGTTAGCCGCGAATTTGGTATAGCCTCATGTGTGCCCTGCCTTTTGTGTTCAGTTCCCCCCTATTAGGTCAGTACTAACCCGGTTAGCCACTAACTCCCTTAGCTACTAACCCGGTTAGGTCAGCACCCAGCGTCCCCATATTCCAGATAGCTACTAACCCAATTAACGACTAACCCAGCCAGTCTAATCCCTGAGTCCCTGTCTAGCCCTGTCTCTAGTCTCTGTTCCCCTGGTCCTGTCTTCAGTCCTGTCTTTAGTCTGTATCCCTGGTCCTGTATCTAGTCTCCAGTCCTGTCTCTCCAATCCTGTCTCTCCAGTCCTGTCCTGTCTCGTCTCTAGTCCCCCCATGTGTCCTTAGTTAGCTCCAGCTCCATGTTTCCTTCTGTCAGCTCCATGTTTCCTTCTGTCAGCTCCTGGTTCCCTGTGTTTTAGATCCTTTCCTCCTGTGTTTTTCCTGAGCCCTAGTTAGGGCCCAAGCACTGAGTGCGCAGGGCCCTCTTGTTCTTCTAAGGATTATTATTATTATTATTATTTTTTTTAAATTATTTTTCTTTCAATCATCCGGGCACTTTCGGCCCTCTTAACATACTCAAAAACTCACCAAAATTTGCACACAGATTGGAATCTGCGGCCAACAGGTCCCTGCTAAGGACAGGCAACAAGCAGAAGAGACGCGTTTGGGCTAAAGAACACAAGAAAGAACACAAGAAAGAAAACTCGCTGAATGAGAAGGGGTGTCCAAACTTTTGGTCTGTACTGTATATATATATATATATATATATATATATATATATATATATATATATATACAGTATGTGCAATAGTATGAACATACATATGAATAAATATGTGTAACTTAACAGCTGGATGGAAATGCAGAGCGTATATTTATACACACATATCTACATTTATGAATATACTGTACATACTGTATATTAGTACACAGTCAATGTGCAGACTGTACAAATGAATGAACGGGAAGTATTTACAGAGGTATTATACAGGAATGTTGGTTATCAGTGATGGTGGTATCGTCCATGTGAGGGGGTCAGTGAAGATGTGTTCAATACGGTAACCACTGTGGGGTAGAAACTGTTCCTCAGCCTGCTGCTCTGGGCTTTGAGGCATCTGAACCTTTTTCCAGAGTGAAGGAGAGCAAACAGTTCATGTGCAGGGTGAGAGGTGTCCTTCACGATGCTTCGAGCCCTACATTGACACCTCCTCTTGTAGACTTCCTCAGTGACAGGAAGTGGGGTACTGATGAAGCACTGGGCGGTTTTCACCACGCTTTGGATGGATTTACGGTCAGAGACAGAGCTGTAATACACTGTAGGTAAAATATTCCTACCGGTAGCAATTTTATGTAGGACACAGAAGTCATTTATGAAGCTTCCTACCCTTACTCTCAGTGCGGAGTAAGACTGCACCAAGGGAAGAGTGTGACGTCACTGTTTATGACACTGAGAGCCGTAAAGTAGGCTGCGTGTTATAGTGGGTGTGGTAGTTTTTACAAGTTTTTATAGTTTTAAAACGGTGGAAAAGAGAAATGGTGAAATCAGACGCAGTTGTGTGTAAAGCTTTATGCACACAGACAAAACGTACAGATGTGTGACTCGCTGCATGATGTCATCCTAATCACAACTGTTTAAAGCTCCTGTAATAGAGTTGTGTAGGACCGTCATAATCTGATCAACATGATTTCAGAAAGAAAGTGAGACTGAGAGAGAGGATGAGAGCAGAGAGGGAGTAAAATATAAAGAAATAATTAAAGCTAAATTCTGCCTTACTCTAACCTCTAAAAATAAAAAGTGAGTGGAGGCAGTTTGTAAAAGCATCAGCGCCACCTGTCAATCCGCAGCACAAACCCCTGAGGAGGGTGAAACACGGGGACACGTCCTGTTAATGAAGTGATGAAGTGCTGATTATAACAGAGAATCTCAAATAAACTGTTGTTTACACTCAAATAATGTAATATAAACACATAAAACACATACACATAGGATTATTTGAATGTGTGTGCCATGGATGATGCCCACAACTCCATGAATGCAGATTGTTTTTCATTGATTTCACGTTGCGCTCGTATGAATCTGCGTATGATCTACCGTGCTGTAAGGGTTCCCGTTTCATTTATTAAACTAGTGTTTAATTAAACCCTAACCCTAACCCTGTTATTATTCTATCACATTTTTGTTCAAACGTGTCTTTTTTGAGCTCTGTGTCACTCAGTGTTAGTAAAATGTCTCTCCTCTGTGCGCATCACCGCTGAAGCTCTCCTACATTTTGGTGAGATTCTTGATAAATTGCTCCGACTCCTACTCCTGAAAGTAGGACCAAAATGGCATCACTCTGAGAATTTTTGGCCACTTAGGAGTGATTTCCTACTCTGAGACACTCTGGAAATGTGATTTATTTTTTAATTTTCCTATTGGGAGACGCAAAGGAGGAGGTGTACAGGACAAACGCTCGCCCACTGGAGGACTTTGAGGCACAGATTCAGGAGGTTCTCAGTAATATCCCAAAACACTTCCTTCAGAAGACTGAGCGTTCCATCCTCATCTGTTTGAGGAAACTGGTTGACGTCACCAGTGCCTATTCTGAAATTGAAAGATTTGCTTGCATTTTCCTATGTAATAAAGTACACAAACAATTTGTTTTAATAAATTTGTATTAGAAATATAGACTTTATTACTAATCTTTAATGCCTAGTTATGTTTCACTCCGACTGTAATCTCTATCAGGCTGCTGGTTCCTGATTCTCACCATCTCGCTGGGATCTCTCCTGTCTGGGTGTGTCGCAGGTTGGTTCAGTTCAGGGTAAACTTGTCTGCTCCACCTACGGGCCGGGGTTTCTGTTAGCTGCTAATTGCTGGTTTTTGCCTTGTGAGATAAAAAAAAAAGCAAGAAATTCAAACCTTGTCAGTCAAAATGTCTGGTGATAATAAAGCTCATACACAACAAACAACAAAGCTGCAGCACCAAGTCACCTGTAACAAGGCCACTAGTACAGTACTTTGACAGTGAAACAATGAACAATCCTTTTTTTCCACAGAAGGGTGTGCTCTTTTGGTGTGTAATACCGTGACCTTTGAAGCAATTTCTTAGTTGCCTCAGTTTGCTTCAGAGGAAGGATTTACTGAGGGCGGTGAGAGCTCCTGATTTTGAAACAGATGATGGCGTCTACAAACATAACGCATCCTTGTGTGAGGTGAAGAAGACACCCGAGGGTATTATTATAATGCAGCTGGATGTAAATCTGAAAGCCGGGTGAAATCATCGTTGATCAGACTGTGAGTATCACAGTATTAACCGTATAAACCAAGACTGAGACCCAGGGCATCTTTCCTGGGTAAACACATTGTGCATGCCCGAACCGCACAGTCTGCATATTTAAGGGAGTGGTGGAGAGAGAGAGAGAGAGAGAGAGAGAGAGAGAGAGGTTAGGGAAGGTCCTGTCCCTGGGCCGGGGTGGAGTCGGTGTGATGACAGGGACGTGTGCTGCAGCTTGTTCTTTGTTTAATCTCATCTCGATTTTGGTGAGTCACACACCAGGCTGCGCTGAACAGCGACACTCAAGACACTTCAAAATCAGATTCAGCAGCGCTCGTGTTGCCCTCACACTCACACACACACACACACACACACACACACACACACACACACACACACACACACACACAGGCTGGTGTACTTTCAGTGATAACGATGCTGAGTTTGGTTTTTCAAAACAACAATGCCAATCTTGGGAGCATCAGCCCAATCGTGCAATCAGCTGCTGGAGGTCTCACACAGTGCCAGAGGAGGTACAACAGCTCCACAAAACCATGGAACTGACAAGACTGTGAAAAGATACTGAGTAACTGTTTCATCATAATGTCTGATTAATGTTTTAGAGATTATGTGAGCAGTCAGACAAAATGATAAAATAATGTACAAACTGGCACATTTCCAAATAAATTTAATAAAATAAATGAATAAAACTAAATATTTTTATAAAGTAGCAAATTAAGGAACAAGAAACACACATTTCCTAATCTCCCTTTTTTCACAATATAAAGCTTTTGTAATAAATCCCGACTGTAGGTAACGTGTGTGTGTGTGTGTGTGTGTGTGTGTGTGTGTGTGTGTGTGTGTGTGTGAACAGTGTAACTATTTCCTGTGTAAGATTTACTGGATATTCAGTCGCCCTGCAAATGACTCAGCAGTTAGAAAACAACATTAGAACAAACAAGAGTCTCACTGAACCATAAACTGTCCAGCAGAATAAATGTAAGAATGTTATATATTTTTAGCCTCTAGATGATTTGCTAATTATATATTTTAACATTGCAACATTAAATTAAACAGCTTAACTAACCGCGACATGTTTGCTTCACGCTATGCAGCGTTTCTGTGTGGTCATGTGATTATTACACGTGGTTATTGTTATTGCATCTGATTGGTCAAACAGAGTCACGTGGTCGATCCACCGGCTGCATTTCTCTGGCAAACACAAAGAATATCTAATGTGTGGAATAAACGGTTAGAACAGTAACGAGTCGCGGTTCATCTCCACAGATCTACTCAAAAAAAGGAAAAAGTCTGGTGCAGTAAAGCTACTCAGAAAAGTACATTTTTTCCAATGTAACTCGTCACTACACACCTCTGATTATTAGTATAAAGAAGTGAATTCTACAGCGACAGCTCCATGACTGTCTCATGCTTGATATCCTACGTTCAAAATGATCTATTTTCTCCCTCTTTCTCGTGCATGACGAGTCTGTATTTACTCTCACTGAACTGTGCTCCCTCTCGCATTGCACTGCGGGTTTCCTGATAACATTAACATAGATTATCAGATGCTGAAGCCCCGCCCACTCAGATATAAAGCAGGCTGAATAATAACAGTGTTAAAGCTCTTACTGTGTCTAAATTATATAATAGAAACTTTATTTGGAAACAATTATTAGTGGAGCGAAGCCAAGCAAAACACTACTATTATTATCTCACAGGCTTATTATTATTTTTCTTATTTCCCCCTTTTTTTTCGTCTTCCGTACAAAAGTTTCGTGCATAACTAGTTTGTCTGCACCGTTTGTCGTAGACCCATGAATGAGGTGTCAAATCGTGTGGCTTATTCGGGAATGGTGTGCTACGACTTTTCTAAGGGGTGGGCGGTAAATTGGTGGGGTGGGCCCATAATGTCCCATAGACTTAACATTGAGACCAAATTTGACAGATTCTAGCACAGAGCAAGAATATTGTAGATCAAATTTACCACATTTGAAGAGGCTTGCAAGCTGTGTTAAAACATACCGCGCACGAGGGAATTAGTTTTACCAACAGGTGCCCAAATTTGCCCCTTTGACATATAATAGGGAATTTGATGCATGACTAGTCCCGCTGTGTTTGTCGTAGATCCATGAAAGAGATGTCAAATCGCGGGGCTCATTCATGGGATGCTTGACATGACTTTTCTAAGAGGTGGATGGGAAAATCATTAACATATAATAACTTCCACAGGAACTTTGAAACTGAACATTGTTGTGGATCGAACTGTCATAGAAACAAGGGGGAGGGCTCATTTAACTCAGGCAACCAATCAGTCTTTCGCATTTATCAAGATGTTCT
Source organism: Clarias fuscus (assembly GCA_030347435.1). Lineage (NCBI taxonomy): Eukaryota > Metazoa > Chordata > Actinopteri > Siluriformes > Clariidae > Clarias > Clarias fuscus. The sequence continues at coordinate 337,227 of CM059228.1, forward strand.
TAAGCCATGGCCCCTAGTAACCTCATTAGCATGTTGTTAGCATGATGCTAACACTATTAGCATGTTGCTAGCATTATGCTAACTGTAGTAGCATGTTGCTAGCATTATGCTAATTGTAGTAGCATGTTGCTAGCATTATGCTAACAATAGTAGCTTGGAGCTAGCATTATGCTAACAATAGTAGCATTTTGCTAATAACATGATTAGCATGTCTCTAGCACGATGCTAGTTTTATTAGGTTGTTGCTTGCATGATGTTTAGCTGCTTAGCATGTTGCTAGCAGTATGCTCACAATATATTTTGCATAACTATATATATATATATGCAACATCATTAGAATGTCGCTAACATGATGCTAGTGTGCTTAGCATGTTGCTAGCATGACTTCACGGCAAGCACCACACACATTTTCTTCAGAAAATTAACATCTTTAGTTATTATTATGGATTTTTACCTGGGCAAAATTTTATTGACTCAATCTTTACTGTTAAAACACAGGGTTTTTATTCAGTAACATCTTAAAGTTTCCAATCTCAGTGGATAATTATGTTAAATAAATAGCTGGGATCTCAGTACTGACCAAAATAATCAGGATTATAATTTTTGCTGTAATCGGGCAGCCCTGGCCAGCAGTGTGACTTCACAGGTCACATCACAGAAAAAGTCTGAAAACTGAAACACTTGTCTATGTATATATTTATTATTTATAATAAATGATGAGTGGATAACTAGTCAGTGTGAGTGGTATCTTGAAACACTTCTGACCGCATAGGAGAATTCAAATGTTGATTTCAGGTTGGCAGCAGATGACTTTTTTTTAGATTAGTGAAATAAAGGAGAAACTAAAATGCCTACGTGCAACAGTCGATGCCAGATGTAAGAGATCACAGATGTTTCAGATAGTCTACGTTTTTGGCATTTTGGTTCCGGTTCATTAAAAAGTCAGACTAATTTAAGATCTTTGTTATTCATTCGTCAGCCTTGGTGTAGATTATTTGAGGGTTTTAATGTAGACGTGATGGGAGTGTCACCAGTAGGTTTGATATTTGCCCGATAAAACAAATTTATTTGGGATTCTGGAATGGCTAGAAAACAATCGAGTGGAAACCAGGCTAGAGTGATGTTTACACATGTTTACAGGAGCACAGGGAGAGACAGTAGCCTCAGTTCAGGGTGGAAGCTCAACTGGAAGAGTATGCGGTGGGGGAGGATGTGTGTGTGTGTGTGTGTGTGGGGGGGGGGGGGGTTGGTGCATCTCAGTGGTAAAGCTGTAATCTGATTATTGATTAGAAGGTCATGGGTTCAAACCCCTGTGTAAGGGGCTCAGAGTGGGATTGCAGGTGAGATTGTCTGACAAATGCTGTAAATGTAAATGTAAATCTGATGTGGAGTTGTGTGGAGACAAGACCACACCCTCACTGTACTGTCAATGTAACGCTGAGCTTTTTCACACAAAACAACACCTGCTCACCTCATCCAGAGCTGAAACTCTTTATCTTAATTTACTGATCTCTTTATGCACACCATCTCACAAATAAACAAAAATTGTTCATATCTTAACTCTGATTTCCTGACAGACAGGAGACACGAGATCAGACCTGTCAGACCCGCTGTCAGTCAGGGTGTGTCTCTTTCTCTCTCTCTCTCCTCATTACACAAAAAAGACTGAAGACTCAAAGCACTGAGCATCAGATACAAAGTGCAGTACAGATAAAATCTTATTATTATTATTATTATTATTATTATTATTATTCAGTAATTCTTGAGAACTGGGGCAAAACATGTTCAGCACAATTCAGAAATAATTAATATTTTGATTATTTTATAAGCATAATCAACTCAGCATAAAAAACAGTCAACTCAATGTGTCTTAAACTGTATAAAAGTAATTTTATGTAATTTTAGGTAAATGAATGAATTTCAAGCACATTTAATATGCATCTTGCAAACTGTTGAAAAACCAACTGGCTCCCACATACTGTACATTTCAGAAGTTAGCTAGCATAATGTGGAATTTTAAAATCACCTTTCTTCTCTTTCAAAAGAAAAAGCTCCGCCCCCTGCTGTAGTTTTAATAATACGCTTATCTTGGCAATATTTCTGAGGTGAAAGAAAGCTATCCTGGTGATATTATCTACATGAGCTTCAAATGAAAGACTATAATCAAGTCTATAAGGTCTTTTACTGTTGCACTAGATAGAACAGAAAGGCCATTTAAAATTACAGTGTGATCTAAAATCTTGCTTCTAGCTGCATGCCGTCCTATGACTAGAACTTCTGTCTTATCAGGATTAAGCAGAAAGAATTTAATTAGCGTCCAGTCTTATATCCTTTACGCAACTTTAGCAGCTGGTTTTTCTCATCTGGTTTTGCTGAGACGTATAACTAGAAGCATATGAAGGGAAAAAAGCAGTGGGAGGGAGATGTTGATTATACAAATAAGAGACAAGCACTAAGACCCAGCAGGGGAGACGATTACCCATAATTCCGCTGTGCAAGAGAGAAAAATCATTGGCTCAGTTGTGATCACGTGACGCTGGGTGTCAAAATAAGAGCACATGTGTGATACATGATACTCAAGACTTGCTCGTTTTTCAAGTCAAAATAAAAAAAAAATCTTTGCTTGTCTTGCGGAACACTCATAAACTGCGTTAGTCGCAATCCGAGGTTCCACTGTATGTTGTAAAAGATGCTGATGATGATGCTGCTTACTGTTATACATAATAGCTTAGAGGAAGCCACTTCTTATCCTTTTTATACATACTTAGTATATACTTAATATATTATTTATACTATTAAAAGGCCCTGTATTGAATTTTTAAATAATGTGTATATGACATATGACAGTTACAAAAAAAAAACACCTGGTTATGGTTTAGAAAATACAATTTAATTACGTCTTTTAATGTCTGAGGGTGTTGAAAAAATCCTGTAATTCACCAAAAAGGTTGTTATTTGTACAAAAGTGTTACAATGGTTGTTTGCTAATCAAAATAACTAACTTCCTGTTAAATGCACAGCGAAAGTTGTTCAGCTAAATGTATACCATGTTTCGCATGCATACGTGCAAGTGTGTCCCAGACGCTTAGGCCTTCTAATGGCAGGAGATTCCAACCTGTGTGCTGATTTCTATGATTTTAAAGGGCCTGAATGTTTTTTTTTTTTGGGGGGGGGGGGGGGGGGGGGATCCCGTGTAGTTCAATGTATAGTTCAGTGTGTAGTTGTTGAGGGTGAAGTGTTACAGTGATGCTATGTGTAATATGTGTGGTGTGTGTGTGTGTATGTGTGTGTAAGTTAATGTTGTGAATATTTGTGAACAAAGTCCAGTGGGTCAGATCTTGGAGGCTCGGCTGCTGTGTTGTTACAGAAATTACACAAGCCAATAAGGGTAAAATGTTACATAACAGCATTGCAGTGACTCAGTCTAACCGCATGAGTTAACGTTCCAGCACCGAGCTGCTGCGGGTCAGAAGGTGTCGATTAAGACTCTTTAACAGCAGCTCTGACCATAGTGCAGTTTCATATTAATGCACACGCTCTGATAAGTCATGGTTTCCATAGCAACAGCTGGTCCACAGGGTGAAGTTTGTGTGTGTGTGTGTGTGTGTGTGTATCATGTGTGTAAGGAGTCTCCAGTGTCAGCGATGTTTCCACGTCTCCAGGATCAGAGGAGTTGACACTGATTCACAGTTTCAGTCACGTGACCAGCTGAGAAGTTTAAGTCCTAAATGAAGTTGTGTGTTTGTGAGCTGCTCTAACGTCAGTGAGAACAGGATCTCACTCTGTGTGTGTGTGTGTGTGTGTGTGTGTGTGTGTGTGTGTGTGTGTGTATGTGTGTGTGTGTGTCAGTAAGTGTCTGGTGATTTGTAAGAAGAATAAATATTTATGCTGACTTTAGATGTCAGTGTTTTTATTTTACCTGGTGTGTGTGTGTGTGTGTGTGTGTGTGTGTGTGTGTGTGTGTGTGTGTGTGTGTGTGTGTGTGTGTTCATCCTGTTCGTCCTGTCACTCTGGTTCTCACCTGGATGGTTCAGCACAAAATAACACATAACCTTACACCCCCCACACAACCCCACCCCCCCCCCACACACACACACACACACACACACACACACACACACACACACAACCCCCCCCCCACCCCTTCCACATTTACTCTACTAACTCTGCTGTTGTTCTCCTGAGGTGTGTCATTCTGGTTTTTCCACCATCTACAGTTAAAAAACACAGACACAGACACCTTCCTGCTCATTCTCACCTGTACAAGTCAGAAGTGCAGAGAGAGACACACACACACAGACACACACACACAGACACACACACACGGACACACACGGACCATGGCGAGTGTCGGGATGCTGCCGAGTGGGATGTCCATCTGCTGCTCACTCCCTGATATCTTCTTCCTACCTGAACTCGTGAGATCAATCTTACTTTATTTGATTCTTTATCGACAGGAGGTTCAGTGTGTGTGTGTGTGTGTGTGTGTGTGTGTGGTTGTGGGTGTGTGCATTCAATTAAGTGCCTTTATTGTTACTTTTATCTGTACATAATAGAAGTGATAATAACACTGATAATGTTAATTATGTTTGTGTAAATCATCTCATTATGATAAACCAGTGCTGATGTGTGTGTGTGTGTGTGTGTGTGTGTGTGTGTGCAGGTGTTCGGGGGCTTGGTGTGGATTTTAGTAGCGTGTACGTACATCTCTCCCGCTAACCCTCAGGCGTACGTCATGGCCGTGTCGCTGTTCTGCTTCTGCATGACTTTCCTCTGGATGATGATATTCCTGTGTGGAGCTCATAACAGCCGATCATCCTGGGCCGGCGCTGTTAGTCCACACACACACACACACACACACACACACACACACACACACACACACACACACACACACACACAGGGCTGTGAAGCTCTGTGTCTGAACAAAATGTCTGGATCCTCTTTTTGTAAAAATCTGTAAAAATCTGTCGTGTGATTAACAGCCTGACGTCAGTCATGTGCTGTCAACACTGTTATGATTATTTACTGTAAAAGGACAAAAACATCATTGGAATAAACTAATAAATTTACATAAACATTTAAAGCTTCAGGACAAAATAGTTTACATTAGTTTAGCTTCTTTATAAAAACTGAAAAAAGATTCAAAGATTGGAGACGAATGTTGATGTTCCAGTTCATTAAATACTTTCTCTGTGCCTGTGTGTGTGTGTGTGTGTGTGTGTGTGTGTGTGTGTGTGTGTGTGTGTGTGTGTGTAGGACGTGTTGTATCACGGGTTGGCTGCCATGCTGTATCTCAGTGCTTCAGTGTTTCTCGCGTATGTCACCATCATCGGCGGCTACAACTACACCACTCTGGCCTCGAGCGCGCCGACTGTCGACGTCTCAGCTGCCTTATACCTCTACAGACTGGACATCTCCGCTGTGGTACTGTCTGCCTCACTGTCTCTCTCAACCCGTCTGTCTCCTTGTCTCTCTCTCAGCCTGCCTGTCTCACTGTCTTTTCCTGGGACAAGATTACATTTGCTATATATTTTGCAACAGAGTACATATCCATTTTAGTCTTTTTTGTCTCTGTTCATGTCTCTGTCACCTTGTCTGTCTCTCCTGTCTGACTGTCCCCGTTTGTCCTGTCTCACTCTCACCTTGTCTGTGTCTCTGTGTGTTACAGGTGTTCTCCTTTATGGCCACGCTGCTCTACACCCTGCACGCTATCTTCTCTGGCATCCGCTGGAAGACATTTTAAACCAAAGACTTTCAAACATCTATACGTGTGTGTGTGTGTGTGTGTGTGTGTGTGTGAGATCATGTACTGTTCCTGTAATATAGAAATCAGATTTTTGTCTTTACTCAGAGGAGGGGTTGTGATTTATTTGACGTCTATTAAACACTGTGTTGAAGCGAGTCGCACCTTGATGACATCATCAGAGGAACGTTACAGCAGAGCGTCTCTCACTCACACTCGTCCGTCTCCTCGGCAGCGGCCACTCACGGATGTGAAGGGGTGCAGGATGACCCTGATTTGTGACTGTTTCGGCCTGTGATTAGTAATGATGATGATGATGATGATGATGATGATGATGATGATGTATGAAGGCTTTTGAATGACGTCTCCTGCGGCTGTCGGTTTGGATGTTAAAGTCGAATCTGTGAAAACGAAACCCGAATAAAAAGATGAATGAATCTCATGTTGTCTTATGTCTTTAAATAAACCTCTGAGCTCTAATGAAGACGCTGACGGAGTGTATACCGCTGTGTGTGTGTGTGTGTCTCTGTGTGTGTGTGCGCGTGCGTGCGCGTGCGTGTGGTAAAACTCCTGCGCTCACGTCACAGAAAGTGAACATCTCACACACACAGGAACTTTCTGGAACAGGTTCTAACGTGAGAACCAACAATAACTATGACCCAACACACACACACACACACACACACACACAGAAAACCGTTCACACAGGAATGCATTCCTGTGTGAACGGTTTTCACGACTGACAGAAGCAGAATGTTGAGTTTCTGGGTTTGTTACGTTCCAGAAAGTTCAGAGAACTCCCCTGTGTGTGTGTGTGTGTGTGTGTGTGAGACCACTGACATCCAAAGTCAGCAAAAATATTTATTCTTCTTACAGATCAATACACACTGTTTTTCTGGTGAGGTGTGTAATTCTGGTTTTTCCACAAACTAGTGTTAAAGCACAGACACACACACACACACACACTCATTCTCACCTGTAGTCATTAGCAATGTGCATACGTGGAAACACACACACACACAGACCATGGCGAGTGTCAGGATGCTGCCGACTGGAACGTCTGTCTGCTCCTCCATCCCCGACCTTCTCTTCCTACCTGAACTTGTGAGATCATTTTTTACCTTATTCTACATAGAAGTGTGTGTGTGTGTGTGTATATACGTGCATGTGTGTGTGTATATACGTGTATGTGTGTGTATATATATATATATATATATATATATATATATATATATATATGTGTGTGTGTATATGTGTGCGTGTGTGTGTGTATGTGTGTGTGTGTGTATGTGTATGTGTGTGTCCATGTGTATTCCGGCTTTTTGCGCAGTACTCCCAGATACAGAGTGAGAGGGAACGGGGGAACATTTACTATAACTTACTGTAGAGTTCCTGGAAAGTTATTGAAAAAGTGCTGTGGAGTTCTTGTAGAATTACTTTAATATGAATATAGTGTTACTGTGAAGGTAGTGTGGAGATATTTACTGTGTGTGTGTGTGTGTGTGTGTGTGCAGGTGTCTGGAGGTCTGGTGTGGATTTTAGTAGCAGGCACTAAAGTGGTCCCGGCGAACCCTCAGGCGTACGTCATCACCGTGTCGCTGCTCTGCTTCATCGCCACCTTCGTCTGGATGATGATGTTCCTGTGTGGAGTTCATAACAACCGATCCTCCTGGGCCACTGTGGTAAATTCTGACCACACACACACACACACACACACACACACACACACACACACACACGCTGTACACAGAACCCCAGAACAACCGACCCTGCAGAAGCCTCCTGTGAGTCACTCCAGTCCAGCCCAGTGGAGCCGCTGCTGATGGACCGAGCGCCGGGTTACGACGCGTGTGTGTGATTGCCTGTGGAAGAGTTTTAATAAACACCTTCTTACTGCATTTGACATCAGTTTCTGATCTACAGACTACATGTGATGGCAGACACGACTAGCCTTTATTTTTACCAGGATACAGATGTTATAACAGTCTACATCTGGGCAGATAATATTAAGGTTTGTTGCTGTTAAACCATGTGAGGTCTCTCTTTCACCAGCCCGTGTGCACATTATTTTCATCTCATTAACATTATTTGGGCGGCACGGTGGTGTAGCACCGACGCCTCCAGGGTCCGGGTTCGATTCCCGTCTCTGTGTGCATGGAGTGTGCAGGTTCTCCCCGTGCTTGGTGGGTTTCCTCCGGCTTCTCCGGTTTCCTCCCACAGTCCAAAGACATACAGAGGAGGCCAATTGGTGTTCCTAAAATTGCCCGTAGTGTGTGAATGTGTGCGCGCGCGTGTGCCCTGCGATGGATTGGCACCCTGTCCAGGGTGTACCCTGAAGTCTCCTGGGATAGGCTCCGCCCCCCATGACCCTGAAGACAGGATTAAGCGGTGTAGACGATGAGTGAGTGAGTGATAACGTTCTCTGTTCTAGAAGCACGAGCAGTACGTTTCTAAATCATTCAGTAAAATCACTTCTGTCTGGACTGGCAGGAAGAATCAGATCATAACGTAAATGTGTAACTGAAGTGTAAATGCAACACATTTAGTGATGATCACACCACGCCTCACTCTGAGATCCTCATGATCAGTCTGATCTGCTACCCTGCAGAGAACCACCACAAGAATGGGGATAAATTCAATCTCTGGATTTTTCTCCATAATTTAGATATTGTTCATTCCCACCCATCATTTGGCCACTCCCCCATCAAGTCTACACCAACCAACCAGGGAAGGCTATCACGTTTCCTCCGGGACACGAGTCACCAGCCATACGCATCTTTTCCAGCTGTTTGCTGATGCACTGTGGGTGACGATACTGCATGAGATCTGTGTAACACACTCGAAGGAGGGCGCTGTACACGCGTGAATCACGGATGATTATGACCGGCTAGAAAGCTCGGCCAATCAGATCGCTGTAAGCGCCCCGGCTGCAAGAGGCTTGCCTTTCACGCCATCGTTCTGTTTCTGAACTCGGATATAAAAACGCGGGCGGAGCCGGGCGAGTGTTAGTGTATGAAGACTGGAGACCATCTGAACGTCTAAAACTGACAAACTAAATGAAATAAGCATAATACTATATAACAATATATTACTATATAACATTATACTGTAACTGTAACTTCATATAACAAGTCAGGCCTCCTTTAGTGACGGGACAGTGTGTGTGAGACCTGATCACTTCGCTGCTCTCCTTCCCATGAGGAAAAAAGATTTGTGTGCAGCCGCTCTGCTGTATCCCAGTACTTCACTGTGTGTGTGTGTGTGTGTAGGACGTGGTGTATCACATCACGGCCGCTCTGCTGTACCTCAGTGCCTCGGTGCTCCTGGCGTACGTCACCGCCGTCATCAGCCCCTTCGGACAGGTCATCAGCACTCAGTACAAACTCAACATCTCAGCAGTGGTGAGACCAGCTGTCTGTCTCTCAGTCTGTCTCTGTCCTGCTCACTGTCTCACACCATGTCTCAGTGTCTCTCTGTGTGTGTGCTGTAGGTTTTCTCCTTCTGGACCACTCTGCAGTACGTCGTACACGCCGCGCTCTCGGCCCACAGATGGAAAGCCTTTTAAGACTGGACTCTGTGTGTGTTGTAAAGAGGCTTGATATAATCTTTGTACTTTACTTCAGACTGAGACAGACTAAAATAAAAAGTTGAATTGTGTGTGTGTGTGTGTGTGTGTGTGTTGTGTTCTGACACACTGAGGAGAGTGTGATGTGATTCCTTATAACTCACCAAACTTTCCCCTACGCCACCATTCTGCCGTGTGTGTACACTACCAGTGTACCAGTCAAAAGTCTGTACACCCCTCTCTAACTCCACGCTCGTTCCTGATGTTTATTTCTCTCTACACTGTAAAACAACACTGAAGGCGTTTCTATAAAACACACAATAATCTCCTCTGAACAGTTGATATTGAGATGTATATCTGCTCCTTCTGCTCTGTAAAGCTTCATAACGGCTCTAATCTGAGGTGCTGGTTGAGGTTAATTGGTGATTTCTGAGGCTGGTGACTCTAAATGAACTTCTCCTCTGCAGCAGTAAGTTTTGGTCTCGCTTTCCTGGGAAGGTCTTCATGAGAGACAGTTTCATCATGGAGCTCGATGGGGTTTACAAACGCACTCGACACACTTGACTGTTCTTGTGAGAAACTGATCCAGAACAGCCGACCTTCATGTCTTATAATAACATCTGAGTGTTGCTGTTAGTTAATTACAGAATGCCATGTGCGTTAGTTCATAATTTGGAGGGAAAAAACTTTTAGTAAACTTTTAGTTCAGTACTGTTCTAGAAGAAAAAAACTAGAAAAAAGGTAGAAGCTGCTTCTAAACGTTTGACTGGTGCTGTACACAGACATTATCATCATTGTCATTATTATTATGGTATACATGTTGCCCAGCCAAACATAATGTCAGCACCTGGATGTAACTACCCGAGTCATTAGTCTACTGGATAATTACTGGCTCAGCTACAACATGTTACTGAACACTAACCGATGCAGTGAGGAGCTTCTCAGTTCTTACACTCAGACGTTGTGTATCAGAAGACATTCTGTGGGCGTGGCAAAGATGTTTCTCTCTTTCAGAAGGGTCTCTTCATCACACTCTGTCATCACATCATAAAACAACAACGGGAGAACTCACAGCTGTGTTTAGTAGTGAAAATAAGAGCATTTACACACACACACACACACACACACACATACACACACAGGATTGGGACTAAACAGCTCAGTGTCCATAATAAAACCACTCGTTAGTGAAACTCATCAGAAAAACCCTTCAGTTTGTCAGAGATCATAAAGCCTGGACTTTGGAGCGATGGGAAAAGGTCATGTGACCTGATGAGTCCAGACTGAGTCTAACTAGGTAAACTATCTATGTCCTGCAATAACAGGCGCTAAACCTCTGGAACTTTTTAGTTGTTTTAGAATTGTTTTGAAGTGAGAGTGTTTCTGGGGATTTAATCTCTCTGCCGCCGCATCCATTCCCAGTTGTGATAAGTGATTAACGCCCTGTCAGATCTTTGATGGAGGAGCATTATGCATGATTAAATGACCAAAGCAATACTGATCCGTATGGGCAGATATTTCTTCCAGATATTATGCGCCATTAATTAAGTTGGGTTCTTTCAACCTGTCGGCGCGCAAGTGTGTTTGTGTTAAAGCCAGCTCAGGCGAACCTGACGAACGCAGGAGCACACAAAGTCCTGATCTATATCTGGACGAATTTTCATTGGTGAAAAACGTAACCTGTTGTATTGAGTATCCGATAGTGGTTAGCTGCGCAAGTCGCGCCAACATTAACGTTACATCAAAGGAAGCTTCGTGAATAAACATTGTTTCTTTTTGAAAAACTTAGTGAGTAATTGTCGGCCCGTTTTCTCTCTCTGCTCTCTGTAACCGCGCTTATCGTTTCTGATGACCGGACTTATGCCTCTTTGTTGAAGGAGACATATCCGCTTTTACAGTTCAGCACCTGTACTCAGCAGCGACACTCTGCGCTAGGTAGGATGGACTGAACCACACGGGGAATCAGAGACGGGTGTGATGTGACTGGAGATCTTTTTTCATTTGTAACTCTTTTGTAGATACGTTTCTAATTTCTTTTAATTTACTGCTAGTAGTGTTATTACTAATAAAGCAGATCTCTGGGCCCTTAGAATCGTCCTAACTCTCCCCCCCTTAGCGTCACATGACCACCTGAATGGACTGAATCACCAGCACATCACATGGAGTGTGAGAGAGAGGGCTGGAGAAGACTTTACACAGCGCTCCGACTCTCACAGCATCAGAGAGGAATTAATGCGACTCTGGACCGAAATAAAGGTTATGATGCTGCATAAGACATTTCATTTTTTATTTTTATAAACTATTGAAACGACATCAGGGCTGTAATCAAAGGGAGACGGTTCTATGAGACGAACAGACACACTATGAGATGTGTGACTTTTTTTTGGCTAGGCAGTGTGTGTGTGTGTGTGTGTGTGTGTGTGTGTGTGAAAAAAAAACACAACCCTGTAATAATCAGTTTTCATGGTCATCCTGATTTTATTCCTGACTTGGTGAATATTATCCTGCGTGTGTTCGTGTCTCCGTGTGAACGATCTGTTCATCATTAAACTGCTTCAGGAATTTTACTTATTTCTCTTCATGTCACACCTTATACACTCTGACGTGTTAAAAAAACAACATTCCTTAGTGTGTGTGTGTGTGTGTGTGTGTGTCTAAAATCAGGTATATTTTTTTCAGAGCACTGATCGCTGTTTTAAAAGAGACAAAGACTTCTACCATGTAGATCATGCTTCTGGATCTTTCTGATCTGATTAATGAGTGTGTGTGTGTGTGTGTGTGAGAATGAGAGAGAGAGAGACAGAAGAATGCGAGAATAAACGGCACCCCAGCAGGTCAGAGCACTGTGCCACACCCCCATGTCACAATTTGGGTTTGAGCTTCATCACCTCTCTCAGAGCGCGAACATTCTCTCCTTCTGGAGGCTCGGGCCACGCACTGTGATCTGAGAGGGACAGACAGAGAGAGAGAGAGAGAGACAGAGACACACACACACACAATATATTAAAATATGTTTAGTAAGTAACCCCCCCCCGCGCTGTGTACAGTAGTGGCGGTGTGACCAGGAATGGCTACTAAATACTCCTAATAAGAAGACAACAGTCCTACAAGAGAGATGCTTGTGCTCTTTTTTTCTTACCTTGCTATGTGTAGATTTTCAAACTTAGCCGAGATGCTGAAACTTTTGAATTTAAAACCTCACCATGCATCAATGTTTAGTGTTTAACATGTTTTGTGTGCCGTGTGTTTATATTGTATTTTTGTAAATGTAAAAATAAATGTACACTGTAAAATCCGAGCTGAGTGTCGGGGGATTTGGAACAGAGACAAAGTACTGGATAGAGTGCAAAAGGTTTTATTAAACATTATTAAATAAAAATATAATAAAAGTACATTTTGTAACAAAAGTAGCTGTCAAATAGGAGAAAAACTCTAAACATTAAAATGTAGCATATTTTATATTTACTTGTACTTGCATAGCAAGAGGGTGTGTTAATGAAATGAAGACAACAGTTGGTCCATCGTCTGCATCAACGTCCTATTCGATCTCTTGCTGTTCCTTCCTCTGTATCTGTAGTCAGAACTCCTCCATCTAAAGATTTCATGCAGACATTATGAGTCTCCTGCTCTGCACGTCAGGTTTTGTCTCTCTCTTCTGTTGTTCGCTGGTCTTGTGCTGCTGTCAGAGGTTTCAGTCTGTGTTTCCTCCAGTGCCTGTCTGCAAGAAAGTATAAACGCAAGAAATTAGCTGAAAGTTGCTACAGTTACAGCTTGTACAAATTACATTTACATTTTGTCACCGCAATCACAGATAACCTGAAAGTGTGTGTGGAGCTTATGTGTCTCATCAGCGTCTCAGTGTTTATAAGAGTCTCTGAGATGTGTTGAAGAATATACATGAAGGTTATATATAACATATGAGTAAAGAGTAAAGTGTCTGTAACTCTAATAGCTACATAAGCACAACACTGGAGTTCATCACATTCTGCTCTTCTGAACAGTGAATTGATCTGAGGCCTTAAAGTGAGCAGACATGAGGAGCCTTCAGAGTGAACTTTACTGTGAGCTAATGTGAAAGGATCAGCCTGTAGATCTTATTATGTGCATTTAAATGTCACCACGAGATCCACAGACAGTTACCTGGAGATGTGGTGATAATATGAGACTCTCTTTAACAGTGTTAATAACAGGAGTTAACAGTATTTAATATGAACTCACCGCTCACGCGCAGGCTCTCTGCTGGTCCAGGCTCCACGCTGTCCGGTTCCGATGATGAAGGTAGATGTTGTCGTGGGTCAGAGGGGTTCCGACTCGATCACACCGGATGGTTTTTATCCTGTTGTTTATCTTTTCCTCACTTCAGTATCGCAGCGCGCGCTGTGTGCTGCTCGAGCCGCAGTGTGTTTAAACCCGCGCGCCATCGCTCAGTGCTGCTGTACGCGCGCGCGTCTAAATACTCACAGATACTTCAGTAAATATCGGAGTTTTTATGTGTAGTGTCGAATTATCTGTGGATATTTTCATCTGTCTAAATTTCTAACAAATACTGTACTTCAGCGTTACTTCACAGAGATTCTTCAGCAGCCACGTTTGTTTGTGTACAGAGTCGAACTGGAATTACGTCACTTCCTCTTTTGAGGACGAGCGCGTACTTATGTCCCGCCTTCCGTGCTCGGGAACGCATGAATCTTTCCCTCTGCAGTCCAGGGATTGTTCCACGCTCGGGAACGATTGCATTCTCACCGACAAAAATCAACCGGTCCCGGGGCCAAGTGTACTCGGAAACGGATCCGGGACCCCAGTGAGAAAACGCCCTAAAACGATTAGGACGTGTCTCCGGAAGGACAGGACGTGCTTCACGCTGGAGCTCTTACACCCGAGCGGGATGGCTCTCATGGGGCTGACGAACCTCTCGAATCGGGCCAGCTCCCTCATGGTCGCCTCGTCCTGTACAAACGGAGGCACGTTAGAGATCAGCACTCTCGTGGTGGGGACAGACAGAGGGGAGACCGGGACCGCTGATCCTCTCACGGTTATTCCGCTCTTCACGAGCGCACTCACGAGGTTCGTCGTTTTTAAAAACACCACCACCGCTTTGTTCATCCGGGAGGCTGAGTAGATGTTCTCACACCCGACCTGCTCTCCCACCGCTAGCAGCACTTCTTCCACAAAGACCCCAGTGTCCGTGACGCACCTCACACCATTCCGGAGAGACAAACTCTCCACACCGGCCTCGGAGGACATGGTGCCCCGCCCGCTCTCTCTCTCACGATAAAGTTTTAAATCATATGTATTTTAACATTCACTGATAAATAAAAAAAACTGTAAATAAGGTAGAGACAGAGACAGAGAGAGAAAGAGAGAGAGACAAAGAGAGACAGAGACAGAGATAGAGAGCGAGAGTGGAGGTGTAATTATCCCAGGATACATTGTAAATCCTTCAATAGGATTAGATGACCAGTGATTATTAGTGATTATTAGTGATGGAGTTGGTCGCCATCCCATAATCAATTATCTGTTTGAATAAATCAATGATTGATTAATAATCGGTTTATATTACATCTGGGACACGTGTGTATAACAGGTCCCTGTGAGAACAGTTCATCCTCGGCCAGTGTACATCACTCTGCAGACCTTTATACACTTATACACTCCTCAGACGTTTTCGCTATGCAGCAGTTACCCACATGCGCGAAAAAACAAAAAAACCTGCAACATGACATATTTAAGGAATTTATAACGATTAAAATCTGTCGTTTTTATAATCGCTTGGGTGAAATGTCCAGATGATCAGATTCCCCTCACTGAGCGCTGCTGAGTGTGATCACGTTGTGTTACACTGACACCTTGTGGTGAGGAGGAGCAGTACCTGGGATTTCCCACACGGAGTCATACAGGCTCTGTCCCGCGTCCACCTTCAGAGTGGCTCCTGAGATAAAGGACGCTGCTGGAGACAACAGGAAACATACGGCCGGAGAAATCTAACACACACACACACACACACCGGGATTATAATAAGAGTGAACAATGAGGTGAAAATAACACACACACGCGCGCGCGCACACACACACACACACACACACACACACACACACACCTCCTCTGGAAAGCCCAGGCGTTTTGCAGGAATACATGGAATAGCCTTCTGGAACAACATGGGGCCGAGATCTTTATAATTCTCCATCGCTGTCCTGGAGAAGATCGTTCCCTGAGGAACATCAACACAAACATTCAGCAGGAGTGTTAGTTTCATCAGCGGAAATAATGATGAACAATATTGTTGGCTTTATTTCCTGTGACTTTGACGAGACGATGACGAGACGATGACGTCACTGATATCAGAGACGGTGATGAAATCAGCATGTGATATCGCTGACGGAGAAAGACGAGACTAAAATGTGGTTAAAAAAAATCTAATCTAATAAAACATCTGTCTTTATTTTCATCAACATATATCATTTTCCTGACAGTCCGCTGCGATACGGTGTTCATTCATTACGGCGCGAGCGGCGGTGTTTCCCGCGCAGTGACGGGACGCCGCGAGCTCCGTCGTCTTCAACTCTTCATCATCACACGGTGTCACTCAGACGGAAGAGAAGAGACGAGACCTGGGCCCGATTTCTTCATCTTGAACCGGAGGGGAAACAGTGGGGGAACACAATCACTGGGGAAAATAGCACAACCCTGAAGAGACGAGGCATCAAGGCATCCCATAATAATCCCCCAGTTGTACAGCCTCTCTGTGGTGATGATGTTTCTGTACGTCTGATGTAGTTTATTTGTTTTTATTTGATTTCATAGTTAAACCGTGGCCGAACAGACGAATCTAACAGGTTAGTAACTGATTGTGACCCCGAGGAGCTACAGGATCACTACAACAGTCCACGTGTGTAAAGTCATCTATAACAAAAACAGGTTCACACACTGGACTGTCCGAACTGCTCCTACTGTTCTCTACTTCATGAATATGGACAAGCAGCTGAAAACATCAGATTAAAAGAGAGACTTTAAATGTTAAGATAATTATTTTGTAAAAAAAAAAAAAAAAAAAAGCGTTAAAATTGGTTTTGGCCAGACTAGACTGACTGTAGTGTTAATGAATAATTAAACTAACAGGGACATTAATCCTGGGACTAAAACTGAAAATAGCTGACAAAATTAATACTAGTGTGAAGAATGGTGTGTGTGTGTGTGTGTGTGTGTGTGTGTGGTCAGTAGTGCTGTGTGTGTGTGTGTGTGTGTGTGTTCAGTAGTATGTGTGTGTTCAGTGAAGTGCGTGTGTTCAGTAGTGCAGTGTGTGTGTATGTGTTCAGTAGTGCAGTGTGTGTGTTCAGTGAAGTGCGTGTGTTCAGTAGTGAAGTGTGTGTGTGTTCAGTAGTACACTGTGTGTGTATGTGTTCAGTAGTGCAGTGTGTGTGTGTGTTCAGTAGTGTGTGTGTGTTCAGTGAAGTGGTGTGTTCAGTAGTGCAGTGTATGTGTGTTTAGTAGTGTGTGTGTGTGTTCAGTGAAGTGGTGTGTTCAGTAGTGAAGTGTGTGTGTGTGTTCAGTAGTGAAGTGTGTGTGTGTGTTCAGTAGTGAAGTGCGTTCAGTAGTGAAGTGTGTGTGTGTGTGTGTGTGTGTGTTCAGTAGTGCAGTGTGTGCGTGTTCAGTAGTGTGTGTGTGTTCAGTGAAGTGGTGTGTTCAGTAGTGAAGTGTGTGTGTGTGTGTGTGTGTGTGTGTGTGTGTTCAGTAGTGAAGTGCGTTCAGTAGTGCAGTGTGTGTGTGTTCAGTAGTGTGTGTGTGTGTTCAGTGAAGTGTGTGTGTTCAGTAGTGAAGTGTGTGTGTGTGTGTTCAGTAGTACACTGTGTGTGTATGTGTTCAGTAGTGCAGTGTGTGTGTGTTCAGTAGTGTGTGTGTGTTCAGTGAAGTGGTGTGTTCAGTAGTGAAGTGTGTGTGTGTGTGTTCAGTAGTGAAGTGCGTTCAGTAGTGAAGTGTGTGTGTGTGTGTTCAGTAGTGCGGTGTGTGTGTGTTCAGTAGTGTGTGTGTGTTCAGTGAAGTGGTGTGTTCAGTAGTGAAGTGTGTGTGTGTGTGCGTTCAGTAGTGAAGTGTGTGCGTGTGTGTGTGTGCGCGTGTTCCCACCGGAGCAATAGAGTTGATGCGCACGCCGCTGCTCGCCCACTCGATGGCTAAAGTTTTTGTCAGATTCTCCACTGCAGCTCTCGCAGCCCCTGTGTGTCTGTCACCCACACACACACACACACACACACACACACACACACACGCACACACACACACACAAACTGCACATTATGCACAACACTATCAGCTCGTTGTTCAGATACTGCTATGGTTATATTATGCTATAGGTGGCGCTGTGCGATCCTGTATATTCTCTAAACAATAATACACTTACATACAATAATACAATCTAAACAATAGTTTAGTGCACTTGGCTTTCATTGTGTTTTTGTTGTATTGTTCCAAAAAAAAAAAAAAAAAACATGACTGAACTAATTAGAACCTTGGAATAAAGGTAAGTGGAGAACTTTATTTCGTTACTCTGCTGGGTGTGACAAAAATTAAGGTTACCGTGTAGAACATTCCCCCGTTTATCCCATATGAGGATATTGTCTCAATTCGGTAAGTGAGCATTATGAGAATATTATGAGAATAGTCTTTTAACTGTAAAAACCCCACGCTGAACCATGTCATCTCCTTCAGGTGTACAGTGTACAGAACTCATGTTTCTGAGTGAGTCCTCATTCAGAGTCACACATGAGGGCAAAGCATACATGCTGTACGCCAGCACTGGGAGCATGTGGTCCTTCAAATGCGGGACATTAGGCACAAAAAGTTCAGCTGCCCACACAGAGCACAGGTCAGGGAGAAGGTCTACTGGGGTCAGGGCAGTGGTGCAAGATGGAGCGAGCTCCAGTGTGGAGCAGACAGGTGTGTAGTGGTACATGATGGAAAGAGCTCCTGTGTGGAGCAGACAGGTGGTGTAGTGGTGTTGGATGGAGCGAGCTCCAGTGTGGAGCAGACAGGTAGTGTAGTGGTGCAGGATGGAGAGAGCTCTAGTGTGCAGCAGACAGGTGCTGAAGTGGGACAGGATGGTGGCCCGCCCACTGCACAGAGCAGGTTAATCACCAATGTTGAGCAGATAGGAGATACACAAGTAGATGATGAACAGGTGGCAGTAAACAAAACTTGTGAGAAGATAAATGGTGGAACATACAAAGGAAAAATGCAGGCAAATGTGAAGAGGTGGAGAGGGCTGGAGAACCCAGTTTTGAAAAAAGTGATCAAAACAATCAGGAAGGCTTGTCTTTTTGGGGGGATTGAATAGCATGGGTGGAGCAGTGTGGGAGAATTAATGCCACTCATTGAACATGATGAAGAGATGATGGATGGAGACCTTGAAGAAGATTGTTTCTCTCATATATCAGATATCAGTGTGTCACAGTTTGGGGGAGATCAGCACCTCTACACTAGGACATAAATGAATATTTGAGAAAAACATGAAGTCAGAAATAAGCAAGAGATAGAGGCGGTGCCTAAAAAATCACATAGCGAAATGGTGGAGGTCTCATGCAAAATCCAAATGAGCACATCACATTGTTTTTTTCCCTCTTTCTGCACTGTATTTTACACCTGCTTCTCTTTTCTTCTTTTAATTCCTATAATTGGTTTTAAAATGTGGGTTTGTAAACATGAATGGTGGCAGAGACAGAAGTAAAAGAGCAGTAGTAGAAGATTTTGTGAAACAAAAAAATATTGACAAACAGACATGCATATATATTGACATCTTCCTAAAGGGGACACATAGCGATCAAGCCAATGAGACTGAGTGGGCCATGTGGTGGGACGGGAAAATTTTTCAAAGTCATGGCTCCAATGTCACTGCTGGGGTGGCAATACTTTTTTAACAAAGCATTGGGCATAAGTGAGGCTGAGGTAACTGAATTAGTAAAAGGTCGGGTTTTAATGGTGAAAGCAGAAATGAAAAGGAAAGTTTTTACACTTTTAAATATGTACGCCCCTAATAGTGGCGGTGAGAGAACCCAACTTTTTAACAGAATAAAAAAAATAATACAAAGAAGTCAAAACAAATCCATAATAGTTATGGAAGGGGACTGGAACTGCAAAGCAGACTTTACCTTAGACCGAAATGGGGAAGAACCACACCCAAAATCCGCTGAGGCACTCCTGGGTCTTATTAAACAGAATGGGCTGGTTGAGGTGTGGAGGGAAAAAATCCAAATACATGAAAATACATGTGGGTTAAGGCCAATAACACAAAGATCACTGCAGCAAGACTGGACAAGTTTTATGTGACCAAATCTCACCGAAATAATTTTTACAAAGCAGCCATCTTCTCCACTGGCTTTTCAGATCATCACCTTATAACTATATTAGGTAATGATACCAAACACAAAAATCATACTGGCGTTTTAACATAAAACTACTATAGGACGAGCTCTTTTATGAAAAGTTTTACGGAGTGAACGGAAGGAACGAAAAGCGGATTTTAGCAGTTTAGTTTCCTTTTGGGAGTAATAAACTCAAATAAAACTTTTCTGCAAAAATTACACTGACCACACAGATACTGTTAAAAGTATAATAAAAGAACGTGAGGCAGAAATCACTTAAACTGAGTGCAAAATGGTCAGCAAGAACGATGTCAGAATGGGCAGCCTCTTGGAAGGGAAAAAGAAAGCTCTGAACTCCTTCCTCCACTGATCAGATATCGCATCTCCTGGACATGGATGCTCCCAGTGCTTTCTTCTTCAGTTTGTCCAGAACAACAACAACAACAAAAAACTGAATCAGATGGAGTATTTGACATGAGCAGACGGAAATTTAGCAACAGAACCAAGCAAGATGAGGCTGCATGGCGCCATCCCGATAATCTTATCTGTTCTGTGACACAAAGCAGCATCTATGACACTAAGAAGTGGGAAACTTAACCAAGCTTGGGAAAGGAAGTCTGCTGCGCCTAGAGCCATAAAAAGTCCAGTTGACCTCGTCTACAACTGTGTAAATTGGCAATCCAATAAACAAAGGAGGCAGTTTTATACCTTTGAGTGGGGGGAAACCCTCATACCACTGGCACTCTTGTTGACCTCCAGAGCACACGCCTTTCAATGATCAAAGAGGCATACGGCAGAGACACTATTTTAAACAATCTTTAAAGTGATTGTAGGGCAAAATTCTATATACATATATTCACTGAGTATGTTTTATGTCTGTGTGTTATATTTGATTATTTTCTATAACCCAAAAGAGGTATAACTAGCATTTTCAAACCCCTTTTATTAGATGAAGGTATAAATAAGTGTGTAAGATACGGGATGTCTGATATCAATCGAAAGCTTGCTTTAGTCAAAGAACAGTGGTGTACACAAAAAATTGGTAGCATGAATAGAGCTCATGAATAGAGCTCATGCAAAATTACTTTATAAAAGGTATTAAAACTCCAACTGGACGGGGCCTCATGACAGCCGAAACACCGAGCTAATGTATGCACAAAAGGGGGAAGGGGGCTAGCCCTGCAACCACATCCAATTGGACCAATCAGCCGTGGGACGGACTGACACCTAAGGGTCAAAACCCTAAGGTAACCAGCAAGTAAACACGTCCAGAGGAGAATAACCCCTCCTGCAAGCAGCTCTTGCGGGCGCCCTGGTAACCAGGCAACCAATGCCTCACCGAAGGGCTCTCACAAAAGACCAACCGTGCACCAACCAATCAGCAACAATGTGATTCCCTTCGCTGGAGGCGAACCACAGGATGAGAACGAAACGTAACGCAAGTAAATAAACAAAGCTGCATACCTTGCTGAAAATTGGTGCTTGTTTCATAACTAGGCTTGATTAAACCCAAGTGTTTGCTCTTGTGACTTTCTTTGATCTAGTAAACAGTACTAGGAAACTTCATTAACTTTCACCTGCCAAACTGTTTGTATGTGTGTGTGTGTGTGTGTGTGTGTGTGTGCATGTGTTAGTGTAGTGTAGTTTCATGTATTGTAGATTGGTCAAATAAATTCTTGTTGCTTTATAAAGAACTGTTTTCTTGGTCACATATTTTAACGTCTAAATATTTGCCCAGATCTTAAGTTACCTTGCTCGTAATTAATAAATCCCAGACATTGTATTATCCTCGTTGGCCGCGGGATAAACATGATTGGTAAGATACTAAATCAACAATTCATAGGATCATCAAGAACTTCAAGGAAAGAGGTTCAATTCTTGTTGAATTGAAACAACTGAAACAAAGATCTAAAAGCAGTTTAGCAGCAAACTTTGTGAAAACTAATATTTGTGTCATTCTCAAAACTTTTGGCCACGACTGTACTTTATGTAAACCCTTCATATTAATGGTGGAGAATGCATTTGGCATTTTGTCCACATTAAAATGTCTACATTATGTAAACCCTACACACCATAACAAAATAATATTTTTCTCATGAGAGACTTAATTACAAACTACAAACTTAAATAAAACTTAAACTTAATCTACAAACTTAAATAATTCTTTTGATTGTGTAAAGCTGCTTTGTGACAATGAAAATTGTTAAAAGCGCTATACAAATAAAATTGAATTGAATTGAATTAATTGATCTATGCAAAACAAAATCACATGAACTTGGTTTTCAACACTTGGTTTGAAACACTTGAGATCCTTTGGTATAGGAATTTTTTTTTTTACTGTGGTTAAAACTTTTATATTCTGGTGCTGTTTTTACGCTTAAAGTTGGAGGTGGTCTTAGCTGCCCTTTTCAAATGAAACAGGGAATTAGACAGGGGTGCCCACTTTCTGGTCAACTCTATAGTCTCGCTATAGAACCCTGTGTAAGCTAAAAGCTGAGCTACAGGGCTTTCCTGTCAGAGGGTCGCAGGAGAGACTTATTTTGTCAGCATATGCAGAGGATGTGACTGTTTAAAAAAAAAAATCTAGATGATATAGAACCCCTAACTAGAAAGGTGCTCATGTACTCAAGAAAATCCTTAGCACTGGGAAAAATGTGAGTTTTTTAATGGGGTAGTGGCGAGAAAAAGAACCTCCAATCTTGCCAGATGGTCTCCATCGGGGCAAAGTCATCCTCAAGTATCTTAGGGTGTTCTTAAGAACGAAAGACTTTCAAAACAAAAACTGTGAGGATGTAGTGGAGAAAATGTGTGCCACGCTGTCTCAATGGACCTGGGTCCTGCCCCAGCTGTCCTATAGGGAGAGAGTGGTCTCTCTTATTGACTGGTCGTCAATAATCTGATTGTCTCTATGCTCTGGCACTGCCTCATTATCCTTGAATCCTTGAAGAAGATAGGGAACAACGTCTGGAATGGTCAACACTGGACTCGAGCCTCTGTGCTATGTATAGCTCGAGTTTTACTCCAAATAGTAGATGGCTTTAACTATGACTCATCTATTCATGCTCGACCACACTAAGAGCTGGACTTATCAGCTACTACGCAGTTCTATCAGCAGAGGTGGAAAGTAACGAATTACATTTACTCGCATTACTGTAATTGAGAATTTTTTTTGTTTTGTGTACTTCTACTTTTTAAAGTAGATTTTAAAATTTGTAATTTTACTTTTACTTAAGTATGTTTTGTTTGAAGTTTTGTAATTCGCTACATTTTAAATCATATGCGCTACTGAATGAAACAAATGTATGAAAATGCAAAAAAATATTCTGCTTTGTATAAATGCTTCGTTGTGCTCGCGTCTGTGTATTGTGTCCTAGTCGCGCGCCGCTCCAGACCCCACTCCAGGTTTTCTGACTCTCCCCACATCGGCATCTACCGAACCTTCCGCCCTGAGAGTGACGTCATCAACCAGCGCCACCAGATATAAACCGCAGAGAGACGCGGGAAAGAGGAAAGAGATTGTGATTTTGGCGTTTTGGTATTTGGTTGTGATTTTTTTGACTCCCATTGACTTTGATTATTGCTTTGGTGGCTCTTTGTATATATTTGTAAATAATTTCACTGTATGTTTGTGCACTCACCATTAGTAGGGGCGTGGCTGCCAGTTATATTGGGAAGAGGGAATTTAGTCACTGTTTTTGGTTTAGGGAGTCAGGATAGGGACCTGGTTTATTATTTTGGCCTGGGTCCATTCGGAATCTGATCCTCCTCCTGTTGTGTGTGTGTTTTTGTAAAACAATACAAACCTCATTATTTCATCAGTTAATGACTGGATCTAGTTCTTTCTGCCATATACCACCATTTCCATACAGTTTAAAATAGAACCCTGAACTATTCTTTTGCTGCACGGCCAACACTAGACTGGGACGTAACACCATATTTAAGTGACCACTTTGATTTTCAAGCACAAGAATTTTTTTTTCATAATTTTTTTATGAGCTACTTTTTACTTTTACTTGAGTAGATTTTTATAATGGTAAATTTACTTGTACTTTCAATGAAGTAACAGTACTTTTACTTGAGTACAAAATTTTACTCAGAGTCTGGACATCAGTGCTAAAGACCAACAGGTAAACTTATTTTTATCTGTACAAGAAGGGGGGCAGGGCTTGATTGACCTGTCCTGTCGAGGAGCCAGAGGAGCCACTGTTTCACAACCCGCTTATAAACGTCAGAATGCTGTTGTCAACCTTTGTTCAACATCGCTTTCATCAAGCAAGAATAACCAAAATCAAGGATCTGAGGAGTGAAATGGAGTGGAAGACATCGGATGAACTGTGTACAGAAACGGGAGTAAGGTCAAGTCGTCTAATGGAGAGATGGTAATGGTAAGGTGATATCAGCACTGTCCTCCCAGCTCAGAGAAGCTCTGTGGCATAGCCCTAGAGAGAACCAGCAGCATCTCCCATCATTAACCATACACCCAGCAGCTTATGATCTTCAGCAAGAGGAAGGAACCCTTCTGTCATTCAAAACACCCCTTCTAACAACCTTTGAGGACGCCTCAAAAAAAGCGTTGTATGGAACGTGCGTCAAGGTTATGCACAGAGGCTCTCTGGCTGTATTAAAGGTGATCAATCACGGTGATCAGAGTGGTTGACGCCAGACCCTTCCCCACGAGGATGCTGGAGGTCCCTGTACAAACCGCCCATAGAGATGCAAACAGCTGATCTACAGTGGCGAATAGTACACATGGCTGTGGCCACAAACAGACATGTGGTGCACATTGACCTGCACAGAGTGTCTGTTCTGTTGGAGGGAGGAAACAGTTGATCAAATGTTTTAGATGCAAGAGATTGGGAAGGCTTTTTTCACTGCTTAAAACCTTGTCTAATGAATTAGGAGCGACATGGACCGAAAATCTGTACATACATGGTCCAATGAATAAGCCAAAAGACAAATCTGTCAAATCTTTTAAATTACATTATAGGCCAGACAAAACTTGCAGTTTGGCTTACAAGAAAAAAACTAAATGAAGGGGGTGGCACATACGACGCTGAAAAAATGGCACTGGTCAGAGCAAAAATTAAAGTTGAGTTTGCCTTTTTAAAGATGACACACAGACTATTATCAGATATTGATCAGATGTGGGCACAAGGGGAGATCTTATGTTCTATAGGCATGTGGGTTTTAGTGTTTAATTTTTAAAGGTAAATGTTTTATCCTTTTTGATTTTAAACTTGTATGTATTTTTTTTATTTTGCAGTATTATAGATCATTGTTTTTTGTGTACCTTTTTGTGCCTTTTTAAACAAACATTGCCCTAATACGCCAGCTCAGAAAAGTACATATTTTAATATATTTTTTTTAACTTTCATTTACTTGTTAGATTTTTATTTAAACTTTCTTTTCTAAGCTAGTTTCCAATTTAACAATTAACGCCATGGGCTGTTTTTACTGTTGCTTTTATCTTGATCTGAATTCACCCCCTCTCCCCCTTTCTGCCTTAATCATAACCATAACCATTTTACTATGTACAGTCGTGGCCAAAAGTTTTGAGAATGACACAAATATTAGTTTTCACAAAGTTTGCTGCTAAACTGCTTTTAGATCTTTGTTTCAGTTGTTTCTGTGATGTACTGAAGTATAATTACAAGCACTTCATACATTTCAAAGTCTTTTATCGATAATTACATGACATTTATGCAAAGAGTCAGTATTTGCAGTGTTGGCCCTTCTTTTTCAGGACCTCTGCAATTCGACTGGGCTGCTCTCAATCAACTTCTGGGCCAAATCCTGACTGATAGCAACCCATTCTTTCATAATCACTTGTTGGAGTTTGTCAGAATTAGTGGGTTTTTGTTTGTCCACCCGCCTCTTGAGGATTGACCACAAGTTCTCAATGGGATTAAGATCTGGGGAGTTTCCAGGCCATGGACCCAAAATTTCAACGTTTTGGTCCCCGAGCCACTTAGTTATGACTTTTGTCTTATGGCACGGTGCTCCATCGTGCTGGAAAATGCATTGTTCTTCACCAAACTGGCTGTGTTTTTGGGTAAAATTGTGAGTGAGCCCACTCCCTTGGATGAGAAGCAACCCCACACATGAATGGTCTCAGGATGCTTTACTGTTGGCATGACACAGGACTGATGGTAGCGCTCACCTTTTCTTCTCCGGACAAGCCTTTTTCCAGATGCCCCAAACAATCGGAAAGAGGCTTCATCCGAGAATATGACTTTGCCTCAGTCCTCAGCAGTCCATTCACCATACCTTTTGTAGAAGATCAATCTGTCCCTGATGTTTGTTTTGGAGAGAAGTGGCTTCTTTGCTGCCCTTCTTGACACCAGGCCATCTTCCAAAAGTCTTCGCCTCACTGTGCGTGCAGATGCGCTCACACCTGCCTGCTGCCATTCCTGAGCAGCTCTGCACTGGTGGCTCTCCGATCCCGCAGCTGAATCCTCTTTAGGAGACGATCCTGGCGCTTGCTGGACTTTCTTGGACGCCCTGAAGCCTTCTTAACAAGAATTGAACCTCTTCATGATCCTATAAATCGTTGGTTTAGGTGCAATCTTAGTAGCCACAATATCCTTGCCTGTGAAGCCATTTTTATGCAACGCAATGATGGCTGCACGCGTTTCTTTGCAGGTCACCATGGTTAACAATGAAAGAACAATGATTTCAATCATCACCCTCCTTTTAACATGTCAAGTCTGCCATTCTAATTCTAATCCAATCAGCCTGACATAATGATCTCCAGCCTTGTGCTCGTCAACATTCTCACCTGAGTTAACAAGACGATTACTGAAATGATCTCAGCAGGTCCTTTAATGACAGCAATGAAATGCAAATTTTCATGGCAAATTTTCAGAGTTTAACTCACCAGCACGGTGTGCACATGGTGTGCTCGGAGCGTTTAGAGGAGTGTGTGTTAGTGGTAGGAGATGTGGTGGGAAATGAGAACATTGTCTCTGCTTCCCAAATGAACAGGGCTGTTGGTACGTTTGTAAATAGTGTCGATAAAGCGATCTGACTTGTCCAAAACGGTATCACTGTTAATAAGGAGCACATACTGGATTCTCCCCTGAGCTCTCCAGCTAAGAAAATAGTTCTATCTAATGTTCCTCCCTTTATATCTGACAATTTCTCCTATAAGGAAAATCCCCATTGGTTGGTAATCCCCTCTGATTAAATATTTGGTATCTTTAAAGAGAGTTGTTTTCATGATTCTTAAACAAGGTGTAGAAGAGCTAAATGCCGTGTTCAAATTCACAAAGTTGAAGACTTTGATTATAACATATTTGCCTCCTCAGATACCGATATTAAATGCTTTAAATGTGGTGCAATGGGACATCTTGTCCATGCCTGTCCTGGAAAACACAGCGATCCTGATGCTTCTGAGTGACCGGGGCAAGATGCGACAACAAATGCGGAGAACAAATCTCAAGCCCAGCCTGCAACCCAAGAATCTGCCGAAGCAACATTGACACCAAAAACAACATGCTCGACTAAACCGGGCCGAGCGGAACCCAACGTGACCAAATCAGCACTGGAGAGGCCGAGTGTGGCTGATAAGGACACAGGGGGTTTGGGTGCAGCGGTGGAACTACCTGTGTTCTCGTGATGGGCACAAGGATGAAGAGCCTCCGACTGGAAGCGGATGACAAGTCCACCTATGTATGCCTCACCACAAGGGGATGAGGCAGACATAGAGATGGAAGAGGAGCCCTCTTTCAAAGCAGGAGGAGAAAAACACCCCAAAAAAGACACTGAACCAGAATCAGACAGTGATGGAAACAGGGTGATTGTGCAGGAGGATGCAGCTGCTCAGGATGCTCTCAATAGTTCCTCTATAGAAGGTGGTGAGGATTGGTGGTGGAAGCTGGGCCTTCCTCAGCCTTCTCAGGAAGAAAATATGTTGTTGGAGTTTCTTGTACAGATAGGTGATGCTGAGGGACCAGGTGAGGTTCTCCTCCAGGTGGACACCAAGGAATTTTGTGCTCTTGACGATCTCCACAGAAGAGCCATCAATGCTAAGCGGAGAGTGATCGCTCTGTGTCCTCCTGAGATCAACAACCATCTCTTTTGTCTTATCGACGTTCAGAGACAGGTTGCTGTCTTTACACCAGACCGTTAACCTCTGCACTTCCTCTCTGTACGCTGACTTGTCATTCTTGCTGATGACACCCACTACGGTCGTGTCATCAGCAAACTTGATGATATGATTGGAGCTGTGTGTCGCTACACAATCATGAGTCAGCAGTGTGAACAGCAGGGGACTGTGCGCACAGCCCTGGTGGGCCCCAGTGCTCAGTGTGGTGGTGTTGGAGGTATAGCTTCCGATCCGCACTGCCTGAAGTCTTTCGGTCAGAAAGTCCAGGATCCAGTAACAGAGGGAGGTGTTCAGGCCCAACAGGCTCAGCTTCCTGATCAGGTGCTGGAGGATGATCGTATTGAATGCTGAACTGAAATCTATGTACAGCATTCTAACGTAAGTGTCCTTCTTGTCAAGGTGCGTCAGTGCCAGGTGGAGTAGGGTGGAGATGGCATCGTCCATTGAACGGTTTGAACGATACGCAAAGTGGGTCCAGTGAGGGGGGTAGCAGGGTCTTGATGTGTCTCATGACGAGCCGCTCGAAGCACTTCATGATGATGGGTGTAAGTGAAACAGGGCGGTAAGTCATTGAGACAGGACACAGAATACTTCTTCGGCACGGAGACGATGGTGGTGGCCTTGAAGCATGTGGGAAAGACGTCGCTGCTCAGATAGACGTTTAAGATATCGGTGAGAACATCTGCCAGCTGTTCTGCACATTCTCTGAGCACTCTGCCTGTGATGTTGTCTGGTCCAGCAGCTTTACGTGGGTTGACTCTGCGTAGAGTTTTCCCTCACATCAGCTGTGGTGAGACACAGCAATGTAATGTAATGTAACGTCGCCGTAACTCAAAGCATTCCTAAACATGTTCCAGTCAGTGTTCGCAAAACAGTCCTGAAGAGCAGAGATGGCTCCTGCTTGCCAGGTTTTCACATGCTTCAGAACCGGTTTTGAATGCCTGACGAGTGATCTGTATGCTGGAATTAGCATAACAGAGATGTGGTCTGAGTAGCCGAGGTGGGGAGTTTAATTTTTTATTCATAAATGTTTATGTCTTAAACACAGGAAGTGAGCGATTGAAAATATTTATAAAATAAGAGACGTAGTCACACAACATGGTAGCAACCACATTGTAGTCATGGGTGGAGATTGGAACTGCACCATCAATTTCACAGTAGATAGGAACACAGAGGCACCACACTTTCAATCATCTGAAGTTCTAAACAATATAATCAAAACATGTGGACTTGTAGATCCTTGGAGAGAAAAGAACCAGGGAATAAAGCAATACACATGGGTTTAAAACCACTGACACAAGAATAAGTGCTGCAAGACTGGAAAGATTTTCTATCACAAAAAATGACAGAAACAAAATCTTAAAGCATTTTATTTACCCCAGCGGGTTTTCGGATCACCACGTGGCCACAATAGACTTTATATTGTCTGACAAAACAAAACCTCGATTTTACTGGTGTTTTAACCTAAAACTGCTCCAAGATCAAAATTTCTGTTTTAAATTCTTAATCTTTTGGGAAGAATGGAGAAGAAGGAAAGGGGAATTCACATCCTTAAGCACATGGTGGGAGGTGGGAAAAGCACAAATTGAAATGTTTTGTCAGCAATATACATATACAAATATACAAATATACAAATAGATATAAAAAAAAGAAGGCACTAAGCTCTTATTTACATGAGCAGGCCAAGGGAGCTCCCATCAGATCACCTGGAACAATGATGTACTCGTACTTCTTTAATCTGGAACGGAAAACCCGACGACACAACCAAATGCTGTACTTAAAACGTCCTGATGGCAGCACAACCACATCTCATGAAGAAATGAGAACAATTACAGTGGTCTTTTACAGAGGCAACGGATCCACAATGCAGGGAGGAACTAACAAAGGAGCTAACGGAAGAACAAAATGAAGCATTAGACACGTACATCGAGCTTCAGGAACTAGCTACTGCAGTACATCAGTTATCTACGGGACGAGCACCGGGCACTGATGGACTCCCAGCCAAATTCTACAAACAGTTCTGGGAAACACTGGGAGCAGACTTACAGGAATTTTTTTTTAACTGGTCTATAAACAATGGGAAATTACCTATAAGCTGCACACGGGCTGATTTGATCTCTGCTTCCAAAAAAGGGGGACTTTTTTTTTTTTTTTTAACAAAACTGCAGACTTGTGGACTATAAAATACTATCAAAGTGTTTGTCAAACAGACTAAAGGAATACATAAGTGAAATAATACACACAAGTCAAATGTATTGCATACCTGGACGCACAATAATGGACAATATTTTTACTGTACGTGATATGATAGACTTGTGTAAAATGAATTCTTATGACATGGGGTTTTTATCTATAGACCAAGAAAAAGCCTTCGATGGAGTGGACCACACCTATCTTTTTAATACATTAAATACATTTGGGATGGAAACAAGGTTTATAGCATGGATCAAGCTTTTATACACAGATGCTTGTATCATGCTTAAAGTTGGAGGACTTAGCTGACCTTTTAAAATACAACGAGAGATCAGACAAGGGTGTCCACTGTCAGAGCAACTATACAGTTTGGCGATTGAACCTTGAACGAGCTATCAGAATGTGACAAAGAAAGTTGTTGCATCAGCTTACGCAGACGATATACTGGTTTTTATTACCAAACCAGAGGACATTCAAGTCCTCTCCAATAGCCTTAAAGTGTATCAGGCTCCGTCTTCTGCACTTGTTAACTGGGGCAATTGTGAAAGTTTTATTGCAGGTCAGTGGGAAGGAAAACAAGTTCCCAAACTTCCAGAGAACATGCAATGGGGAAGAACAGGTATTAAATACCCGGGAGTCTACCTAGGGGACGAAAAATACCTGAAGAAAAAACTGGGAGGGATTGGTGGAGAAGGTAAGTGCAAAGTCAAAAGGGACCTGGGTCCTGCCCCACCTTTCTTACAGGGGGAGGGAACTGGTCACCAACAATTTGGTTGCCTCGATGCAGTGGCACAGAAACTCTGTGTATACTCGCCTCACAGACGTGAAAAATATATACTTATAGAAAGCGAAATGTCTGCTTTTATATAAACTAATGGAAAACAAATTGCAGATTATGAAATTTGTATGAAACGTGAATTATTGGCGCATACACTGCTGTGGAGATGACGAGATGACATGATCACCTTCATAACCCCCTCACTTCGCTTCTTTTCACTTCACTTCACTTTCTTAGCCCCGTCCCTCGTTAAAACCGCGTGTTCAGAGAAAGGCTCGCCCGCGAGAGGCTGTGTGCGAGAAGCTGCGCGCGGTCCACTACACAGCAAAAATGTTAGTATATTATGATTGAAATAAAGCGGCTCACATCGGCGCGCGCTTCACACAGCGCTTATTTAGCGAGTATAAATGTGATTTGTGTTCACATTTTACACTCGCTAAAAGGCTTATTCACAACCACATTTCAGCCATTCACAGACATGCACTGTGCTGTTGTTGTTTGTAATCAGAGTATTTTATGAATGAAATGTAACTGCTGTTTTTGGTACACGCTTTCACATCGCACTTTTCATCTCGCTGCCGATACAAGCAGCTTTGTTTCAGTCATAATATTTGCAAAGCAAGCAAAATGTAAAATCAGAACCCCAGAAATACAACAAAGCACAAATATATACTTACTGAATAAACACTGAAAGCGTGCGCAGCTTTATTTCAGCCATTCCAGCCATTTATGGTCAAATATTTATTTAATGCTGGACACAAACAACAAACAAGCCTGATGATGATTATTACTATTATTATGGTTATCATCATCATGCTTGAATGATTATTTGAAACTGAAGCGCTTCGTGTGGATTCATGCCACGAGTCATTTAATCATACAAAGATTATTCCGTTGTGCTCGGACCACTGAGCTTCTGCGGATTCCAAAATTTACATTGTTACTGTTTTTTAATCGCTAGAATGGAAGAGATGGAAAGTTTCCTTATCATAAAATGGCTTATTGTTTTGAATTTGCTCGATTTGATGCTATTTTACAAATTGAAAATACAAATGGAATAATTTTATTTGGTTTATTTATTATATTTTTAAATAAAATGCCGAATTCAGAACTCCGTGTGGTAGCAGCCTGCGGATCTGCCCGTTCTGAATAGTTTGTGCGCGGCTCTGCCCCTCACGCGACCCGCGTCGTTAGAAAAGAAGATTAGAAAAA
This sequence comes from Clarias fuscus, assembly GCA_030347435.1. Classification (NCBI taxonomy): domain Eukaryota; kingdom Metazoa; phylum Chordata; class Actinopteri; order Siluriformes; family Clariidae; genus Clarias; species Clarias fuscus. The sequence goes on from CM059228.1 coordinate 369,177, forward strand.
CCCAAAATAAAATACCTTCGCTGTTTTAACAATAACAGAGACATCAAGGCCAGCGGCAGTTTTCCGAAATTCTTTCCGCGGTGAGGTCTCGTTGGGCGGGGGATATGAGGCATGTACATGGACATTGCCAAATCTCCGAAAACATGGGGGCATTTTTTTCTAAAAAGACGCTATCTTGAATAACCGATGGAGCTTTTGAGCTGCACACACATGCAATCTCGCCTAAACAACTCTTAAAACTACACTTTGTGACACAATTAGTAATATTTTGAACATTTGGAGGCTGTTTGGAGAAACCAGAGAATAAAGAATAAAACAGTTGTTGGGTCAAAATAACCCAACCAGGTGTTTACGGAAACAACACAGCGTTATTTAGAGTTGTTTGTTTAGAGTTATGTTTTGAGTTATTCTAATGTTCTATTCTGAAAGTCTATTTTTCCAGTTATTTCTATATTTAAAGTTTGATGTAATGTAATTTTTTGTTTTAAATAATAACAATAAACCGATACAAACAGAGGCATACAAACAAATTGTTAGCTAGTCAACTTTTCTGTCTAAACAAAATTTAACCATTTTTTTAACTCATTATTGTACAGTAAATATCAGTAGCTCTGGTTCTGAGTTTTTCATGTTTGTTGTATAAAGTACTCGGATGTGGAAATTACCATCACTGTAGTATTTCTTTGATACAACATATGACTTTTTTATGACTTAAGCTCAAATCATATTTAAAAACTGCGTCGAATTAAAATGTCACTTCGCGCCACCTGGCGGTCGTTTCATGAATGACACGAAATGCGACTGATTTATTTTGGTCGTTGCCGTTTTGCCGCGACAGAGAGCGCGGCGGTAATAGACGTTTCCCTTGACTAAATACTGTATGATTTTATGTTACTTCACTTTACTCTCTGCTTACATATACTCTAAGTTATTGGTGCTCCTATTTGACCTTGACAAAGCAAAAACAAACCAATATACAGGATTTACTCATGTGAAAGGTAAAATTGCTTTCTTAAAATGGACTTTTTATTTTTATTAATTTTTTTACTTATTTATCTAAATGTTCACTTACTTATTAATTCCTTTGTCAATAAGATAGACATGCCATGAATGCTTAAAAATTAAAAGACATTTTGTAGTGCAGCCACATCCAAAGGGCTTTTTATAGGGGCATAAGCTTATAAAGTGAGAGCAGCTGTGCCCCATAACTGTGCCCCATTACTCCATACAATAGGTTCCCGAAAGGTACTCTCGCGAGAATTCGCAGACAGGCAGCGAGAGGTCGGGGTGATGCAGGAGGTCACCTGGTACACCTTTAAAGAAGCAGGGGGGAGGAGAGATGAGGAGAAAACAGCGCTGTGTTATTAAAGAGAGAGAGAGAGAGATTGTTTGTTGCGTCCAGTGGATTACTTTTCCCCGTTGTGGATTTATCCGTGCTGGAACCCTTAAATACCCCTCTCATTCCATATTCATGCTCCCAGACTGAACTTCATATACCGGTGAGACCGAGACCTCTCTCTCAGCCCCATACATACACTGACAATAACATTCCGGACTTGGACATTCATTTCATCAATTCACACCCTACACACCTACATTTGTTTATATGTGTATATATTTTGTAAATATTGTTTTGTGGTTCACCTTTGCTTTGTTTAGTTTTTCACTTAATACACTTTGGGTTTGTTTTGAACTGTTGTGTCGCGTCTTTCCTTGTTCCGCTACGCTTATGCAATACCGGAAGTTAGATTCACGAGCCCGTATTTAGTGTGACTAGGATTAAAATAATAGCCGAGTGTTTACTTACAGGATTAGAGGATCTGCGCTACACAGTATTAGGCAGGTGGTTTTAATGTTCTGGTGGATGGCGCTAAAGTGATTCAGGGCTATGAATAGACACTGGAGACAGTATTAATGTACAAAATAATGTATAAAAAAAATTATTTAATTTTAAAAATTGGAAATCTTTCTCCCTGTATTTGTGTGTGTGTGTGTGTGTGTGTGTGTGTGTGCGCGCACACTCACGACATGCCGGGAAACCCTCTCCACATGTCAGCGATGATGTTAACGATGACGCCACCGTGATCCTTCATCCATGCATTGTACACTGCAAGGTCAGACAGAGGTCAAAGGTAAAACAGATTCTGTTTGTGTGTATGTGCGTGTGTGTGTGGGAGAGTGCGTGTGTGTATACCCTCTCTGCAGCAGAGGAATGTTCCAGTCAGGTTGGTGTCGATCACAGCGTTCCAGCCTTTCACGCTGATGTGAGCCGCGGGGCTGCTGAACTGCCCTCCGCCGTTATTCACCAGGTAATCGATCCTGCCGTGAAGACGCAGCGTTGACGCCACCAGATTCCTCACCTGTCTCCACACACACACACACACACACACACACACACACACACACACTCATTAGTGCTGATGTGTTTGTTGTGGATGTAAAAGTGAGAGGTGAGGATTAGAGAAATGCACCACAAACTGCAGTGAAGAGCAGAGACACAAGCACACAGACAGACAGACAGACAGACAGACAGGTGAGTAATGACCTCGTCCTCATGGCGGATGTTACAGCGCAGCGCTGTGATGGAGGCCGCGCTCGAGGAACTGATCAGCTGGGAGAATTCATCTGCTGCAGCTTCCAGACGCTCTGACTTTCTCGATGCAATCACCACACGACATCCTACACACACATACACATGTACACACACACACTTTGATTTCTGTTTTTCTCTTCCTTTTTTCCCAGTGTCTTATTCACACGGGATTAGTATTACCTAGTATTAACCCCCCCCTCCCCGCGGGATAAGTGAATCCTGCGATTTTTCTTAAATTTACTGACTTATCTCAGAAACATTCTCTGCATAACATCTGCTTCCTTGTTTCTCAACGTGGCTGCTCTTGCTAAGAGGAAGAATCGCCATTGGACTCGAGAGGGGACACTGTGTTTAACTGATGTTTGAGGTTAAACACGTTACCAAGGGCACTTTGTAGATTTAGTGTTTACATGCAAGATTGAAGGTCTGGCAGTATGAGCTTCCAAGGCTACGTCACTGATTTGCGCGTATATGAGCTACCAAGGCCTCCCGGATGTGCCTCTGCTGGGGGAGAGAGCAGGTACATCATGCTGCTCTGGTCCTGCCTCTGGCTGATTCAACACATCTTCCTGAGGTGAACTTTCTGCATTTTGCAGAAGTTGTGCAACATTACACAAGCAGGGACAACTTCACATTTTGGATTAGACAGTCATTTTTTATAATGCACCGCCAGGTCATCATATGCGTGTTCAATGTGGACACGAGCACGGCTCAAGTAGGCATTGTAGGCTGCCCTGGATCTCCCTTGTGGTACCTTCTGGGAATGTCTTTCGACCCCTTGACGTTTCTGCTGAACAGAGCGATAAAGGTACCATCTTCCAACTTGCGGCACAGGCGGGAAACTCAAAACACGTATGCATCGTGGCACTTCCCAGGCCAGCCAACACAGAAATCAAGGAAGCTTGTGAGTGTGGTCTACATGTCCTTGAAGAAGAACACTGTACCATTCTTTTCTGTTACAGTAGTCGGAGGGATAGCTCTCTGGGGCAATGATTGGAATGTGCGTGTCATCCAAAGCACATGAGGAATCCCATCTTCCTCTCAAATCCAGTGATGAAGGCTTGGACTTCAGGGACAGTTTTTGGCTTCTTCACAGAAGAATTTCCTCCCAGATGTTACAGGAGGTGCTGGATCCAATACCAAACAGGTTGGCAACACTGTGGAACTCAACATTACTGGCAAGCTTGTAGATGGTAGCCCTGCCCTCTTCTCTTTAAGGTACTGGGTCTAGAATGTTGGTAGTTTGGAGGTTGATGTATGGGTGCAGGTGGTCACAAAGGATAATGAAGGCTTCTTTGAGCATCCTGAAGTTGAGGTATCAATCATTCTCCTGAAAATTAAGGAGCACCTCTGTTTCCCAGAAGGAAGGGCCTTGCTCCCTGGTGTTCTCTCATTGTACCATGGAATTAGAGGAACTCCTACATTTTATTACAAATTTAAGTAGGTAAAACTACAGAAAACAATCCGCATGAGAACAGTGATGTTAAGTGTTAAGAAATTTAAGGATGACATTGTGATTTGAAGGTGAGTTAATAACTAAACTCAGCCCTGACTGACTACACTGAATAACCTTTTAATGTCAACCAGAAAACACAACTGCCAATGTTGCTTGCCTTTGTGTAGATATAAATAGCAGAAATAAATAAACTTCACATACTTATAGAAATGAACAATATCCATATAAAAATAGTTCTACCCAAATGATAGTTCTTGTAGCCCAGTGGAGATACGTTTTCACTGGGTGACTAGATGGCACTGAGTCCTGTCCCGCCCGGGTAGATGGATAAAAAAAAAAGAAAGAAATATAGTTTCTTGCCCTCAGTCATTTGCATTTCACTGGAATAAAATCGAACAGCTCGAGCTTTACACTTGATTTATTTGTAACACCTTAACCTCGAATTATGATGTCACCCTCTTCGCTTAATTGTACACCATTTTGGATCGGCTATTGTTTGGAAATGTCTCGTCATCATAGGTCTAGCTGTGTGATATAAACAGAAGAATGTTCCTTAACGAATGCTGCTACCGTATACATGTCAACCATCTCCATCTTCTTTTTGTTTTTTGCTCTTTCAGCTTTCTTTTGCTGCACATTGTATTGTTGTATGGTGTGTATGTTGGATGGTTATATGTCCCAGCACCCAAAATACATTTCAATCACTTCAACGCAGGTGATTTGTGGGGGAATGTTTACTTAACAAATTACAGACATGGACTAAGATCACAGACAACCTCTGCAGTTATTACAAATCACACGAGGTCCCCAGGCAATACCGATCCCGTGTGAACAGGACAATAGAGTGTACCCAGGTGGGCCACTCAAGTATGACTGCACACGCCTTTTTAAAAATCTGTCCATCTGCCATCCGCAATCGATACAAGCCCTAGTAGCGCACAGTTTCCTCTCGCGCTAGCAGAATAAACATGTACAGCAGCGGTAGGCCATAAATTACCATCTCAGGGAGTTTTTCCTTGCCACCGTCGCCCTCGGCTTGCTCATCAGGGACAATCTTATCATTTTAATTCATACACATTCACATTTCATACAAATTTACTTCTTTCAATTGTGTAAAGCTGCTTTGCGACAATGTCAATTGTTAAAAGTGCTATATAAATAAAATTGAATTGAATTGAAATGTTGGCGAATACCGGCTGCAGTAAAAAGAATGAGACGACCGCAGTGAGGTTCACACGCTCTGCAGGGACACACAGTTTCACACAGTGAACGGGGTCTTTATTAATAACACACAGAAGGACTGACCCTTAAAGCAGCGTGGATCCGCGCGGGGACACAGCACTGGACCGATTTTAAAAAACAAAACGCTTATACAGAAGTCTGATGGTGTGTGTGGACGGAGGGGTCTTCAGACATCGTTGGGGTTTCTGATATGTCATTTAGAACAAAAGTTATCATAAAACATGTAACTTGTACTGCTCGCAAAATACTAACTAAAGTAAAAAAAAAAGAGTGTATTACTATTATTATTAGGTCAAAAACAACCATAAAACATGTGATCTTATGAATCTTTGCTATTTCTTTGCCGATGATAGCTGATACAGCACTCTATATTGCACAATCCTGAGCTATATACCGTATATACACACACATTATATATATATTAATCCAAAACACTCGTAAATCAAAGCAAATTTCCCCATAAGAAATAATGAAAACTCAATTTGTTCCACAGCTAAAAAGATATATACATAAAAATAATTAACACAAAATCTAAAGTAAAAATTAAAAAAATAAACCTGCACTTTACCTAAAGATAGACCTAAACCTGCACTTTACCTAAAAAATAGTTACAAATAAATCCTGACAAATAAGTGTTTCCATTTATGCGCACAGGCGCTGTGTTTGTGTGTGAAGCCGAGAGATCCATTTGCTCCTTCTCTGTATCAGCCTGTCGTTATGTGTGCGCGCGCGTTATCTGACACCGTGCCCCTGCTCTTTCACACACACACACACACGAGAGAGTGTGTGCACACACATAACGACAGGCTGATACAGAGAGAGAAAATGGATCTTTAACCTCTATAATGAGTCTTTCTTTTGTTCACACGCGCGCACAAGTGTGTTATAATAAACAGTACTGTACACGCTGTACACACACACTTACAGACACAAAATAAAAGATGTTCTACACACACACGTGGTCACAGTGTTATAGTAAACAGTACACACGTGCACGGATGTTGATTATACCAGTGAGAGACGTGCACTAAGACCCAGCATGGGAAACGATTACCCACAATTCCAAAGCGCAAGAGAGAGAGAAAAAACATTCGCTCAGTTGTGATCACATGACGCTCTGCGTCAAAACAAGAAGCGCATGCGTGATACATGATATTCGGTACTCGTAAACTAAGACTTTCGCTCGGTTTACAAGTGAAAATTTATTAAAAATCTTTGCTCATCTGGTGGAACACTCGCAAACTAGGGGTGGTCCGATCAGGATTTTTGGGGCCGATCACCGATCACTAGAAGCCGTATCAGCCGATACCGATCACCGATTACAGGGTCTACTCAAAGCCTTATCATGTAGCATTATTTATTAAACTATATTTAACAACAATGTAAATCAAGTATTGAAATTACATGAAGGGGAATATCATGAATCAAAAACTGTATTTATTGGCAAACAACATGTACAACACGTCAACTTAAAACATAGCAGCCTGTGCTTGGTTAGTAATTGGGAACAGCTTAGAGCTTGACAAATACAACTTTCCTGTAGATTGTTTAAAATTAAATAAAATAACAGACAAGTAGAACATGAGTCGCCGGAAGTTCTGCACCGGAAGCATCCGTGAGAACCGCCAAAATATTAAATGCTTTTTCTTAAACATGTGTAATTTTTCATGTTTAAAAACATGTTATAAAAATTGTTTAATATGAAATAAATATTAAATAATAAAAACATGTTAAATTTTTCGCGCGGAAAGATGGAAACGTAATCACAGCGCCAAAACTCGCGCTGAATCATGTACCGTACTTACAGCTACAGGTGAGATAGGGGAATTACCAACAGCTGAGAGAGCGGCGGCGCGCGAGTTGCTGAGCTCTCCCGCTCTCTTAGCGCCAGACAACTTTGAAAACATGTAGAATTGGCAGACCTGTGAAGCCATTTTAGCAGCGCGCAAAAAATTGTCCTGTGAGTTTTGCGTCATCTGATCGGCTTTTCTATATCGGCCATCATAGAGACTGCAGATCAAACTTCCCAAAGCAATTATCACCTGATTGTGATCGGCGACCGATCAATCGGAGCACCCCTATCGCAAACCGTGTTACTTGCAATCCGAGGATCCACTGTGTGTGTGTGTATATATATATATATATATATATATATATATATATATATATAAAATGCTGTCTGCTCTGAGGTGTTACACCACCACAAGTATATATCAGAGCTGTGAAACACTATTTCTCTCCTCTCTCCATCTAATGTTACTATTATTATTATTATTATTATTAGATTAGATTCAACTTTATTGTCATTGCACATAGTTACAAGGCAACAAAATGCAGTTAGCATCTAACCAGAAGTGCAAGTTAGCAGTGCAATATAAACATATATACAGATCTATAAAACTTGTATGATAAAAGTAAGGGCTATGTATAAATTGTATTACAGAAAGAATATATATATATACAGTGGAACCTCGGATTGCGAGTGTTCCGCAAGACGAGCAAAGAATTTTAATACATTTTGACTTGAAAAACAAGCATGTCTTGGTTTACGAGTGCGAAGTTTTTTGACACTGACACACACACACCAACACACACACACACTCTCTCGTCTACACCCCCCCCCCCCCCCCAGCTTCACACAAACACACACACACTCTGCTCTACACAGAAACTTTGCTCTGTCGCGATTCTTTTCAAAGGTAAGGTGTTGGTTCATTTGTTTTGTTTTGTTTTTACTTTACAGCAGTGATTACGTTAGTCTGCGCTCACGCGAGTGTCATTAGAGAGATTTCTTTTTTTCCCCGTTAAAACAGTGTTTCCATTGTGTGTGTGTTTGTTGTGAAACTTAAAAAGCGAGGTGGGGGGAGGGAAGAGGAGTTTTACTGTGTAAGACGAGGAGAGGGAAGGGGCTAATTCCACACACACACACATACACACACAAATAGTGTGTGTAGCCTGTGTGCTCAAACGGAAACACTTATCTATTGGGATTTATTTTAACTTTTTTTAAAGGTAAAGTGCAGGTTAATTTGTTTTATTTTTACTTTATATATTGTATTAATTATTTTTCTGTATTTATTTTTTGGGCTGTGTAACGAATTATTTGAGGTTTAATTATTTCTTACAAGAAGATTTGATTCGGTTCACGAGTGTTTTGGAATACGAGCCTGCTTCTGGAACGAATTATGCTCGTAATCCAAGGTTCCACTGTATATAAAGTGAGCATAGATGGATAAATTAAATCTACAGATATGTCTGATTATAAATATGTGGAATAAAGATATACAGAAACTATATATAGGTGAATTTACATTATGTGCAATTTACAGTATGAATATATATGTGAATAAATATTATAGATATTATATTATATTATAAATATTTCTTTCCGCTCCTGTGCTGTCCATCACTTGTGATTATTCCTGACTCTGCAGTGTTGAATGTGTGTGTGTTTTCTGACTGGGTCCTGATGTAACAGTTATTCTATACTACACATAGTAGTAGTAGTAGTCTGCCCTCTACAGGTCACGCAGTGGAACTGACAGTCTAATAAAAAGCTCTGTGAAGAAGAGAAGAACTTTAACCTCAGCTTCGTACAGTGTGTGTGTGTGTGTGTGTGTGTGTGTGAAATAAATGTAATAAATATGATGTGTGAAAAAAAAGTAACAATGATGATAAAGTGTGTCTGATGTCTGTGAGTGAGAGAGCGCGAGAGTGTGTGTGCGCGTGTGTTGACCTGAGCACTAGGTGAAAGGTTAAAGTTGTGTGCGCGCGCGCTGCAGCGCGAAAATAAGCGGTGTGATTGAAGTATTATAAGCGGCGGTTAAACGCGCACACACACCCAGCTGCAGCAGCTCGGCAGTGATGGCTTTCCCGATCCCGGTCGCTCCTCCGGTCACTATCGCCACCCTGCCGTTAAACAGCCCCGACCTGAACACACTGCGCGCCGCCATGATGGACAGCATCGACCGCGCGACACCGACCGCCAAAATAAAAGTCCTCACACAGACACAGCGCCGGGGAGAGCCGGGAGTTTACCTTATAAATAATCCAGCGTTAGTGCGCGTCGTTGATGATTTAAAAAATTGTAGAAACAGTTAAAATGTTAAATCTAATAATAATCTGCTGATCTTTAATGTAATGAGTGATATTATTATTATTATTATTATTATTATTATTTGAGGTCCACGTCCATGTCTGTGTGTCTCTCTGTACAGCAGAACTCTCTGTCTCACTTATTAATACACAGAAATCACATTCTGTAAGGTTGAGTATCTGACGCCTTGTTTACACTAAGTTGTACTTCCTTCGTCGTCAGACAAATACACTCCCTGTTCGGTAATCGGAGAGAGAATCACAGATGAGAAATGGAAAAAGTCGATCAGATAAAGATGAAGTTTCGTCTTAAAACGACTCCGGCGTGTTAAAATTCACTTATACCACTTCAGCGCTGTTATTTCAGCCAAAGTGAGAATATGAACTAATCCCAGTCAAAATATTCACTTTATCTTTTCTCATTAATATCTATTGCTGCAGGTGTTTGTTTACATTGAGACAGTAGCGCATTAGTAGATTATTTTAAAGTAGATTATTACAGAGTTAAGGAAAGAGCAGCAGGTGTCCATGTCCTTTTAAAACCCCAAATAAATAAAGTTTTGACAGGAATTTATACAGTAATTTACATAATATTTCTCTCATCTTGTTCGTTAGAATCTATATAAATCAAAGAAAGGTTTTGTCTGTACATTGGTCAGAACGCAGAGTTCATCTTTCTCTTTCAATTTTTTTTAAATTACAAAAAGAAAGCGGATAACCATTTTATAATATATATATATATATATTTATAATTGCTAAGTTCATTATTTAGGAATGTAAATATACATTTTAAATAGGAAATAGTGAATCTCACGTGGTTTTGTTAAAAAATTATATTAGAAAATACTTTGAATGTATTTTGTTTTAATTTATCAACATTTGTGTGTGTGTGTGTGTGTGTGTGTGTGTGTGTGTGTGTGTGTGTGTGCACCTTTTATTGTTACTGAATGAATAAGTTAAAACACTATGAAGAAAAGTATTTTTCATGTGACCATGTTTTTGCTAAATAGTAATCTCAATCTTATTGAAATCATTCCGATGAGAGCTTTAACCTAACAGTTTACGTTATTCCTTGCAGCGTTTAATCAGTATCAACCTTTTTTGGATGTTGAGCAAGTCGCTCTGCTCGCTGTGAAGAGTTTAATTTGCTGGGGATTCAGCATATAACAAAAGATACAAAGACCATATTCTTCCTCAGCTGTGGGGTTAGGTCAACACTTCACATCTTTTGGCTAAATTCCACCTTCTCTTCTCTGTTATGACTGGTTGCAAGAATTTAGGTGTATGTACGACTGGTTAGAAGCTTTCCTGCATTTGGAATGTGAGCCAATCAGATCTCCCGCCTCAGTCAGGGAGCCCGTGGAGTAAAGACCTGCAGGAGAGACATATTTGTTCTGACAGGATTTATTGATCAGGAATGGAAGCTAAACTCCCCTTCCGGAAACTCACTACGCCCCCTAGTGTTACCCCCATGGGGCAAACACATGCAGGAAGAACATATTTATTCCAACAGTAGAGAAACGATCAGATTATATGAATAATATTTACAGACTGAACAGTCAATCCGTTTAATCATTCTGATCGGATCAGACTGTTCCCACTGAGATTACATTCCGATTGGACTTTAATTCCCATTATTAGTGCGATATTAGGATCCATGTAACACAATCTTATAACTAATTGGTTAATATTGACAGTATGAAAAATGAAGGGGTGCATTTAAAGGGGCCAGTAATTCTGCAGTCAACAGAGTGCAGAGACAGTGATACAGACAGATAGATAGATAGATTACATAAATACATTAATAAATAATTAAATATCACACTTTCTGAGTGAATCTCTGTGTGTCATCCGAGCACCATCTGTTCTGTTCCACACACACACACACACACACACACACACACACACACATATACGCATGCATGCAGAGAACGAGAGAGAGATAGAGAGAAATACAATTTTCGTTCACTCAGTTTGTCTTACTCCACCATCTGCTTATAACTGCAAACTCAGCAAATCTCTCTGTCTCCCTCTCTGTGTTTAGGGTAGGTGCATCTGATGCTCATGCAATGTCATCCAGTCAGATCTAAAACGTTCCCAACAGAACGAAAGATGGGTGGATAAATAGAGATCAGAGAGACAGACAGACAGACAGACAGGCACCCCTGCACATTACAGAACTTGGCTTTACCTCACATTACTGCACATTATGCCCGTGCACTGTACTTCAAATTACTGTACATTAGTCCACTGCACTTTACCTCCCACTACAGCACGTTACAGAACTGTATTTTACCTCACAGTACTGTATGTTATGCCACCAATTTTTGCACAATATTTATTTGACTGCTATTTGCACACGATATTCTTGTCACAATATAAACTGTTTACTGCTGCTCTTCCCCACGACCTCAACTCATACTTCATCAAAAAAAAAGGACTGTTATGTGTTACATCGTCGTGTCTGTCATGTAGCTCTTTGTTTGCACATTTGCACGTGCACTTTGTCTATTGTGTATTTTTGTATAGATATTTGATAGTTCTTCTTTTAGAGTAACTTAAAAATGTACAAAATTGTGTTGTAAATTTATGCTGTTGTATGTATGTAGCACCCTGGTCCTGGAGGAACGTTGTTTCATTTCACTGTGTACTAACTGTATATGGTTGGAATGACAATAAAAGCCGACTTGACTTGACTTGACTTGACTTGACCACACTTTACCTCACATTACTACTAAATTGTTTCACTGCACGTTACCACAAATTAGTGGACGTTATGCCAATGCACTTTACAAGCCTGAAAGCGGCGCTGATAATTACACAAAGCAGATCTCTCCATCTCTCTCTCTCCATCTCTCCATCTCTCTCTCTCCATCTCTCCATCTCTCTCTCTCTCTCTCTCTCTCTCTCCATCTCTCCATCTCTCTCTCTCTCTCTCTCTCTCTCTCCATCTCTCCATCTCTCCATCTCTCTCTCTCTCCATCTCTCCATCTCTCTCTCTCTCTCTCTCTCTCTCTCCATCTCTCCATCTCTCCATCTCTCTCTCTCTCCATCTCTCTCTCTCTCTTCATCTCTCCATCTCTCCATCTCTCTCTCTCTCTCTCTCTTCATCTCTTTTTCTCTCCACACACAATTTCTCACTCTTCCCTTCCTTCCTCTCTTTTTCAGGATTAAAGCTCATGTAAATCTTTATTGATTTTCCAGTAGAGATTAACAAACCAATTCCTTCCTCATACACAACATGGCAGAGAGAAAACTATCAGCGAGTGACGGACAGACGGACAGACGGTCGATTTACCATCAGTATGGAGTTTTACATCTATTTGACATGTTCATCATTTGGGTTTCCTCAGGTTCTCCTATTTTGTTTTAAACAGCAGTAGGTGGATGAGCTCTAAATTGCACTAAAGTTGTATATGTGTGTGTCTCTCTGTGTGTGTGTGTGTGTGTACAATATCATATTAATCTCACTTTTACAGATGCTTATTAATTTATAAAACCAGCTGAAGATGTTGAACTGATGAAGGTAATTTATATACACTGTGTGTGTGTGTGTGTGTGTGTGTGTGTGTGTGTGTGTGTGTGTGTGTGTGTGTGTGTGTGTGTGTGTGAAAGAGAGAGAGAGAGAGAGAGAGAGAGAGAGAGAGAGAACATGTTTGAAGATAGGATTGAAAGGCAAATGCATGCCCTTCAGATTCACAGGATGAATGGTAGCACTTTTCACACACACACACACACACACACACACGCACACAGACACACACACACACGCGCACTCGCATTCAATAATACCACATTTGTGAGGTTTTACAATCACAACACTGACTATTCTTTAAGTTACATGTTTATTATTCAAAGCACACCGGTGATGCAATGCAAATGCAAATCAGTACAAACACACACACACACACACACACACACACACACACACACACACAGAGGAGGAGTAAATGGAAAAATGTATAATTAATTGGAGATATACAGATAGATGAATAAAGATATGATGAACAAATGATGAAGCAGTGAGGAATTGATTAGTGAAAGATCACTCACACACACACACACACACACATACACACACACACACACACACACACACACACACACACACACACACACACACACACACACATTCACACACACACACACACACACACGCACACACACACACACACACACAGCCGTGAGCCTCACACACAGAAACGCTCACTAATCTGCAGACAGATGCTCCAGGAATCTCAGAGGAAACAGAATCACCTTCTTTTTATAGAAAACATTCACACATACACACACACACACACACACACACACACACACACTGCAGATTCATTAGCATTCTGCAGGTGCACAAACTTGCAACGCAAACATTTATTTTTGCTCTTATTACTATGTTCCTTGATCAGTCTGTCTCCCTATTTCTCTCCCCGTCTGTCTGTCTGTCTGTCTGTCTGTCTGTCTGTCTGTCTGTCCGTCTGTCCGTCTGTCCGTCTGTCTGTCTGTCTGTCTGTCTGTCCGTCTGTCTGTCTGTCTGTCTGTCTGTCTGTCTGTCTGTCTCACTTTCCCTCTGGTTCTTGTAACCTGCTGTTTTTCTCTCTGTGGGGAACATAATAATTGCTCTAAACCTCAGCAGAATCATAAGCACTGCTGGAGGCTTTTCAAGTTCACACACACACACACACACACACACACACACACACACACACACACACACACACACAGTAAATAATCTGATTTGTCCTGTTTGACATGCTCATCTGCTCTGACCTTCCTTGTATTTCTGTATTTAAGTTTGCTGTATATTTCGAAGGGGGCGTGTCCTATTCTCAGGTCCGGCCCTTTGCCATGTGATGTCTTCCTGCTTCCTGTTTCTGACTGGTTCATTCCAGTTTCCTGTTTTCTTTCTGATGACATGCTGCTTTTCTACTTTTGCAGATGTATTTTGTATCCTCAGGCGAAGCCCTTGGCACTTTTTACTGCGGCAGTACAACACTGTACAACACACACACACATCAACACACACACACACACATGTACACACACTGTACAACACTGCAGCGTCCCTGTACATTCACATCTCTATGTTTAGAGGTGAACATTAAATCTAATACGAAAAATCTAATCCACACTCTCTCCCGTTCTCTCTCTCTCGCTCTCTTTCTCTCTGTCTCTCTCTCTCTATGTCTCTCTCTCTCGCTCTCTCTCTCGCTCTCTCTCTCGCTCTCTTTCTCTCTGTCTCTCTCTCTTGCTCAGCACTTTTGCTGAGTGAGGTTGATCGACCTGGCGCCACTTCCTGGAGATACAAATTCAGAGCACAGTTTAGTGCCTTCCTCATCAAAGACCGAGACAGATAGAGAGAGACAGATAGAGAGAGACAGATAGAGAGAGACAGACTAGTGTGCTGTAATGATGGCCACTGTAGAGCATTAAACTGTGTTCACAGCCTGTGTATTCAGAAATAAACTCTCAGTAATCATACACTCACTTTAATCACACACTCACTTTAATCACACACTCACTTTAATCACACACTCTGCATAATCACACATTTACTACATCACACACTTGCTATGATGACACACTCCCTGTAAATACAAACTTGCTACTGTATAATCATACACTCACTATAGTTGTGTGATTACATGTTTACAATAATTACTCATATCAGTCACAATAATACTCAATAATTGTATGAATTAATAAAAGGGGAATCAAGAAATCTAACCAAAATGTTCTTAATCTGCACACAGAACAGGTCTGACAACTTATATATGACAGATATTTCATAGTTGAAAGCTGCACAGGTCGTGTGTGTGTGTGTGTGTGTGTGTGTGTGTGTGTGTGTGTTGTACATCTCATTTAAAATGAATGAGGCTGTGATATTGAATTTGAAAAAGTGCTAAAGTGTGGATCTGAAATAGATCTGTGTGTGTGTGTGTGTGTGTGTGTGTGTGTGTGTGTGTGTGTTCATATATAATGCATGGACTCGGAGGTCGTTCTCAGAAATGTCACCATCTGTTGTGTCAGAGTCCAGTAGACTACAGCGTGTGTGTGTCAAATATATCTGTGTGTGATTATAACGAGCATGTGATTTATAGTGAGTGAGTAAATATCTCAAGTGTGTGATTATACAGTGTGTCATTATAGTGTTTGTGTAATTGGAATCAGTGTGTGAGTATAAGGAGTGTGTGATTTTTGTGTGTGTAACCATAGCCATTGTCTACTTATACTGTGTGATAATAGTTAGTGTGTGATTCTAGTCATTATGTTATTATAGAGAGTGAGTAAATATCTCGAGTGTGTGATTATAATAGGTGTGTATCTGTAACCAATGTGTCAAGTCAAGTCAATTTTATTTATATAGCGCTTTTAACAACTGACATTGTCGCAAAGCAGCTTTACACAATAAAACGAAGTAAGTTTTTATGCAATGTATATGAATCAAAATGATAAGATTGTCCCTGATGAGCAAGCCGAGGGCGACGGTGGCAAGGAAAAACTCCCTGAGATGGTAACAGGAAGAAACCTTGAGAGGAACCAGACTCAACAGGGAACCCATCCTCATCTGGGTGATAACGGAGAGCAGGGATTGATCAGCATAATAATGTGTACTGGAAGTTCAGTATAACAAGAGATGTGGTAAAATTAAAATTAAAAGGAGTCCAGTTTGTTCCTGGAGGCTCAGGTAGACTGTAGGGGATTCCGGTCCTGAGTTATCGAACAACTGAAGTCACAGGTCCCCAGAGCATCAATCGATGACAGGACAGTCTTCATGGAAACCATCCCCAGCCACCACACGAATCCAGGCAGACCACAAGGGGCATCCATGCGACGAGATCTCCAACCAGAAGCAGGACTCCAGGACGGGTTAGACGGCTCCAGAGGGCAGAGGGGTCTGGATCACTGGCAACTCAGGAGCGAAACATGTATAGCTCGACAGAGAGACAGAGAGAGGGAAAGAAGAGAGGGAGAGAGAGAGAGGAGAGAACAGAAAATAAGGAGAGATGGCAGTTAGGTCTGGTCAGAGTCAACATGTATAAGGTGAATGTATATTTAGTGCAAAGTGCAAGCAGAGACTCCGGCAGGACTAACTATAACAGCATAACTAAAAGGGAGAGCCAGAAGGAAACACAGACATGAGGGGGAACTGAGATGTAAAGCAACCAATCACCTCACCGTCAACAAACCTGAGTGAACAATGAGAGTGGGGAGGACAGCATCTAAACATACCAGTTCACCAGAATACTCTACGTCCATGAGTCCCCCAGATCTGCTCCTTTACCTAAGGTTCATCTATTTACAAACATGCTGCGCTAAATAAACAGGTTTTTAGCCTAGACTTAAACACTGAGACTGTGTCTGAGTCCCGAACATTAATAGGAAGACTATTCCATAACTTTGGGGCTTTGTAAGAAAAAGATCTGCCCCATGTGTGATTGCCCATAGCAAAATTTTGTTGCTCAGAATGAGCTTTTTCTTGTCTCATTACTGAACTGAGCTGCCTATTTCTCTAAACCCTAAACAAAGAGACATAACTGAGACACAACCCGAGAAACAACATACTTGAGAAACATTTGAGAAATCTGAGAAACAGAGCTGCATTTGAAGGAGAAGCAAATGAGCCATATGTAACACCATAATGAGATTAAAGCCAGATATAAATGAGATTCATGAAACACAAATGAGAAATATTATAGTTTTATTGAACATATCAAAAATTCTCAATTAACAGCATACAGTGTAATAATTTTACAATTCACACAATAAAATTACAATATAACAGACACCAGCAAAATCTAGCAAATTAAGACACTAAATGATACAAAATGTCACCCAACCTGACCAAGATATTAAGTGTCACACCGCTGAACTCATAGTATGATTTATACAGGAGTTACACAAAGGCATCGTGAGAATCTTCCAGTGAAAAGTCAAAAAGGAGATTTTAAAGGAAATTGGTTGCTTGCTGTATGTAAGGGCTACAGGAACGGGCCAAAGGCAGGAAAAGTTCTCTCTCACCGGCTACATCAGTCTTCTCTTGTGGTGGATGTCCAACAAGTTTGTCCAAAGTCTGAAACTCCTGGAATTGCTTAGTATCTAATGGAACAAAAAAAAACTATATTAAAACATTTAAGATTCACCTAAACACCATTCAGCTACTCCATTCCCAACTGTCTGAAGGTTGAGAGGTGGGCGTGAGCTTGAGCTTGCCCATGGGCTGGTGCTCACCTGACTGATGATGTGGTGTTGATGGAGACTCCGGAACATTCTCCTGCAGTTTCTTTGCTGAGATTCTTGTTCTCCTGAGGTGACATGCTTCTGAAAAGAACCCAGTTAAAGTAAAATGTAAATAATTACCAAGATAACCTTTTCACAAACAAACATATTGGTCTTTATCTATAGAATATAATTGACTGGTGTCTCTAAAGTTACATGTTCTGGTAACTACTGTTAAACACTGAACACGCTATAATAAAACTACTGGTTTTCAACAACTGATCATGCAGTAACATTAACTTACTATTTAAAACTATTGTACACTATCTCTGAGATTTAAAGATAATGAGCCACATTTGAGACATCTTTGAGAAGAAGCAGAAAATGCCTAAATCTCATTCAAGTCTCAAAGACAGCTCATTTCTGTCTAGGAGACAAGGGAAGAGATTAACATGAGATTAACATATTGGAGTTTCTTTGCTATGGGTGTAGTCAGCGTGTTTATAGAGTGTGATTTCAGTCGGTGTGTGATTATAGCATGTGTGTGATTATAGCATGTGTGTGATTATAGTATGTGTGTGATTATAGTATGTGTGTGATTATAGTATGTGTGTGATTATAGTATGTGTGTGATTATAGCATGTGTGTGATTATAGTATGTGTGTGATTATAGTATGTGTGTGATTATAGTATGTGTGTGATTTTAGTATGTGTGTGATTATAGTATGTGTGTGATTTCAGTCGGTGTGTGATTATAGTATGTGTGTGATTTCAGTCGGTGTGTGATTATAGTATGTGTGTGATTATAGTATGTGTGTGATTTCAGTCGGTGTGTGATTATAGTATGTGTGTGATTATAGCATGTGTGTGATTATAGTATGTGTGTGATTATAGTATGTGTGTGATTATAGCATGTGTGTGATTATAGTATGTGTGTGATTATAGCATGTGTGTGATTATAGTATGTGTGTGATTATAGCATGTGTGTGATTATAGTATGTGTGTGATTATAGTATGTGTGTGATTATAGTATGTGTGTGATTATAGCATGTGTGTGATTATAGTATGTGTGTGATTATAGCATGTGTGTGATTATAGCATGTGTGTGATTATAGTATGTGTGTGATTATAGCATGTGTGTGATTATAGTATGTGTGTGATTTCAGTCGGTGTGTGATTATAGTATGTGTGTGATTATAGCATGTGTGTGATTATAGTATGTGTGTGATTATAGCATGTGTGTGATTATAGTATGTGTGTGATTTCAGTCGGTGTGTGATTATAGTATGTGTGTGATTTCAGTCGGTGTGTGATTATAGTATGTGTGTGATTATAGCATGTGTGTGATTATAGTATGTGTGTGATTATAGCATGTGTGTGATTATAGTATGTGTGTGATTATAGCATGTGTGTGATTATAGTATGTGTGTGATTATAGTATGTGTGTGATTATAGTATGTGTGTGATTATAGCATGTGTGTGATTATAGTATGTGTGTGATTATAGCATGTGTGTGATTATAGTATGTGTGTGATTATAGCATGTGTGTGATTATAGTATGTGTGTGATTATAGCATGTGTGTGATTATAGTATGTGTGTGATTTCAGTCGGTGTGTGATTATAGTATGTGTGTGATTATAGCATGTGTGTGATTATAGTATGTGTGTGATTATAGCATGTGTGTGATTATAGTATGTGTGTGATTTCAGTCGGTGTGTGATTATAGTATGTGTGTGATTTCAGTCGGTGTGTGATTATAGCATGTGTGTGATTATAGTATGTGTGTGATTATAGCATGTGTGTGATTATAGCATGTGTGTGATTATAGTATGTGTGTGATTATAGTATGTGTGTGATTATAGTATGTGTGTGATTATAGTATGTGTGTGATTATAGTATGTGTGTGATTATAGCATGTGTGTGATTATTCTGTATTTACACTGTGTATATCCACTTTGGGTTACTTGTTATTACTTCATAACTACTTTACCCTATTTTAATTAGTTTTTTTCTGTCTCTCCCCATGACTTCCTGTCCTCCATCTTTCCTCCAGAGAGTGCGGATTTATTTCTTCATCTTACTCCTTTGAGGTTTTTCTCCTGATCCTGTTACACTGATGTGGCTGAGGAGGAAACGAAGCCCACTGCTGAACTCCTGAATTATTAACGACCAAATGGAGTGAGAACGTCACCCCCCTCACAACACACACACACACACACACACACACACACAGGCACTGGAGCATCCCCTCTGCAGCGCATCAAGCAGAGACAGAGTAAACATCGTCACATCATCCCGAGCATTTAAACATAAACACACTCTAATCCCTTACTTATGTCACAACATGAACCAGAACTGCTACAATCACTAATAGACTCACACACACACACGCACACACAGGTCACCACAGGTTTAGTGATTTTAGGACACTCATCATGTGCTACAACACGGTTAAACAATGCTATAGGACATTAGGGATTAGGGCATAGGGTTTAGGGTGTAAGTTTTTGGGTGTAGGGTTTAGGACGTAGGGTAGAGTGTATAGGCAAGAGCTATGATAACGTAAGCATTTCTGAAAGTCATACATCATATCCTGTGCTATGCTACTGCACTGCTGTAAGCTAACAGCCAAGCTAATTAGCATGCTAGCTAGTTAACATTATCAAATAACTGTAGATAGTTAAAAAAATAAAAAAAAACTTGACATTCCTTTACAAACAGGAGACTGGAAATAATTTCCATTTTTTTCTAGTATTAGATTTTGTGAGTTAGCAAGCCAGGATTAGCGTGCTAGCTAGCTGGTGAGGCAGTAGTTCAAATCCCGGAGCAGTTAGTGAAAAGGAATCCCCTCAGCTACAGCACTGTGTGTAAGGTGTGTGTGTTCAGCGGCGGTGATGTTCTGAAGGGAAAACTTCAGGGCTAATTAATGAGTGGGTGAGTGTGTGCTACAGGAATGACTTTAACACATCAATGCTAATGTGTTTGAGTAACCGCTGTGTGTGAACGAAAGAGATGCAGGTACACACCTGTACATCAGATGGAGTATTGATCCCTCGCTGAAACGCGAGCAGGACAAACAAACCTCACCGACCCTCACAGGCTTCAGAATCCGATCACACGGCAGCGGGATACACAGCGTGTGTGTTCAGTGCAGTTCCCCGATTTAAAGAGTCCATCACAACACACACAGGTGTGACAGAAGAACACACACTCAGTACTCAAGAAAAGTACCCTGCTGAAAAAAACAGCATAGACCAGCATGATTTATATGCTGGTCTATGCTGGTTAATACTGGTTAGTGCTGGTCTGGTGCTGGTTTAGCTGGTGAACCAGCATAACTGATGGAAGACCAGCTTGCCTGCTGAAAAATCCAGCATGTAGTGTTATCTTTAAATGGATTTACATACTTACAAGAGACAAAAATAATCAATTGACCAAAAACACGTAAATACATTATTTTACATTTATTAAATATCTGTGAGGTGTCAAAAACACAACACAAACCTTTTATATAAATGCACTTTTTTAAAAGTAATCAATGGAAATCACTTAAAACTGAAAAAAAACAAAAAAAAAACAGCATAGACCATCATAGCTAGTCACCAGCTTGACCAGCAATTACACCAGCAGGGTTACCAGTATACCAGCACCAGCACCATGGGGTCCGCTGTTCTGGCGATGGGACCACTTGCATTTCTTATGGTAACCGTCAAAATAACTTAAAATGTTCCATCATTTTTAACCATAAACATACGTGTAATGCATCGATTTATGTCTTTATTTGTTAATGTACACTCACATATCAATAAAACATTGTGCTTTTGTAAAATAAAGAAAATAAACTTTCTGCCATCTCAGTCTCCCCGAAAATCTTTTTGAAACGGGTCACTAAAATGAACTAAAATGAACACACACATATCCATATATCTATATATCTATACATATATATCAATAGAAAGCTTAAAGTGTCTACTTTTAAATGTAGCAAGCTTAATCAAAAATAAATGTTCTCGGTTTATGTAATCCATATGAATCTACGGAGAGATACAGTCTTTCTGCCACACTTCATTCACTGATAATGACCTGAGACAGGACACGCCCACACGCCCACACGATGTTAGCATGGGTAAGTTTTTAAATCTTATATAATCCTTATTCTGATAATATAAAACTAATATAAATTTATTTTTCCTCATTTCCTCACAAGCTTTTACCAGTTTATGTGAAACATTGTCATTTAATGTCACTTACATGGTTTGGTTAGCATGTAGATAACACTGCTAAATCATGCTAACATACTGCCTCATGTAGCTTAGCACAAACAGGTTAGCTCACAGGTGGCTAAGCTAATGCCTTACAGTATGTAGATTACAGATGGTTGTCAGTATCAGCTGTGGTGTAAATGTTTATAATATATTCACCCCGTGTTGGATAGCTTCATGTTATGGTAGCAATTTGGTTCAGTTTTTGGTTAGTTTATGACCCTGCTATCTGTAATGTTATTTAGCACAAACAGCTCCTGTTGCCTAAACATTGCAAAAGTTTGTGTTGTCTTTATGCATGGTCAATAGTTATTGATGATTATTGACAGTAATTTTATTATCCTCATGTTTATGTTTCTTTTTCCTTTTTTATAAACCGTTGTGACCATGAAAATGATCAGCCACCTGTTTTATAGAGACCAAATGCAAACAAGCAGGCAAGATACAGACAGACCATCACTATGTCACGGGAACCTCGACCACGACTGGGGTCTGGATTCGGGACGGATCTCTTGTATTTTTTTACGCGGTTGACCACACGATAAGGCTTCACCTGTGACTGCACACAACCAGCACATGGACTGACCTCAGATACCAGGAATGTTACCACTGCTGCTCACAGGGTCTGTGTGAATTGCCAATCAGTTTATAGTAAGCAGCCATAAACACCATGGAAATGCCAGGTATGCGATGTTCACTTGTGTCTCGAGTTAAACAAGAACTGCTTTTCGAGAGGCACAAAGATGTCTGACTGTGTATAGGGTGTAAAAATGGGCTTTAACAAACCTAACACCCTTTCTTCATAGTGCACTGTTCCTGTTCCCACTGTTTTACCCTGAATGTCTGTTTGCACGGCCATATTTACAGTATGTCAGAAATGTGCCTTCTGTGTATAAGATCATCTGTGTCCCTCTTCCCTCAATCCTGGACATTTACTTTGCACTAGGTGAAAGAGGTGAAATTTATATGTTCATAAGTAAGAAAAATACACGAATTTCAGGACATGTCAGAACTACTTCAGGGCCCATAAACCTGCAGAGCCCTAAATAAAGAGTGAGGGCCAAGCTCACTCATCTACACTCCTGTGGTGTGAAAGTAACTGTGTGTGAAAGTGTCCCTGAGAGGTTGGTCTCATGTTTTGTTTTTGTTATTATTTTTTTATCAAAACTTATTTGCTGTTCATTGTTAAATTATCATTTTGTTACAAATGTGCATATTGTATATATTGTTACATATTATAAAATGTTAATATTGTTTGTGTTGGCCAATAAAGCTGATTTTATACTGATTCTGTTTTATATTTTACATATTGGATGACAATCTTCCATGTATTCTGGCTTTTATACCATACCAACATTAGATGGGGTTGTGAACAGCATAGTATCATGGCACTATAATGCTGGTCACCAGCATACCAGCAAAATGTATTCACCAGCACCAGCATACCAGCACCAAAACACAACATATGCTGGTATAATGTTAACCAGTTATGCTGGTCTATGCTGTTTTTTTTCAGCAGGGTACAAGTACACCTAAAACAATGTACTCCACTACTCTGCTCCAATATCTTACTCCAGTAGCAGTACTAAGTACAGTACCTGCTCTAAAATAAACTGTAAGTACAAAAGTACCAGCGCTTCATTACAAAGAAACGGATTTTAACGGATAATAATGAACAAATAAATGGAGAATTAATCAGCAGTATTCAAATAGTTTACAAGTTCAGGAAACCCTGTAGGCCTTACAGGAGATAAGCATGTTTAACGCAACTTCTATTAATGATTTACCTGGTTTGGTGTTGGACTATGGCTGCACAGAGAGAAGTGACGCTACATCCATTTTTACAATATGTTTTGAAGAAAAAAAGAACCCAGAGAAATATGTTTTGACACTAGGACATGTTGATAGCGATTTGACATTAATTAATTTGATATTGATTAAACGAATGGACAGAACCCCCCCCCCCACACACACACACACACACACTCCAAAAAACCTTCCCAACAGTGTGTGACTGATGGTACTTCTAGGCAGTAACCTAGTGAACAAGTGTAAGGATCTGTCTAATAAAGGAAACTCCAAGGTTCTTCTGTAAGCCGCTTTGTATAAGAGTATCTGCCAAATGCCTAAATGTAATTGCAAAAGACACACCAACATTTATATGCTTGTTATTGGCGTGGAGTGGTTTGGCTCAGCATGTTAGCTACTGTAGATCACTAACTGTACCTTCACCCACTCGAAATGCTTGAAAAAAGAACCAGAAGAATCCACAGTCCAGACACAAAGTGGGCGGGATCTGTTGCTCAGGTAACCATTAATCACTCTGGTGTCCTAATCAGAGGTGTGTAGTAACGAGTTACATTTACTCTGTTACATTTACTTGAGTAACTTTTTGGAAAAAAATACTTCTGTGAGTAGTTTTACTGCAGTAGACTTTTTACTTTTACTTGAGTAGATTTGTAAAGAAGAAACGCGACTCTCACTCCGCTACATTCGGCTCCACTCGACTCATTACTTTTCTAACCATTTATTCTACACGTGCAGCCGTTAGATCTTCCACATTACTGTTTCACCAATCAGATGCAGCAACAATAATCACATGACTCGGTTTGACCAATCAGGTCAGGTGGGAAAAAAACTTTCAGCCGGTGTTCTATAAATTCATCGTACCTGTGCAAACATGTGCAAACAAAAGTTTCCGCGCTCTTTCTCTAATTTTGGGGAACGCCCATAAATCTATGCTGCTACTAGTGGGATCTTGTGGTGTGAGTATAGAATACTTTTTTCATGTTTGTGTGATTATACAGTATATTAACTTTAATTGTACATATAATGTTACTTTAACAGGCTATGAATATATAAGTATATTTCAGTAGAGAATTAATCGCCAACACATGTGTTGTACATTTTTATGCATCCCAAAAAATATTAAGCATCCATAATGACCTGCCAGTCATTTCTGTAAACTAGGATTGGTGGAATTGTTTGAATTCAAGGGCGGGGGTAGCTCAGTAATTATGATTTGATGTTGGACTACAGATCAGAAGGTTCAAACCCCATCACCGCCAAGCCGCCCTTTGAGTTGGGCCCTTTGAGCGAGGCACTTAACCCTCACTACTCGTTTGTGTAATGTGATAAAACATAAGTCACTCTGGATAAGGACGTCTGCCCAGTGAGTAAATAAGTATTGTCTTATTCATGTTCTTCTGACGTAGAGCTCAGGTCATGCTATGGTGCGACTGATAGCATGAACACTTATGTTGAGTTTAGAAAATCACTGCACTTTCGTCTAATCACCATCTGTAGGAAGTAAAAGTGCAGATTTTTCATTAAAAAAAAAAGAAAGTTAAAAGTATCACATACCGTATGGAAAATACTCAAGTAAAGTACAGATAGATGAGAAAATATTTAAATACAATACTTGCTACCTCTGTTGCACACACACACACACACACACACACACACACAGCCATCACCTACACAGACTAAAAAAAACATGAGGAAACACCTTCAGTCCTGAGATCACACCGAGAACGGAGACGTGCCAAGAAAAGAAAAGAAAATGTTCTCCAAAACATCACCACAAGAACACACTGATCCACTTTTACTGTTGAGTAGGATATGATCTTAGTCCTAATCTTATGTAACACTGATCATAAACTAATTCTGATTGGAAACTATTTGAATTTTATAGAGATTCAGTGCTGATCTGATGCTCATGGCTGATTCATTAATCAGGATCAGAAATATCTGATCTGACTTCCAGTGCAGTGTTTCAGACCTGGATCTGTCTGATTCCCGACCAGAGATGGACGTTACCATTTAGGAAGCGTAGGCCAAACGCAGGACCCCATTACAGGCTCCACTGTGTTTCTGAATGATATATAAAGATGCATTCTCCGTATATATGTCTGACACAGTATTATAATAAACATCCATGATGCCGCTCACAGCACCAGTGCTGCACCAGTGAAGAGATGTGGGAAACCTGCCTCTCATGAACTGGAGACAACCTCGCTGCTTGGCCAGAGACAGAGCGACGACCAGGTCACGTGAAAACCTTTCACACTTTTACTATACATAATGAAGGTGGCAGATTTACCTTTAGTAATTATTTCATGCAGATGAAAAACAGAGAAATGATTAAGAGAACATGGCTAGTGTAGAGTGAAGATTAAACGATGGGGCGGTGCTTCCGTTTACACACAGTGAAGCAGAAGAGGATGAAATAACTGGAGAAATCTCTCATCCCATTGAAGCAGCATGATGGATCTGGTGAAGACATGACAAACGAGGAGAGCTGGCACGTGTATCGAAGAGGCTGAAAACAAGCAGAGCTGCAGATCAGATGAACCAGGAACAGAAATTAAAGAGGTCCTGAGAAGATTAACTGAACTCTCAGGCATTTATCAGAACATAAGCTTGTTTGTTTGAACCAGGGAATGAAACGTTTATTGGTCCAAATTGAATTAATGACTCGGTCTGATCATGCCGTTCATGCGAGAGAATCTGAGGAGAATCCAGAGAAAGGAACGAAGGGACACTCGACTCAGCGAACACATTCACAATTAGCTAAGAGCTCTCTTTGCAAAATGCACAATTGATGGCATCTCAAGAAGAAGAATTTATTTGTCACATCCACACTACAGTACAGTACAGTTCTTTCTTCACATGTCCCAGGTAGAAACCTGGGGTCAGAGGTCAGGGTCAGCCATAAAACCCTGCGTACAGGCAGCAAACAGGGATAAGGGCCTTGATCAAGATCCCAACAGTGCCAAATTGTTGGAGCTGGGGATTGGGCCAACAACCTTCTGATCAGTAACCCAGGGCCGTAACCCACCAAGCTATTGTTGAGAAAATAAAGCCAAATATTTCCCAGTTCTCACTGACAGCACTCAGGATCTGAGTCACCAGCACCAGCTGTCAGTGGTGTTACGAGCGATTAACAGTGAGACTTCAAAAGGTGTCTCCATTTGTGAGCATGCTGTGGATGTCTCAGTGTATCTGTACCACAGGAAAGCAAGAGCTTATTTTTAGGCCACCTAGCAACACCTAGCTAGATCTGTTTTTCACCTGTAATAGACAGGAATCTGCAGGGCCAGAAGCAAGTGGGTCCAAAAGTACTGAGATTAACAATAGGCCTTTACACACAGCAAAATCATCCATAACATCTGCAGCTTCTGTGGTCCCATGAAGCTCTTGTGATAATAGATGCGACGTTCTCGCAGATGGAAAGCTTCCGTGAGCCATGTGGATTTCTCTACTGCCCTGACATGATGAGAAGCACTGAGCAGGAAGAGAACCTGGACCAAGAGACTTGGGTAGATGTAGATGCAGAAGAACTAAAGCTGGAAGTAAACTCTGCCCAGACATACTATATCTCATCACCACCTTAGATGCCGGATTTGTTGTGTAAGGAAAATATCTTTCACTTCTCTGCTCCTCAGAATCACTGTGACAGTGGCGGTGTTCATCCCTGAATCTCATTAAAACACACCTCAGATGATCCATGTCACGGGGAGCGCTGCCTGCACTTCCTCTTCTTTCCACTGAACATCTAATCGGGAGGCTCTGAGACCAGAATGTGCCCAGGCCAAAACCTGCAAAGTCAAATGTTATTCAGAGGAAATGGAAGAGAAAAACTCCATAAAGGAGGGAGAGAGATAATTACAGACATCACGCAAACAGGATCTTTTATTAGAAGATTGTATTTCTTATTTAATTCCTCGTTTCTTTTAGGAGGAACAGAATAGTGCAGGAGGTCCGTCCACTCACACGGGAAGGAAGGAACCTCGAGCTGAACCGTCACGTCCACATCTCACTCTGTAATCCCCGTCACCGTCTGCCTGTCATGGCTGAAGCTGGTTAGCACACATTTCTTTTCTTAGATCCTAGATGGAAATTGGATTGCTTTGGTTATTACCGTTCCCAGCAGGGGTTGAGGAGGACCCACTGGCACCCAAAAAATCTCCAAGATTCTGTGGCACTCTACACCTACACACGCACACTACACACACGTATAACGAATTATTTCTGCTTATTTGGGTGTTACACTGAAGTCAGACACACACTGCGACCACAGATGGTGTGTTTTTTTTCCCACTGGTCCCACAGGAGAACCTGCAGGAGAACCCACAGTGCAGTAACTAAAACCTTCAATACAGCACTTCCGGTGTTGCTCCTATCTCACTGTGCAACTGCTTTGGCTTCTTCTTTATGCTGCCTGCGTTTTTAAATCAGAGACACACACACACACACACACAAAATGCAGAACGATGAGGGCGGGGCCGGAGCGCGTGATTACATTTCTGAGAGAAGGTTATGATTTATTTATGCATTACAGGAGCTGAACAGATGAGTGTTTACTGCTGTGTGTTCAGTGCAGACCGCACGCGCAGACGGTGTTATATCTCTCCCTCTGTCTCTCTCTCTCTGTCCGTCTCTCTGTCTGTCTGTCTCTCTCTCTGTCCCTCTCTGTCTGTCTGTCCCTCTCTCTCTGTTCCTCTCTCTCTCTCTCTCTGTCCGTCTCTCTGTCTGTCAGTCCCTCCGTCTCTCTCTCTCTATCTCTCTCGCTCTGTCCATCTCTCTCTCTGTCTGTCTGTCTCTCTCTCTCTCCCTCTCGCTCTCTCTGTCTCTCTCTCTCTCTGTGTCTGTGTGTGTGTGTGTGTGTGTGTGTGTGTGTGTGTGGTGCTGATGAGGCAGTTTCTTCCCCTAATTCAAAGCTGGAGGTTTCAGTCGACACGCCCCGCTCTACCTTTGGCACTTGGCACTGTATAGCACCCCCCCCCCCCCCCCCCCCCCACACACACACACACCACCACAACCAATGCCCCTTCACCTCCCTCGTCTCCCCCACCTGGGATGGTAGTGTGTGCGTGACTCTGATATGGAGATACTGAGAGGAAATAAAGCTTGTGCTAGCATCACATGCCGAGAGGATCGCGCGGACTGCAGCCACGGATCACTCGCTCGACAGAGTCGACTCCTCTGAGCGGACCAGGTGTGAGTGAGTCGATTCAGTGGATCTGTGTGTGTGTGTGTGTGTGTGTGTGTGTGTGTGTGCATCCAGTGCCCTCAGAAGCAGAGTGCGAGTCTGTAGACTGGAGTTTAGGGGCACACAATAATCCTATTGCTACGTTCGGTTTATGTAGAGGCGTGGCTATGCTGGAGCTCATGGTCATATTCATAACAAGAGTTAACATGTACCTGATGTTTTTCAAATATTAGGAAATATGCTAAACAATTTAACACAAATGATTTAAAACACATCTTTAATGCACTGCTGCTCTCCTGCTCAGGTCTCTCTCAGGTTCAGTAACATGCTGCACCATGTGTACCCTGAGATCCTTATTTAATGATCAATCAGCTGTGTGTTAATTGGCAATAAAATGTGTTAAATGGTTTAAAATGTCAATGTTGAGGTAAGAGTTCTACTTGAGCTAGTGTTAGTGCATGTCATTGATACGCCTTGTTTACACTAAGTTGTACTTCTTTGGTGCTCAGACAAATACACTCGCTGTTCGGTAATCGGAGAGAGAATCACAGATGAGAAATGGAAAAAGTAGATCAGATAAAGATGAAGTTTCGTCTTAAAACGACTCCGGCGTGTTAAAATTCACTTATACCACTTCAGCGCTGTTATTTCAGCCAAAGTGAGAATATGAACTAATCCCAGTCAAAATATTCACTTTATCTTTTCTCATTAATATCTATTGCTGCAGGTGTTTGTTTACATTGAGACAGTAGCGCATTAGTAGATTATTTTAAAGGAGATTATTAAATCCCACACATAACTGTTCATAACATCACTTTTACTCAACATTTAGATTGATCACTTAGAGGAGCTTTATCCCCCCGAAAAATTCTCCATAAACTTTACACAGATCGCTGATCGCCCGCGTCCCATTTAAATTCCATATGTAAACCCCGCCTCCTTCAGCTCCTCCCCGTCTTTCAGCGGGTCTTCAATTCGCCATCACAGAGCGAGGATGAAGCCAAGGTGTGTGTTTATTATAAACTGTTATATCTGCATCAGTGCAGTCATTTCTCATAAATACAGTTTACTAAACATCATGAGGGATTCATCAGTTGACTGTAGGTTTTCTCTGTGTTCACCCTCATCACACCAGCTGTTTCCTCTAGTGAACATGAAGCCCTTAATACATCCTCTATGAACCTGTAGTCTACTTTATATAACAATCATGCTGCTGCTGTTTTAACTGGAAAACCTGACTGTCTGTATAAAACAGTGCGTATGACATTAACTACCACAGAGTTCTGCACATAAATGATGAGAAACAGAGACAGACAGCATTCAGTGCTCTCGGTTTAACGGTACAGCAGTGTGAGTTACAGAGAGAGAGAAATCCTGCTTCTGTCATAAATACTGTATTGTAGTAAATAATGTCCCGGATCATAAAATACCTTTATCAGCCTTAGACTAGGGTTTTTTTGTCATTGTAATTTAGAAAAAGTTACTTTTTAATGAATAGAAACAAAAAAAGAAGATATTAAAAAGATGCTTTGTTTAATTCCATTAAAACAATGTTTGTCTATATTAATGAATGTGAATCAATAGTCTAGTAGCTGTGAAATGTTAAGGGGTTGAATGTAGAACCTACTGTCTTATTTATGAAGCTAAAACACTAAATTAAACTAGATAACATGATGAAAGTTTGAATATTTAATATCTGTAGATGGAAGGTTTTTCGAGTCACATGGGAGTAGGTCTCTAAATGAGCAGCAGGTGAGAGTAGAACATTGACATTATTGGCACCGCACAGTTTATTCCATCGTCCAGCCTCATAGGTGTGATGTTTAAAATTCTAATCAATGTTTAAAGTTATCTGCTGTTTTCTGGTTACATTTTTCTGATTGTACATGAACATAGAAAAAGGTTTATACAGTAAACAGTGTGTGTGTGTGTGTGTGTGTGTGTGTGTGTGTTAAACCTCTATGTGGGCCGAGCTGAGCCCCCCTTCACTGGAAACCCTAGAAACGCCCCTGACTGAAACATAACGATGTCATTATAAGTGTGAGTTCTGACCCAATGTATCTCACACACACACACACACACACACAGGTTTATGAGTCGGTTCTGCTGAAACACTGCAGAGGATCCGGATTACACAAGAGAAAGAGAGAACCGACTCCTCTCACCGCGCGCGCACACACACACACACGCACGCAGACGCAGAGGCTCGGTGTGGAGCAGCGCGCGGAGGTCACGGGGCGGAAACAGCGCGCGCTGCGGACTCGGTAATAAACACGAAGAGACAGAAGGATGCGGTGATCCGCACGCGCACTGAGAGAGAGAGAGAGAGAGAGAGACACACACACACACACACACACTCACACACACACGGACAGACAGAGGGACAGCGATGATGATGATGATGATGATGATGGCCGGCGGTCGGTGAGCGCGCGCTGATGTCCGCACCATGGAGACACGGAGTCTCGTGACGGCGGCGAGCTTCTCCCTCAGCGTCCTCGCGCTCGCGCTGCTCGTCACCGCCATCTTCACCGAGCACTGGTACGAGACGGACACGCGCAGGCACAAGCGGAACTGCGACCGGTACGGAGCCGAGTCTAACGACCAGAAGAACCGCGAGATGCCCATCTACCACCTGCCGCTGGTGGACGGCACCGGGACCGGGACCGGGACCGGGGCCGGGGGGGGCAGCGGGGGGGGCAGCGGCGGCGCGCGCAGGAACAGCGTGGCGCTCATGAAGCCCATTCACGTGGGGAGTCGCGAGGAGGAGCTGCTGGAGAACTGGAGGGCCATCCTGGGTATGGGGATCCTGGAGACGGAGTGTGGACGCCCACTGTTCCCCACACACTCCGGGCTCTGGAGGAAGTGCTTCAGCCGGGGAGTGGACCAGGACATAGACCGGCTCATCTCTAAAGGTGATAACACACACACACACACACACACTCAAACATACACACACATACACACACACATACACATACACACACACACACACATTCTTGTAATTAGGGCATTACGAGGACAGTAGTCCCACTCATCACTTTCGGGGACACCACTTTCCAGTGGTCCTCTGGATGTGAAAAAAATCAGGCATGTACAATTAAATTATGTAAACACAAATATCACTTCAAATTTCAGTTACACAGTAAAAAAAAAATTTGTGGTTGGTTTTTTAACAACTTATGAGGACATAACAAGAACCAGTCATTTGTGGGGATTAGGGTTAGTCCTAACCCTAACCCTAACTCACACACACTCACACACACACACACACACACACTCACACATACACTCACACACACACTCACACTCACACATACACACACACTCACACCCACACATACACACACACTCACACACACACACACACACACACTCACACTCACACACACTCATCAAAATACAAAACACCATCATCTTAAACCCATCTCCTATTAGATGTGTGAAGTTTGTGTAGCGTTTAGTACAGGAGTGTGTGAGCTGTGCACATTCACTCTCATTATGTCAGTATCGTCACTCCGCAGTGTCACGCGGCGTCCCCGACAGCGTAACGTCACTAATGCAGCTAGCTCGTTAACCCGCTCATGTCAGACACGTGAGTGGGATTTAAGTCCCGATTTACCTCCTCATTCTCTCACTCCTTTATGTAACTGCATGACAATGTTACCATGGCAACCAGCAACTTTAATATCGCACCAACCTTACAGCACACTGTTTCTGTCTCCCACATCATCATCCTCAGGTAATTCGCATATTAGATATGATAGGTTCAAAGTTGTGGAGTGGATACGGTGACATCGCGGCCCCGGGCCAGACATTAGCCCCGCCCCCAAATCACCTGAGTACTGAGACAGTTCAGAGCTTTGAGAGCAGAGTGAGCTCGGTGCTCAGATCCAAACACAACAAGATGTTGATTAGTTCTCTAGATGCTCTGACAGTAGTGCAGGTTTATACAAAGGGTGTTCGAGTCAAACCGGGACGCGTGATGACATTTCTGGTGAATGAGGGCGTAGAACAGGTGAACATTCAGAGAGCGGAACACCTGATCACTGAAGATCAACCCGCGGAAGAGACGCGTCTGTGTGTGTGAACTGTACACACACTCATTCACCAACACCACTCACACACTACAGGAACTCGTCTGGGAGTTTTCGCCACGCCCCCGTACAGTCCTGACCCCGCTCCAAGACGTTTACACAAGGAGTTACTGGAGGCCGGCGTTTCAGACAAGACTCGGACAGACGATCGCGGCTCCACCGTACTGAGAGAACTTTCTCCCTTGATGGTGTCCAAGCACTAATGAGACACTGGGATGAGTGAATCAGTGTATCAGGGGATTATATAGAGACATTAAGGGAGTGTTTACTCTCAGGACTGTGTTCTGTTATTCTGTACAAACAAAAGTCCTGCTTTGACTTGAACGCTCTCGTATTAATGCGCTCCTTAACGTTTCTATAGCAACAGCTCATTCACAGAGACATATAGAGCTGATAATTAACAGATTATAGTAGTAATCATAAACTTGATACTAAAAGTAGGGAGGTGTGTGTGTGTGTGTGTGTGTGTGTGTGTGTGTGATGTCAGAGGAAGGAGTCTCCAGTTTCAGCGCTGTGTAACAGTCAGAGATAAATCTGTAGGTTTTCTCGTGGAGGAGTTTACACTGCCTTGCGGTTTCTCAGTCACATGGTGAAGTGTCATTAATTTTGAAAGAGAGACGAGGGGACGAGTGTGTGTCACTGTTGTAACAGGGCCGAGAACACACACTGACATTAAATGTGACTATGAACAGATAAGAGTATGATGAAATAGTTAAGTGAAATATTGCTTGATATGGCTGTTGTGTGCCTGTGTGTGTATGTGTGTGTGTGTGTGTGCCTGTGTGTGTATGTGTGTGTGTGTGTTTGGAGCCGGATGGTGAAGGTGACAGGAGGAAGTCACTATAGATTATGTTGATGAGATGCTGCTGGATTAAAGATGGAGATGTGCAGACTCACTCACAGTCGACCTTCAGCAACTACACACACACACACACACACACACACACTGTGTGTGTGTGTGTGTGTGTGTGTGTGTGTGTGTGTGTGTATGTTCTCTCCCACACACGCGGCACTCACACTCTATTCTCACACTACACACACTGTTACATGTGAAACAGCAGCTGCTCCACCTGCAGTGTTACATAAGACATAACCCCTGTGTGTGTGTGTGTGTGTGTGTGTGTGTGTGTGTGTGTGTGTGTGTGTTTTACAGTATAACACAGTGTGGTGTGCTGGAGCAGAGTCACTTATCACTCCAGAGTAGATAATTTTCCTATAACAGTGTTTTATTCCTCTTACTAATAATTTAATTTTATTTGTAGTTACAGTTGAAGTCAGACATCTCCTCACTGACACTCCAGCAGCTGCACACACACGCTCTCACGCGCCTCTCTACTCTCTGTCCAAGACAAAGTGAGGAAGCACACAGAAGTGTAAACTCCTCCGCTATACAGAGCTGACACTGGAGACTCCTTCCATAACTGACACAGAAACGTCACCATCGCAACATTTAGCAGGTGGACGAGAGAGAAACAAAGAGCATGTGTATTAAGTTATCATTAGATTACATGTACAGTGGAACCTTGGATTATGAGCATAATTTGTTCCGGAAGTGGGCTCGTATGCCAAAAACACTTGTAAATCAAATCAAATGTTCCCATAAGAAATAATGAAAACTCAAATTATTATTCGTTCCACAGCCCAGAAAAAATAATTACATAAAAATTTATTATTACAAAATAAAACAGATTAACCTGCACTTTACCTTTAAAAAAAAGTTTAAATAAATCACGACATATAAGTGTTTCCGTTTGTGCGTGCAGGCGCTGTTTGTGTGTGTGTGTGTGGAATTAGCCCCTTCCCTCTCCTCGTTTTACACAGTAACACTCCTCCTCCCTCTCCCCACCTTGCGTGAGTGAAGCCAGGGAGGGGGGTGAAAAGAGTGTGTGTGCGTGTCGGTGTGTGTGTGTGTGTGTCGGTGTCAAATTACGCGCACGCACACACATAGGAGCCGCTGAAACAGAGAGGGAGATGTTGATTATACCAGTAAGACACGAGCACTAAGACCCTGCAGGGGAGACGATTACCCACAATTCCGCAGCGCTAGAGACAGAAGACATAACCATTGACTCAGTTGTGATCACATGACACTCGGTGTCCAAATAAGAGGCCCATGCGTGATACATGATACTTGGCACTTGTAAACCAACACTTTCTAGTTTTTTAAATCAAAATTTATTAAAAATCTTTGCTCGTCTTGCGGAACACTCGTAAACCACGTTACTCGCAGTCCAAGGTTCCACTGTATACTAATACTGTGTGTGTGTGTGTGTGTGTGTGTGTGTGTGTGTGTGTGTGTGTTGGCAGGCATTGCAGATCGCTGCACTCCGGTTAAATATCATTTCTCTCAGCCGATCCGACTCAGGAACATTCCCCTGAACCTGACCAGAACCATCCAGCAGGACGAGTGGCACCTCTTACGTATGTACACAACCTCACACATACACACACACACACACACACACACACACACACACATACACAGAGTCTTGGTATAGGAGAATATTGTATTACTAGGTTAATCCATAAATGTGAAATGGGTGGAGCAAAAAGAGCCTGGCTGTTGGTTGGAATATGTGTACTTACCGCAAGTTAGCTTTAGCTTAGCTAACGTGGCTAACCGTAATGTACATGCTAACATTACTTTGCGTTTGATTGAACTAATGGTCTGCGATGAATTGGCACCCTGTCCAGGGTGTACCCTGCCATGTGCCCTAAGTCTCCTGGCATAGGCTCCAGGCCCCCGTGACCCTGAATACAGGATTAAGCGGTACAGATGATGAGTGAGTGAGTGATTGAACTAATGGTTAGTTACACTACAACGATTCCCGTTAGCTGGTTAGCTAAAGTAACGCATAGACAGCTAGCGGTTTGACTCCTGCACTGCACATAGCAGTGTATAATGCATTTATGGCTTAATATAATTTCAACTTCAGAGTTACATAAATATTCACCCCCTGTATAGTTTGTCATGAATGCGAAGGCTAGCTAGAAGCTAGTATCAGGCTGTGAACATGTTTATCTCTGTAGTAAATCAGACAGTTTAACACGTGGCTCTATGGGGATTGACTCACATGTAGAACCAGCTCCTAGTGGACGATCTGATCATTCTGATTCATACACATTAACATTTCATACAAACTTAAATAATTATTTTGATTGTGTAAAGCTACTTTGCGACAATGGTGTTAAAATCGCTATACAAATAAAATCGAATTGAATTGAAATTCAAGGGATTGCAGGTTTTGGCACTTCCACCCTGAGCTCGCGTGTGAGAAATCTAATCATGTTTAAAAGTGTTAGAGACAGAGAAGTAAATAGACATCCAGAGTATTATGAAATACAATAGCGTGTTAAATGTGTGTGCAGTTTAGATGATACGTGATTAACATTTTGCTGACTTTCCTTTAGCGTCTTTAAGAGCAACAGCTCTCATGAGAGGGTTCTCGACTGATAGTTTTTAGTTGGTGATACGTGTGTGTGTGTGTGTGTGTGTGTGTGTGTGTGTGTAAACTGTTATTAAACAGGTAACTCTTGGTGATGTTATGATAACCATCAGAGGTCTACATGCAAACTCAGAAATTAGACCAGTTGTTATTTCCTGGTAAGAAATGCAGAGCATCCGGAAAGTATTCACGGCGCTTCAGTTTCCCACATTTTGTTATGTTACAGCCTCATTCCAAAATGGATTAAATTCATTATTTTCCTAAAGATTCTACTAAAATTACACCCCATAATGACAACATGAAAGAAGTTTGTTTGAAATCTTTATTAAAAACAAATCACATGTACATAAGTATTCACACCCTTTGCCGTGACACTCCAACTTGAGCTCATGTGCTTCCTGTTTCCACAATCATCCTGGAAATGTTTCTACAACTCAATTGGAGTCCACCAGTGGTGATTCAGTTGATTGGACATAATTTGTAAAGACACGCACCTCTCTATACAAGGTTCCACAGTTAACAGCGCATATCAGAGCACAAACCAAGCCATGAAGTCCAAGGAATTGGCTGTAGATCTCTGAGACAGGATTGTATTGAGGCACAGGTTTGGGAAAGGGAACAGAAAAATTTCTGAAGCATTAAGGTCCAGATGAGCACAGTGGCCTTCATCATCCATAAATGGAAGAAATTAGGGACCACCAAGACTCTTCGACTGGGGGAGAAGGGCCTTAGTCAGGGAGATGACCAAGAACCCGAAGGTTAGTCTGAAAGAGTTCCAGTGTTTCTCTGTGGAGAGAGGGGGACCTTCCAGAAGAACAACCATCGGACGGACGGAACCAGACGGAAGCCACTCCTCAGACCGTGAGAATTTTTTTTGTTGAAGCCCCGTTGGCACCAATTACAACCTCAAGTCTTTTTGAGTATGATGCTTCAAGATGGTGGAGCTAATTATTTGCTAAGTTTGTTCAGCATTGTAACAAAATCTAAAAAACAATATTGAATCTGCATATTTATAAAACTTGTGATATTTACAAATCGGATCAGCACCAGAATCGTGATAATATTGTATCAGGATTTTGTTTTCCCTGGCCGTCCTTTTTGTTTCTGGACTAATGTTCCTGATTTTTTTTTTTTTTTGTGAACTTTACCCTAGCATGTGTGAGTTAGCTCGCCTGGTGTTCTATGGGACGTTACCCTGAATGCTCGCACACAGTGTGTGGTCTGATGCATGGTGTGGATTATTTATTTGCACCTTTACAGCTCCATATCTAACCAGGAACTTTTCTCAGTCTTCAGTCGACCTTCTGATGACCTCTCCTGTTCACCTGGTGGAGTTTAGAGACCTTGTGTCCAGCTCCAGTATTTGCACAGAGCTTCGTGTTGTAGATGTTGCTAACAGACTATGCAACGGCGTCATCCTGACGATCCGGTCTGCTCTGCCCACGCGATGCTCGGCCAGGCACTGCAGAGGCGGTGGTGCTGATTATAGCACTCTCCTCTGTCTGTGTGGACAAACTCCCGCTGTACAATACCTGCGCTGGTACAGGATCCTGACACGCTGGTCACCCCGCCCCCTTCCTGCTGAAGCTAGTGTTCTGAGAGTAAATGCTGCTGATCTTCATCCTTTAAAATACTGTTGAAATCCGTCTTCAGAGGTAATCCTGGTCAAATCCCATCAATTATATCTGACTTATGAATTTACTGATGCTGTTAAACAAGACATTTTACATCTCCTCGTCTCCTCAAAGTTTTGTCCTAACTAAGAGTCGGTTTAACGTTGGTGATCTCTGTCTCCTACTAAACCTAAAGGTTTTCATATTTTCTTCAGGTGTGGTCTCTTGCTCTGACTTTTCTGCAGATTTTAGGAGATTCTATTTTCATTTATAATAAACATCAGGATCAGCTCCAACACAAACCAGAAGATCCACACGTTAGAGTTTGTGCTATCATCTGGTCTCTTGGTTTCAACCCTTGAACGTTTGAAAAAATATTGGTAACACTTTATGGTTGTGTTCAAATCTACACTGTCTTATCGCCTTCCAAAGCCCCACCCCTCCCAGTCCCACGCGCTCGTCTTATCTGTACATTCAAGCAGAATTTTCTGCAACACATTAATGTTCAAACACTCAACTCCTATCACCTCCAGCAGATTCCCTTCCATCACTCAAGAGCTTGTCCCTCTTTTCAGCTCATCTTGCTCAGATACCCTGGACCCTGTTAGTATCCTCATGCTGAATGAGCAGAACAGAACAGTTTGTTTATTGACAGAACTGACAGTATGAGGTCTCACATCCTCACACCCTCACACCAGACTCAGAGACATCGTCCTGTTATTGGCAGGACCCTTCAGCAGCTCCAGCCAGGGTTTTCCTCTCAGCAGTCTGAGCCAAGGGGCAACTCTGTCCAATAATGCGAAAATGTCAAAACATGTAGTTCCTTAAATGACCACTAGGCCAAGCTGGCTCCAAAAGTGAGTCCATCCATATAGAGGGATAAAAATTTTCAACTTCACAACAGAAATATACACCTTTACAGTCTGGTACTAAAAAATGGTTTCTTTATAGATAGATTTCACATTCATTTTACAACTGTACCTACTCATCAGTTAAAATTATATTGTGCAATCAAATTGTACATAATTGGGGGCGAGCTGATTAGAGTGACAGCTGCATTGCAGGTATCAAACTGCTAGCTGTATGCTGTGAATCATTTTAGCTCATAGGATGGTGTGTAGGGTACGGATGAGGGAGTTCAATCAAATGGACAGTAACGGTAGCATACAAATTATCATTTTAATTACACTAAAGCTAAGCTAGCTAGCGTGTGGTAACTGAGTTAATTAGGTGTGTTTTAACCAACAGCCAGGCTCTCCATAGCTTTAGAACGTTACACAGCACAGAATCCACTTCATTACATCATTCTCTCTGTCGACTCCCGTGTGTTTCAGTCCTGTCTCAGTACAGCATTTGATGCTCTGGACACTGACATGCTTCTAGAGTGTATCTGGTCTGTAGATGTCTGTGTTTGAATGGTTCACAGATTTGAATTCAGATAGAAGAAAGTTCTTGATCCCCATGTGTCTGTTAACTCTGGTGTCCCACAAGGCTGAAATTTTGGGCCCCTGTTGTTCTCTTATACTGTACATGCTTCCCCTCGGCTCCATCTTTTTTTGGGGGAAGACATTATTGTGTGTCCAGTGTTGTGCAAATGACACAAACTGCTAACATGCTAGTTACACCTGATTGTGAGCGAATGAGCTTTTAAATTGTCTAGACGTTCTAGATGATATGAAAACAAAGCTGAAGTAGTGATGTT
Organism: Clarias fuscus; assembly: GCA_030347435.1. NCBI lineage: Eukaryota > Metazoa > Chordata > Actinopteri > Siluriformes > Clariidae > Clarias > Clarias fuscus. The sequence continues at coordinate 408,892 of CM059228.1, forward strand.
TGTCTGGCCATCCCTGCCTGAGCAGTGTGCCCGGCCCTGCTAATGCTAAAGTGTTGCACACTTTAATATTTTGTTTTCCATGCCTTTTGCTTTGGTGTCCAGTTCATGTGTGTAAATTGTTATTCGTGTTCCCAGAGCTGCGCTCTCACATTCTGAGTCCTGGAATATGGCGCGTGCCATCAGGGAAGAAAACCTCCGGTGGTTCAGTACATTCATGTGGTCATGTGACTTCATTTTTTTTTCCACATAACGTTGCTGAGTCTTGACCTGAGCGACTGAAGCGACCCCAGATCATAACACTGTCTGCAGAGGCTTGTACAGTGGACGCTATGCATGATGGGAGCATCGCTTCATGCGCTTCCCTTCTCACCCTGACACGCCCATCACTCTGGAATAGACTCAGTCTGGACTCATCAGGTCACATGACCTTTTCCATCGCTCCAATGTCCAATTGTTATCGCTCACCTTCCAGATGTTGATCTGTTCCAGGAAGTTAGATGTTGTCTCTGCTTGATGCTGTTGACGGCAGTGAGAAGCGTCTTCTCGATGACTCACTATGATGTTTCCATCCAAATGAAATTTCAGAAGTCGTGTAAATATTTACACAGGGAGCGTTCCTCGTGTTCAGAGTCACGTCACACACGTGCTTCATTTCTCCTTCAGATGATCACAGTAACCTGCACATGCTTCACGTCTTCACTCAGGAGCTGCTCTGTGCCACGTTAAAATAAAGCGTACAAATAAACGTGTAACAGAAGATGAAACTGGTGTGAGAGTGAAGACTGAGGGAGAAGGGAGTGTTGGAGTTTGGGGTATTGTCCTTCAGTAATCCACCCACGCACACACACACACACACACAATGCATCAGCATTTTACACTGCAACAGCTCCTGAAAAGGACAAAGCAGGAAAGAAGAAAGGCTGAAGAATCCTTATACTCTGTGTGTGTGTGAGTGTGTGTGTGTGTGTGTGTTTGTGAGCGTGTGTGTGTGTGATCTTCCTCTGATTAATCAGTGATTTACTGAAGATGTGGTGTGTGATTTTGAACTGCTGTCACATATGTTTCAGTTGCACACACTCTCTCTCACACACACACACACACACACACACACACACACACAGTGTTAATTATACAGCGATATTATTATCATCAGTGCTGCTGGAAATAACCGTGCGATCTCTCACAGTGTGGGTGGAAGTCATGGAGACGTGTGTGTGTGTGTGTGTGTGTGTGTGTGTGTGTGTGTGTGTGTGTGTAGATCTGAGGAGAATAACAGCGGGCTTTATGGGAATGGCTGCTGCCGTGTTGCTCTGTGGCTCCGTCGTCTCTGCAGTCGGATTTTTTTGGGAGGAGAAACTCACACAGCATGTGTCAGGCCTGCTGTTCCTCATGTCAGGTACACACACACACACACACACACAAATGCCCACACACACTCTCACTGTTGTACATTCCTCTCTGCTGCAGGGATCTTCTGCACCATCTCCTTGTGCACCTACGCCTCCAGTGTGACCTATGACCTCTCCCGGAACCCGCCCTTCATCTACGGTCTCCCTGGAGATGTGGATCACGGCTTCGGTTGGTCGGTGTTGTGTGGGTGGGCGTGTCTCGGGCTGACGGCGGCGTGCGGCTGCATCAGCACCGCCTCCCCCTTCATCAAGCGCCACAAGAACACACACACCTCTGCAGTGTGAGAGCGCTCTGCAGCTGATGATGGACTCGACATCTCTCTCTCACACATACTGTACACACACACACACACACACACACATAAATAAGTACATTGCACATCTTTTTTTGGAGCAGATGTCACTCTGGGGTGTAAGGCCACACCCCCAGCTCACACCCCAACCCTTTCCATAGGGGCGGAGCTTCATGTAACCAGCCAATCACAGACTTGACCATGTGACATCACCACTCCTCACTCCTCCAGCTGGTATAGACACTGAACACTGCTTTAATGCCACAGTATTATATCTCAGCACTACTCTGTATACAAGTGTGTTCAGGTTGTTGATTTTGAAATCTGATCGGTTGTTTCCTGGTTAAACCCCGCCCCCTATACCCCACCATCCCCACACACACACACACAGGACTGTGCTGTGAGCACACTGGTGATGATGATGGTGGTGGTTACAGGAGTGTGTGTTTGTGTTCATGTTGTGTAATACAGAGCTCAGAGTGTTAATGAGAGTTCATAAACCTGCACTAATTACAGCTCGTTAATCACATGACCATAACATAAACGAACGAGAACACACCGAGCACAGCAGAATTACCGATTATTATGATTAATGATAATAAGACACTTTATATAAATATAGTGTATATATAACATGAGGATGTTGATTTCTTGGTGTGTGTTCCTGAGTGTGATCAGTGAATAATAAAGTCCTGTACAGATCTGATAGAGCAGTGTGAAGTGGTGTTCAATATTGTTGGCTTTATTTCCTGTGACTTTGACGAGACGATGACGACGATGACGTCACTGATATCAGAGACGGTGATGAAATCAGCATGTGATATCGCTGACGGAGAAAGACGAGACTAAAATGTGGTTAAAAGAAATCAAATCTAATAAAACATCTGTCTTTATTTTCATCAACATATATCATTTTCCTGACAGTCCGCTGCGATACGGTGTTCATTCATTACGGCGCGAGCGGCGGTGTTTCCCGCGCAGTGACGGGACGCCGCGAGCTCCGTCGTCTTCAACTCTTCATCATCACACGGTGTCACTCAGACGGAAGAGAAGAGACGAGACCTGGGCCCGATTTCTTCATCTTGAACCGGAGGGGAAACAGTGGGGGAACACAATCACTGGGGAAAATAGCACAACCCTGAAGAGACGAGGCATCAAGGCATCCCATAATAATCCCCCAGTTGTACAGCCTCTCTGTGGTGATGATGTTTCTGTACGTCTGATGTAGTTTATTTGTTTTTATTTGATTTCATAGTTAAACCGTGGCCGAACAGACGAATCTAACAGGTTAGTCACTGATTGTGACCCCGAGGAGCTACAGGATCACTACAACAGTCCACAGTCCACTAAAACTGAAAATAGCTGACAAAATTCATACTAGTGTGAAGACTGGTGTGTGTGTGTGTGTGTGTGAGAGAGAGATAACGCACACCTAAAACATAAGGGGGGGGTGGGGGGGGAATCACTTACTGCCATCTAGTGGTCAGTTTTATATATACAGTATGTCTGTCAGTCTGTTTTATTTAATTGCTCTCCCGTATTCTATCAGTCTGTCCTACTGGTACAGAGTTTCTGCACATGTGTGGGTCATGCCTTCATATCACAGGGTGGAAACCCACCAATCACGTGGAGAACATGCAAACCACACACACACACACACACACACACACCAAGGCGGGAATCGAACCTGGACCCTGGAGGTGCAAAACTACAGTGCTAACCACTACACCGCTGTGCCTCCATGCTTCATAATTTAGATTTTGAGTAAGTATGAATTAAAATGTAAAAACTTTTGCAGAATAAATATAAACCTTAGAGAGTGTGAGAGTGATTTTTTTTTCAGTTACATTATAATAAGATCAATTAGATCAGTTAGAACAGAAAAGAATTCACTCTCAAATGTGTGTGTGTGTGTGTGTGTGTGTGTGTGTGTTATCCTGTAATATGAGCAGGTGTTATCATGGCTCTCAGACTCCTGCACCTGAGTGCATTAATTCCCCACTCCTTCTTTCTGATTGCAGCACAGACTCACAAACACACACACACACACACACACAATAAAGTACCGGGAAGACAGTGAGAATAAGTGGAGTGAAGTTATGAGCAAACTTTATTAATGTAAGAAGTGAACAGGATTCAGGACGCACAGCTTCTCCGATATTTTCCCCCATTTCAGAAACTGGATCTGTGTGTGTGTGTGTGTGTGTGTTTATTCACAATGGTTAAACACCAGCAAATCTGGAGATCAAACATTTAAAATATAAGTAATGTAGTTTAATATTTCATATATTCTGACCCTTCGGCAGTGGAGAAACTAACACTGTAACCATGGCAACTGAAGGACACGCCCAAATCAAGGCTCCAGGTGTGAGCATGGATAGAGTGAAGAACGCAGGTGTTCTATAAGGGGCGGGGTTAGCCGTAACGCCGGAGCCATGCTGCAGGATGTCAGAACGTCACATGACAGAGGAGGACACGTCCACCTTGAACACCATGTCTCACGTTAAACCCCCGGCGTGACGCTCACACGGATTTACATATAAAAACTCTTCACTGTGGAACTAAATGTGCTTAAAAACACAGCAGTGGATCTTGAACACTAATTGAATTTTAATTAAACACTTCTGATCAGAGCAGAGTGGGCGTGTCCCATCACAGAAGGATTGGTCTCCATGACAACACAACCTGCAGCTCATCAGAGCGACCCTCTCTCGTTTTTTATACAACGTCAGAGTCAGACACGTGCAGAACCTGTTCTCCCAAAGACAAGGACAAAGTCATGGGCAAGTCTGAAGATGAGTGATCAGTCATGTGACAGGAAGTAGGCACTGATGGGGACACACCCACGCACGTTAGCAGCACTAGTGGCTGCTCCAGAACCTGAACATTTGAATTATGTTGTTTGTTGCTTCGTTGTAAAAGTCTGTGATGACCCAGCAGTCTTTGAGACACGGTGCCGTGACGTCACTTCCTGTCTTGTTTCTTTCTTCCTCGTATTTATGGGACTGTTTACTCGCAGTCCAGGTGTGTTTTCTTGCTCGTGGTCATTCTCAGACATCCTTGAAGATGCAGTGAGTCTCTTAAAATGTGACAGTGATGTCACTTCCTGTATTACTCTCTTCAGATAAAGCTAAGATGTTCTGTGTCTATGTGTGTGTATGTGTGTGCGTGTGTGTGTGTGTGTGTGTGTTCAGAAGCCCTTGATGAGGCAGTAGGCCTCGAGTGAGGACAGGATGATGTACAGGAGCCACAGGCTGAAGAACAGGCCGCTGGTGAGCATTTTGAACCTCCGCGGCCCGCCCAGCTCGCCCCCGATGCTGGGTCGGCGCCGGTACATGAGGACGGCGATGCAGATGAAGGCGAAGATGGTGAAGAGTGTGACAGAGAAGGCGAGCGTTCCCGGTGACACTCTAAATTCCTGACCGTGCCACTGGTGGAAGACGGCGGCGATGGACCAGGCCACGCCGATACCCAGGAACACGTTCACAGCGTTACTGCCTGTCACGTTCCCGATGGACGCATCCGCGTACTGATCCTGTATCGCTGCCACTTTACTCGCAAACGTGTCTGTGAGAGAGAAAGAGAGCGAGAAAGTTAGGGGGGGTCTCAGAGTCACAGCTGTTCTCCACTTTAAACTAGCATACTGTTTATATGCTACTGCAAATCTCTGGTGTCAGTTACCCTGACGACCAGTACGTTCGGAACACACCCTGAAGCTCGACTGTACCTCAGAGGTGGAACTTGGGACTTTTCCCTGAAAATTTCCCTGAATCTGTGCAATCAATTAACGACAGAGCGGGTGTGTGTGTGCGTGTGTGTGTGTGCGTGTAACGAGGGGTGTGTGTGGCGGCGTGTACCTGGGACGGAGGTGCCGAGGGCGACGAACACCACGGCGGTGACCGAGTCCTTTAGGCCGATGGTGCAGCCGAAGTGTGAGGCGAGGTCTCCGATGACGGCCGTGAGCAGACCGATCATGCAGATGGAGATGATGAAGCACGCCCAGCCGTTCCAGTAATCAGTGGGAGGAACGAACGCAAACGCCACCTTCCAGAACACCGTCAGGAAGTGCATGACGTAATCAAAACACGACGGCAGCTTCTCCTCACCGCACTCTTCACCACCCTCATCATCATCATCACCTCCTGATGGACACACAATACACACCATGAAATACACACTCACACACACACACACACAATAAAGAGAAATCCTAAACCTGAGTACCTGAGTTGACTGTAATGGCCTCCACAAATTGCTCTCTCCAGCTGTTTGTCCCCACCAGCAAAGCCAAGTTTGTTTTCTTTATTAATTTATCTACTGTGCTCTGAGGACACACACACACACACACACACGCACACATTAATATTAGATTAGATAAAGATTTCTAGGAAAAGAGAGGAAGGTGTGTGTGTGTGTGTGCGTGTGTGTGTGTGTGTGTGTGCGTGTGTGTGTGTGTGTGTGCCTTGAACTCGTAGGACTCCTCGATGATGACTTCCAGTCGAGAGTTTTCTCCTAAAGATGGTCGTCCAAGTTCAGCAATCCTCATCTCCTCCTCCTCCTTCTGCGAGAGAGAAAACTTCTCTCCTTCATCTGAAAGACAGACAGAGAGACAAAGAGAGACAAAGAGAGAGTGAGAAAGAGAGCTTGCTGTCTGATTTCATATTAAATGCGAAAGAGACAGGCAGAAAGGAAGGTAGGTAGACAGGAAGACAGACAGTCAGACAGATACCTGTGATGGTGATGATGTCAGAGGGGATTGGGTTGTCTCTACCCTGCACTTTCCTATAGACATCTCTCCCTAATAAACACACACACACACACACACACACAACGGAACATTTTTATTATACATCTTTATAAACAGAGCAGTAATAAACGCAGGGTGCAGGACGGATCAGCGCTGAGGAGGGACGAGACACATCACAGACGTGCGCGGTGTGAGTTATAATGGATCTGTTAGCGCTGCTGCATCACTGTCTCTGCTAACGGCCCCGTCACACACTTCTGTTAACTGTTGGCTAATCATCACATACACTCACTCACTCCGACACACTCACTCTCACACCCACTCACTCTGACACACTCAATCTCACTCACTCTCACAAACTCACTCTGACACACTCACTCCACTCATTCTCACACACTCACTCAGACTCACTCACACACTCTGACACAATCACTCACACACTCACTCACACACTCTGACACTATCACTCACACACACTCACTCTGACTCACTCACACACTCACTCTCACATACTCACACTCACTCTGCCACACTCACGATCATACACTCACTCTGACTCACACACTCACTCTCATACACTCACACACACACTCACTCTCACACACTCACATTCACTCACTCACTGACACACACTCACTCACTCTGACACTCACTATTACACACTCACTCACACACACTCACTCACTCTGACACACTCACTATTACACATTCATACTCAGTAACACACACTCACTCTGACACACACTCACTCTGACACACTCACTCACTCTCACTCACTCACTGACACACTCTCTCACACACTCACACACACTCACTCACTCTGACACTATCACTCACACACACTCACTCTGACTCACTCACACACTCACTCTCACATACTCACACTCACTCTGCCACACTCACGATCATACACTCACTCTGACTCACACACTCACTCTCATACACTCACACACACTCACTCTCACACACTCACTTTCACTCACTCACTGACACACTCTCACACACTCACTCACTCTGACACTCACTATTACACACTCACTCACACACACTCACTCACTCTGACACACTCACTCTCACACACTCACTATTACACATTCATACTCAGTAACACACACTCACTCTGACACACACTCACTCTGACACACTCACTCACTCTCACTCACTCACTGACACACTCTCTCACACACATTCGCTCACTCAGACACACTCACTCTCACACACTCACTATTACACATTCACACTCAGTAACACACACTCACTCTGACACACACTCACTCTGACACACTCACTCACTCTCGCACACTAACACATTCTGACACTGTCACTCACTCTCACACACACTCACTCACACTCAATCACTCTGACACACTCACTCTCACACACACTAACTCATTCTGACACTGTCACTCACTCTCACACACACACACACTCACTCACTCTGACACACACACTCATTCTCACACACTCACTCACACTCAGTCTGGCACACTCACACTCACTCACTCTGACACACTCACTCACACACCCACTCTTACACACTCACTCTGACACGCTCACTCACTCTCACACACTCACTCACTCTGACACACACACTATTGCGCACTCACTCACTCTGACACACACTCACTCACTCTGACATGCTCACTCACACATACTCACTCACACACACTCACTCTCTCTCATACACTCACTCACTCTCGCACAGTCCCACAACTCACTCTCACACACACTCACTCACTCACACACACTCACTCACACACACACTCGCTCACTCTGACACACTCACACTCACGCTGACACACTCTCACTCACAATAACTCTGACACACACTCATTCTCACACACTCACTCACACTCACTCAATCTGACACACTCACTCACACACACACACTCTTACACACTCACTCACTCTAACAAACTCACTTTCACACACTCATTCACTCTCAAATATTCACTCACACACACACTCTTACACACTCACTCACTCTGACACACTCACTTTCACACACTCACTCTGACACACTCACTCACACACACACACACACACACACACACACACACTCTTACACACTCACTCACCCTAACACACTCACTTTCACACACTCACTCACTCTCACATACTCACTCACACACTCATTCTTACACCCTCACTCTCACACATTCACTCAATCTGACAGTCACACACACTCACCCTTACACACACACACTCACTCTCACACACACACAATCACACACACCCTCTCTCTCTCTCTCTGACACACACACTCACACATACTCACTCTGACACACTCACTCTCACACCCACTCACACTCACTCACTCTGACACACTCACTCATTCTGACACTGTCACTCACACTCACTCTGACACACACACTCACTCACACTCACTCTGACACACACACACTCATTCTCACACACTCACTCACACTCACTCACTCTGACACACTCATTCTTACACACTCACTCTCACACTCAGTAGGAGTAAATCAGTGTGTAGTAGGACCCACTCATAAAGCAGGTCACACTTTAGATTTAATATTATCCTTCGGATTAAGTATAGGAAATATAACCACAATTCCACAGTCTGAAGTTATCTCGGATCACTACCTTGTCTCGATTAAAGCGTGTTATAGTAATAATGTATGCAGCACAGCACCGCGCTTCCACCTTAAACGTACATTTACATCAAATACCACACAGAGCTTTATCAATAATCTTCCAGAATTATCAACTTTGATTGGATCGCCATCTGACTTCACAGAACTCGAACAGGCGACTGAATATCTAGAGTCAGCACTTCGTTATAGCTTAGATAATGTAGCTCCAGTTAAAAGGAAAATGATTAGAGATAAGAAACTCGCTCCCTGGTATAATGACCACACACGTGCTTTAAAACAAACCGCTCGAAAATTTGAACGTAAATGGCGCCAAACTAAATTGTTAGTATTCAAAATAGCTTGGAAGGAGAGCATCCTGAACTATAAAAAAGCTCTCAGTGATGCTAGATCAACGTATCTCTCCACTCTTATAGAAAATAACAAAAACAACCCGAGATTTTTATTTAATACCGTAGCTAAATTAACTAAAAACAAGACCACTGCAGAAATCTCCACAACAACATCATGCAGTAGTGAGGACTTCATGAACTTTTTCAATAACAAAATCATAAATATTAAGCAAAAAATTCAGGCTTTGAAACCAGACAATTTAAATAATTCAGATGATCTAACCACATCACATCAGAACTTAGAACACTTTACTCCCCTTGAAGCGAGGGAACTAATTTCACTCATCTCTTCTTCAAAATCATCAACCTGTATATTAGATCCTATACCGACACATTTTCTCAAACAGATAGTACCAGCAATAATAGAACCCCTGTTGAAAGTAATTAACTGTTCACTCAGTAGTGGGTATGTCCCCAAATCCTTTAAATTAGCCGTTATTAAACCGCTAATCAAGAAACCTGACCTTGACCCCTGTCTGCTTTCTAATTACAGGCCGATATCAAACCTTCCCTTTATCTCCAAGATTCTGGAAAAGGTAGTATCACAGCAGCTATGTTCACATCTACACAGAAATAGCATAAATGAACTGTATCAGTCAGGATTTAGGCCTCATCACAGCACAGAGACAGCACTTGTTAAAGTAGTAAACGACCTCCTATTGACCTCTGATCAGGGTTGCGTCACTATACTTGTGTTACTGGACCTCAGTGCAGCTTTTGACACCATTGATCATAGTATTCTCCTTCACAGATTAGAAAAGGTAGTAGGAATTAAGGGAACTGCCCTCTTGTGGCTCAGATCCTATTTGACTGATCGTTATCAGTTTGTAGATTTAGATGGTGACCATTCCTCATGTTCTCAAGTGGAGTTTGGTGTTCCACAGGGTTCAGTTTTAGGCCCACTGCTTTTTTCCCTTTACATGATTCCTCTGGGCAACATAACTCGTAAACATGGTAATAGGTTTCATTGTTATGCTGATGACACACAATTATATGTCTCAGCAAAAACCAGTTTGCTAAAATCGAGCAGTGTGTGCAGGACATACGAGATTGGATGTTAATTAATTTTCTTCTGCTTAATCCTGATAAGACAGAAGTTCTGGTCATAGGACCACAAGTAGCTAGAAGTAAGCTTTCTGATCACACTGTAACTTTAGATGGCCTTTCTGTTCCATCAAGTGCAACAGTAAAAGACCTCGGTGTAATTATACATTCCAGCCTTTCGTTTGAAGCTCATGTAGATAATATCACCAGGATAGCTTTCTTTCACCTTAGAAATATTGCCAAGATAGAAACATATTGTCACTAAATGATGCAGAAAAACTAGTTCATGCTTTTATCACCTCTAGGTTGGACTATTGTAACACCTTACTGTCTGGTTGTTCAACTAGGTGTATAAACAAGCTTCAGTTAGTACAGAATGCAGCAGCGAGAGTCCTCACTAGAACCAGAAGATACGAGCACATCACCCCTATCTTATCTACACTGCATTGGCTCCCTGTGAAATTTCACATTGATTTTAAGATACTACTTTTGACATTTAAAGCACTAAATGGTCTCGCGCCGCAGTATCTGAGTGAACTGTTAGTGTCTTACGATCCGCCACGCCTACTTCCATCAAAGAATGCAGGCCGCCTGTCAGTACCACGTATTATTAAAACTACAGCAGGGGGCGGAGCTTTTTCTTACAAAGCCCCAAAGTTATAGAATAGTCTTCCTATTAAATGTTCGGGACTCAGACACAGTCTCAGTGTTTAAGTCTAGGATAAAAACCTTACCACACTTACTCACTTACTCACTCTCACAAGGTCACTCTGACACCGTCACACTCACACTCACTCACACTGACACACACACTCACTCTTACTCACACTCACTCACTCTGACACACTCACTCACTCACTCTCACCCACATACTGACAGACTCACACAGACTCACACACACTCACTCACTCTGACATACTCACTCTCACACACTCACTCACTCTGACACACTCACTATTACACACTCACTATTACACACTCACTATTACACACTCACACTCACTCACTCTCAAACATTCACTCACTTTGACACACTCGCTCTTACACACTCACTCTCACACACTCACTATTACACACTCTCACACACACTCACTCTCACTCACTCTCACACTCACTCTGACACATTTACTCACTCTCACACAGTCACTCTAACACAGTCACACTCACTTTCACACACACTCATACTTACACACTCACACTCACTGACACACACACTCACTCTCACACACACACACACTCACACATACTCACTCACCCTGACATGCTCACTCTGACACACTCACTCACTCTGATACACTCACTATTACACACTCATACTCACTCACTCGCAAACATTCACTCACTTTGACACACTCACTATTACACACTCTCACTCTCACAATCACTCAGACACACTTACTCACTCTCACAAGGTCACTCTGACACAGTCACACTCACACTCACTCACACTGACACACACACTCACTCTGACACACACACTCATTCTCACACACTCACTCACACTCACTCTGACACACACACTTATTCTCACACACTCACTCACTCACTCACTCTGACACACTCACTCTCACTCACTCTGACACACTCACTATTACACACTCACTCTGACACACTCACTCACTCTTACACACTCACTCACTCTGACACTTGCTCTTACACACTCACTCACTCTCATACACACACTCACTCACACACACGCACTCACTCTGACACACTCACTCTGACACACTGACACTCACTTTCACACACACTCATTCTTATACACTCACACTTACTCACTGACACACACACTCACTCTCACACACTCACACATACTCACTCACTCTGACTCACTCACTCACTCACACTCACTCTGACACACTCACTCACAGTTACTCTCACACTTACCCTCACACACACTCACTCATTCTGACACAGTCCCACAACTCACTCTGACACACACTCACTCACTCTGACACACTCACTCACACATACTCACTCACACACACACACTCACTCTCATACACTCACTCACTCTCGCACAGACCCACAACTCACTCTCTCACACACTCACTCACTCTTACACGCTCACACACTCACACTCACTCTGACACACTCACTCTCACACACACTCACTCACTCTGACACTGTCACTCACACTCACTCTCACACACACACTCACACATACTCACTCACTCACACTCACTCTGACACATGCACACATTCTCACACACTCACTCACTCACTCACTCTGATACACTCACTCACACACACACACACTCTTACACACTTACTCTCATATACTCACTCACACACTCACTCTCACACTCACTCACTCTGACACACTCACTCGCTCTTACTCACACTCACTTACTCTGACACACTCACTCACACACACTCACTCACTCTCACCCACATACTGACAGACTCACACACACTCACTCACTCTGACACACTCACTATTACACACTCATTATTACACACTCACACTCACTCACTCTCAAACATTCACTCACTTTGACACACTCGCTCTTACACACTCACTCTCACACACTCACTATTACACACTCTCACACACACTCACTCTCACTCACTCTCACACTCACTCTGACACATTTACTCACTCTCACAGAGTCACTCTAACACAGTCACACTCACTTTCACACACACTCATACTTACACACTCACACTCACTGACACACACACTCACTATCACACACACACTCACACATACTCACTCACCCTGACATGCTCACTCTCACACACTCACTCACTCTGACACACTCACTTACACTCATACTCACTCACTCTCAAACATTCACTCACTTTGACACACTCACTCACTATTACACACTCTCACTCTCACACTCACTCGGACACACTTACTCACTCTCACAAGGTCACTCTGACACAGTCACACTCACACTCACTCACACTGACACACACACTCGCTCTGACACCCACACTCATTCTCACACACTCACTCACACTCACTCTGACACACACACTTATTCTCACACACTCACTCACTCACTCACTCACTCACTCTGACACACTCACTCACTCTCACTCACTCTGACACACTCACTATTACACACTCACTCTGACACACTCACTCACTCTTACACACTCACTCACTCTGACACTTGCTCTTACACACTCACTCACTCTCATACACACACTCACTCACACACACGCACTCACTCTGACACACTCACTCTGACACACTGACACTCACTTTCACACACACTCATTCTTATACACTCACACTTACTCACTGACACACACACTCACTCTCACACACTCACACATACTCACTCACTCTGACACTGTCACTCACACTCACTCTCACACACACACTCACACATACTCACTCACTCACACTCACTCTAACACACGCACACATTCTCACACACGCACTCACTCACTCACTCACACTCACTCACTCTGATACACTCACTCACACACACACACACTCTTACACACTTACTCTCATATACTCACTCACACACTCACTCTCACACTCACTCACTCTTACACACACTCACTCTGACACACTCACTCAATCTGACAGTCACACACACTTACTCTCACACACACTCACTCACTCACTCTCACCCACTCACTCTGACACACTCACTCACACACACTTACTCAGTCACTCTCACACACTCACTCACTCTGATACACTATTACACACTCACACTCACTCTCATACACACACTCACTCACACTCACTATCACACACTCACTCTCACACACTCACTCTGACACAGTCACACACACTCACTCTCTCTGACACACACACTCACACATACTCACTCACTCTGACTCACTCACACACTCAATCACACTTACTCTCACACACACTCACTTTCTCATTCTCTCAAGTTCTAATTAGCAGTTGATGCTAAGTGTGATGAAAGTGTTATTAAAGGTTTTTTTTCAACACATGGCCAAAACATTGGATGTGAGCGTTAATGTTCCGCTCGTTTCTTTCTCACCGTGACTTCACACTGTCTGTGTAAAAGAGTGAAAGAGTGTAAACCACTACTAGGTGCTAGCTAGATAAACGGCTAATCTCAGCCATTTGCTGGCTTATACACAGGATTCATTTCCTTGTTGCCTAGCAACAGTGTTCTCACAACTAAAGCCAGTGTGTTTTAAATGAAAATATTAAACAGTAATAAAATTGTAACGATAATTAAGTCAAAGGTCAGTGGCTATGCTAAGCAGTACACACACATACACATCGATTGTGAGGTTAACACATGGCATTAAGTGAAGCCACAAATTTTACATGAATAATAAACTCAATTAACTGTGAAATTCTGAAAGCCCAAGTGCATAAGTAAGTGTACAGGATAAACAGGATGTGCTGTGCAGATAAACAGGAAATAGTACTGTTACATGCTACGTGTTTACAAACTTTAAAGTTTAGTTTCTTACCAAACAGCTGCTTGTCTGTTAAAGAGACCGTCAGAAAGATATGGTTAGCATGGTTAGTTAGCTTCAGTGCTAAATGGCTTTAGCATTAGCATCTTACATAAAAGGATTTTACCTGTCTTCACGAAGCCACCTAAAAAACAGCAAAGAAGAAAAGAGAAGAAGAAATGATTACTGACAGGGATGATGAAGTGCTACTGAACAGGAACAACAACACACATCTAAACCTCGAAAATGTCCATAATGTCACTTCTACCACAAATGTTTTACCACAAAAATCAATCAGCTGAACCAAGCTAATGCTAACATAGTTAGCAGGTAGGTTTAGCATGGTGTGCCAAGTGTTTGTGTGAACTGTTCTAAACTAAGCTAAAGCTAACATAGCTAGCAGGTTTAGCATGGTGAGTGAAGCGTTTGTGTGCACTGTGCTAAACTAAGCTAATGCTAACATAGCTAGCAGGTAGGTTTAGCACGGTGAACCAAGTGTTTGTGTGCTCTGTTCTAAACTAAGCTAATGCTAACGTAGCTAGCAGGTAGGTTTAGCATGGTGAGCCAAGTGTTTGTGTGCACTGTGCTAAACTAAGCTAATGCTAACATAGCTAGCAGGTAGGTTTAGCATGGTGAGCCAAGCATTTGTGTGCAATGTGCTAAACTAAGCTAATGCTAATATAGCTAGCAAGTAGTTTTAGCATGGTGAGCCATGCGTTTGTGGGCACTGTGCTAAACTAGGCTAATGCTAACATAGCTAGCAGGTAGGTTTAGCATGGCATCACTCAACATGGTGAGCCAAGAGTTTGTGTGCATTGTGCTAGCCTGGACGCTATAGACTTCCATTACAATTAGGGACGATACAATGAGCTCTGTATCTTATCTCATCATCTACAGCTGAATAAAGGGGAAAGACAGACAGATAGAGAGATGGAGAGACAGACAGGAACACTTACCACACTCATGCAGTAAGACGGCTGATGAATATTGGAGGAAAGACAGAAACAGAAGCTTGAGTGTGTGATGAAGAAGGCAAAGCACAACCTCTCTCTCTCACACACATACATACACACACACACACACACACACACACACCACTCACTTTACTCAGCATGGCTAAAGAATGAGTGTGTGTGTACATGTGTGTTTATGCATGTGTGTGTTATTCAATTTCATTTATCATGTTCCTAACATCTCATCTCCTGAACCTGAACCTCTGCTGTCACATTAAAGGTCATGTATTCCGCTCCATCAGTGACGAGGGCGAACAAACTGTTCTAAGCTGAAGTTTGACTACAGCGAGATCTACATCGTCACCTCCAGCAACACTGTAGTTTATTTAATAATAAAAAAGAACGACATAGCTCTGTGACTTTATGTTTCTGCTGACTGAGGCAGTGAGGTGTGGAAGTGTGGAGGTTCTGAGGTAAAGCTCTGATGGCCGTGAGGATGAGGAGCAGCGCAGGAGGAAGAGAGCGAGGCTCAGACACACAGCAGGCTGCAGGAATACAAAGAGGAAAGCTTTAAGAGCCGATAGTGAGCTTTTTAACAAGACGTCTCGCCCCCTTTCACCTGTCCATCCTCTCCTCCTCCACTCAGGCTCCTGCAGCTGGATGTAGAAGCTCGCCTGCTTGTCGTACTCATCGTGGTCAACGATTTTAACCCTGATGCTTTTCCTGCAGGATGAAACACACTTATGACTAAAGATCATTCATTTTCCTGCGGTAATCCTCCGACGGCCATCTTTACAGTAAACTCAGCGGTTGTATGCGGAGGTCCGTCCAGCAGGTGCAGCCAGCCTGCGGGGTTACACTGAAAAGGGGTGGAGCTTAGAATTAGTACAGCCCACCTTTCCTCTCACTCATCTCCACCAATCGTGGCTCTCCAAGCTCCATGAAGAAGTTCTTGTTCTTTTCGTACTCCTCATCATCGATAATATTGATCTGAACAGATTTACTGATAGAGAGAGAAACACACAGAGCGAAACACACAGAGAGAGAGAGAGAGAGAGAGAGAGCAGTGTGAGGTAATAACAGCTTTAGAGGAGGGGGAGCGTTACACAAGTGTGTGTGTGTGTGTGCATACTGAAGCAGCCCTTCCTGTTATTACTAAAGACTACTGAATAATTAATGACCATGTGCTGCATCATCCAATCAGTGAGTGTGAAACGTTCCATTAATTCTGATCCCAGGAATAGCATTTGCATATTAGATCATGATTGGATCAAGTTTAGGAATAACATTTTATATTAATGTACGGGCTGGACTGTGAGAGGGCGGGGCTTGTGCTAGTGATGGAGTGGGTGGAGGGTTGTGCTAGTGATTTATGAGTGGGTGGGGCTTTTGTCAATTCCTGAGACACAAAACAATATTTCCTGTAAGTGTGTTGAGAGTTTTATTAGCTGATGATTAATGTTTCCATGGAGTATAAACACACAGATGGAATTACAACATCTCTGGCTTCTGATTGGTCGATGAAGATTCCATGTAACGTTCAGAATGCAAACAGGGAAGCGTTTTGTAAACCATCACACTTTATAAACCATAACACTCGCTGTTCGAGAGGATCTCATCGCCAAAGCAAACACACACACACACACACACACACTGCGCTGTGAAATGCTCATGAACTTTGGAACACTTAACGCACCTTGAGTCTTACAGACACACACACACACACACACAGTCAGTGTTATTTATCCGCTGTTTAACAAGACTCTGAATGATGCTCTGTGAACTCAGTAGAGGGTCATGTGACCTGCACAGACTGCTGTTCATCAGAACTCTGCAACTCTCCCCCTCATGTCTGTGTTTCCTTCTGGCTCCTCCCTTTTAGTTATGCTGTTATAGTTAGTCCTGCCGGAGTCCCTGCTTGCACTTTGCACTAAATATACATTCACCTTATACATGTTGACTGTGACCAGACCTAACTGCCATCTCTCCTTATTTTCTGTTCTCTCCTCTTCTGCTCTCTCCTCTCTCTCTCTCCTCTCTTCTTTCCCTCTCTCTGTCTCTCTGTCGAGCTATACATGTTTCGCTCCTGAGTTGCCAGTGATCCAGACCCCTCTGCCCTCTGGAGCCGTCTAACCCGTCCTGGAGTCCTGCTTCTGGTTGGAGATCTCGTCGCATGGATGCCCCGTGTGGTCTGCCTGGATTCGTATGGTGGCTGGGGATGGTTTCCATGAAGACTGTCCTGTCATCGAGTGATGCTCTGGGGACCTGTGACTTCAGTTGTTCGATAGCTCAGGACTGGAATCTCCTACAGTCTACCTGAGCCTCCGGGAACAAACTGGACTCCTTTTAATTTTAACACATCTCCTGTTATACTGAACTTCCAGTTACACATTATTATGCTGATCAATCCCTGCTCTCCGTTATCACCCAGATGAGGATGGGTTCCCTGTTGAGTCTGGTTCCTCTCAAGGTTTCTTCCTATTACCATCTCAGGGAGTTTTTCCTTGCCACCGTCGCCCTCGGCTCGTTCATCAGGGGACAATCTTATCATTTTGATTCATACACATTGCATACAAACTTACTTCTTTTGATTGTGTAAAGCTGCTTTGCGACAATGTCAATTGTTAAAAGCGCTATATAAATAAAATTGACTTGACTTGACTTGACACAGACACACACACAAAAGCAAGGGAATGAGACACAGCGTCCCCACAGAGGCAATGCTCTAATAACAGTTGAGAAATGTAATTACTCCCTGGGAAAATAATTTCCCTGTGTCCTCAGAGACACTGCTAGGGCGAGGAGGGGGATTCCGTACACACACACACACACACACACACACACACACACACACACACACACACACACATGTAACTGATATCAAGGAGGAGTCTCTCTGTACCTGACTCTTTCTCAGAATTATGTCATGGAAAGAATGTTCAAGTTTATTTTACTATCTAAACACACACACACACACACACACACACACACACACACACACACACATATTTACATTTAGGCATCTGGCACACACTCTTATCCAGTGTGATTTAAAAAGTGCTCAAGTTTCCATCACTGGATAGATCCTTACCCTGGGTTACGAGGTTACTAACCTACACTAGGTTCTACACACACACACACACACACACACACACACATAGGGGCTCAGGGGTGGTGTTTGGAGGCCCAGCCGATCGTATAAAGCGCCCCTAAAGACCTAACATGCACGCTGCAGCGCTCCATCTCTCACTCCAAGAACATCACATTTACATGGAAAGTGTTTGTCCTTTGCGTGGTCTTCATATTAACCACACTGACTGGCAGAGCTCCTGAAGTGTCTGATTTTATTCGCCCTAGCTGTGACAACATGCATGCAAGTTCTCTTTGAGACCCTGTTTTTAACCAGGCTCATATATACTGTATATGTATAGTGTGTGTGTGTGTGTGTGTGTGTGTATTCTGAGCGGAACCATGTTTTTCCTGTATTTATAGTAATTTAGTTCACTCCCCAGGGCATCATGTTCCCTCTGTGACCTTTATACTCAAACGCCAAGATAAACAAATCCTGCATCTTAACCTCACCCTGTTTACATCCAAAAATACATCCAGAAAAATAATAATTTCAGTTTGGTTTATCTCACACACACACACACACACACACACACACACACACACACACACACACACACACACACACACACACTGTTAAGCATCACTACATACCTGTTACCCACCATTATGCACCATCACACATCACATGGGCAAGTCACGTCCATCTCATCTACACTGCATCAGCTCCCAGTGAAATTTCACACTGATTTTAAAACACCACTGTTGACTGTTAAAGCACGGGATGATCTCCCACCACGGTACCTGAGTGAACTGCTGATATTTAACAGTCACGCCTACATCGAACACAAGGTGTCGGCCGTTTCCTGGTGCCTTGTATAATGAAGACTACTCTGTATGATGAAGACACTCTGTATGATGAAGACACTCTGTATGATGAAGACACTCTGTATGATGAAGACTACTCTGTATGATGAAGACACTCTGTATGATGAAGACACTCTGTATGATGAAGACACTCTGAAAGTTCTCTGTGCTGAAGGTGGCCCCATAGTGGAAACCATGACCATGAAGATGGACTATAAGTGATTCATATCACAATGGCTTAGGACTACAGTGGGCATGATAGCTTTAGGGCTGCAGTTTGCACCAGTAAACAGTGTGTAACCCGCAATAATAATCTGCTTCTACCCACATGAGGATGGTTTCCCTTTATAGTCTGGTTCTTTTCAAGGTTTCATTTTCATGTTGGCAGGTAAATGTGTACATTTCAAATGTATATATTTATGTTAAGAAACACACACAGATATTTTTCAACAAATTTAATTGTGTCCAATTCCCATCTTGCATAACACATGCTTCCAGCAATAAACACAACCACACCCCATTCTACACTGTTACAGCACAGCTCACTGCAACACTATGACATGTAAATACACTACATACAATTATTCAACACTACACAGCATTTCACACCACTGCATACCATTATACAACTTCATATACACCACTACACACCAGTGTACACCATGGCACACCAATAGATTCCACTACACACATTATAGACCATGACACATGAATATATAACACTTTGACACACCATGATACACCACTACACACCATTATTCATCGATATACACCACTACAGTACATACCCATATACACCACGGCACACCAACGTACACCATGACACCAATATACACATCTACAGATCAATATATACCACTAAACACCATTACACACCATTACTGTATATACCAATTCACACCACTAAACACCAGTCTACACCATTATACGCCAATATATCTCTCTATACATCAATATACACGACTACACACAAGTGAAGACACGTGGTCTCTGTGTGTCCCTGCCTGTCAGTCTCCTAAATATTACATTTTATATATACTGGACATATTTAAAAAATGTTAGGTCACATGATTGGTCACATGATGTCAGCAAAGAAACAGGAAGTCATCTCCAGTGTGGTTGCAGTTATGTGCTCCACCACAGTGATTTGTGTGTGTGTGTGTGTGTGTGTGAGAGAGAGAGAGAGAGAGATTGGTGGTTTTGCAGATGATCAGCGTCAAATTTAACATTTTTTAAAAGCTTTAATAAATCAGATCTAACTGTATAATTTCAGCGTTTATGATTGAGATTTATTTTCCGCTCCATAA